>JADRCH010000027.1:24102076-24180260 GCA_019843965.1 Rhynchomys soricoides
AGAAGGAGAAGGAGAAGGAGAAGGAGAAGGAGAAGGAGAAGGAGAAGAAGAAGAAGAAGAAGAAGAAGAAGAAGAAAATGACCAGTAATTCAACTCCTCAATATATACACAGGAGAACTAGAAACACATGTACACAAAAACTTGCATATACTGATGCTCTTAAGATACACCACATCCAAAAAGTATGAAATACCCATATAATAGGACATTATTTGGCAATGGAAAGGAATGGAGAACCGACTTATGCTGTGGCATGGGTAAGCCTGGACACTATACAATGGTCAGAATAGGAAAACCCACAGAAACAGAAAACAGGTCAATAGTTCTCAGCATAGTTAAAATGTTAATTCTCTCCAAACTGATAAATAATTCCTATAAAAAATCAGCCCATTTATAAATGTAAATAAAATTATTCTAAAATGTATATGGAAAGGCAAGGGAATAGTTAGGAGACGTTTGTAAGGAAGAGCAGAATGAGAACGATGAGGCGAACCCACTCCAGGTATCCAGTTTACTGTGAGGCTACATTCATCAAGACTGTGTGGAATCGGCAAAAGGCTACATAGATAGATCAGAGGGCCAAACAGAGACCAGGAAATAAACCCACATAAACCTTCTCCTGACTGTTGACAAAGATGAAGGTGTAGAGCAGGACACCCCTAAATTAGAAAGCTAATCTTCATCTAAGTCAGCCGACGTTAATAAAAGCAGTTCACAATGTATCTCCAACTTAAACATAAGACCTAAAGACTTTCAGGGAAAAAAAGGTGTCTGGGATATAGTTCAGGCCAAAGTTCTTAAAGTAGATGATAAGCTAGTGATTACTAAGAGAAAACAGATAAAAATGGACCTCATCAAGACGAAAAGCTTCACTTCTTCAAAGGTCTTCAGGAGGAGGAAAGGACAAGTTGCGGACAAAGGACACCTGCAAATCACGCCACTCATGAAGGATGGGTGCCTAGGGTACTTAGAAAACTGGGAATTCAGTGGTAGTGCAAGTAGTCCAGTCAGCACCGCATTTCAGCGAAGATGACAGAAGACAGGCAGGCGCCAAGATATTTCTTGTGAACTACTGCAAGCGTGGAGGGGTGAAGATGTGCCACTACCGGCCCCATCAGGATGAGTAAGACAAGGAAGGTGACACCAGGCGCCAGATGCAGGTGAAGGTGTGGAGACAGCCACCACTCATCTCCTGCTACCGGGAATGTAAACCCCTGGAACCACTTTGGGAAACAGTTTGACAGTTTCTTAAAACCAGAAGGCAGAGGCGGGAAGGTCAGGAATTCAAGGCCAGCCTGGGCTCTAGATGGAATATGAGGCCAGGCTGAGCTGCTTGAGACTTTGTCTCAAACAGAGAAATAACAAACAAAAAAGCAAGTTGCATCAAACCAAACTACAATGTGACCCAGCAACTATGCCTCCAGGCATTTATTCCAAAAAATCCTAAGGCCTGCTCACACAAAAATCTGTAAATCAATGCCTACAGCACTATTTTTGTTTTTTTACCCATCCTCAAATAGGAAACAGTGTTAATGTCCTTCAACAAGTGAGTGATTAAATCAAGTATAGCCATACCAGGGACTACCAGCCAGTAACAAAGGAACAAGCTTCAGTTACACCAACAACAAAACTTAAGCTCCAGGAAGTTCGGCCCAGTGAAAAATGCCCATCCAGTCTGGATGTGCGTGGCTCTGTGGTAGAGCAATAGCCTAGAATGTTTAAGGCTCTGTGTTTGCTCCTCAGTGGCACACCTGTAAAGACAGCAAGGAAAGAGAAAGAGAAGTGGAAGGCTGTGTTCTGTGCAGCTCCATAGCCGGAGCACTTGGAAGATGACAGAAGGAGAGACAGGAAATCTGCAGTTGTGAGGATCACAGAGGGATGGAGGGAACGGTGGGCGGGGCTCCTAAAGGGCAGCATGGTGGCCTCAGTTGGGATGACAGTGCTCCACAGCTTGGCTGCAGCTAGCGATGCCGTCATCACCATAGCAATAGTGCAGGCTCAGAGACACTGTGGGTAAAGAGTGTGTGGAATTTCATTTCATTTCTTACAAGTGAATGTGAATCCACAATTATCTCAAAATAAAAAGCTTAATTAACAAAAAGCATTTAAAAGCTCTCGGGATATAAAAGGGTTCTAACATTTAATATGCACTACAAAATCAGATGTTAAGTACTGCATTAAAAATTAAAATTAATTTCAGATACCATTATGAAGTCAAATTTTGGTTATGGCTTGAATTGAAGAGATAGAAGGGGATGGCACAAATTCTTACTAGGTTTCCATGAGATAAAAATTATGAGCTATAGGTAAGTCAAGATGTCTGGAGTACACCTGGGGTCTTTTTTTTTTTTTTTTTTTTTTTTTGGTTTTTCAAGACAGGGTTTCTCTGTGTAGCCCTGGCTGTCCTGGAACTCACTCTGGAGACCAGGCTGGCCTCGAACTCAGAAATCCACCTGCCTCTGCCTCCCAAGTGCTGGGATTAAAGGCGTGCGCCACCACTGCCCGGCTACCTGGGGTCTTAAATATTTATTTTATCTTACTTTATTTATTGTGGTACAAGAAACAGAACTGAGAAAAATCACAAAATCCAGGTCACAATTTTCTCCTCTTAAACAGTAATAATATTTCTACTTGCTCACCACACAGGGTATGTGTAAGAATAAATATCTGCGTAGCACAGGAATGTTTCAAAGCAGTAGTACGTGCAAATCTGGTCCATTGGGAAAGTTTGCATCTGTGAGTAAGGGAAGTGCCGGATGAAGACAGTGATTCTCAGGGAGACTGGAGAAAGGGGGAGGCCATGTGAGGAGAGGCAGCTCCCCTTCACCTCCCTCAGGTGTCTTCAGATACAGAAAACTCTGAATTGTGAGGCAAAGGCTGAAGGGAAAAGAAACAAGCAACCCAACCCTCCCAAAGCTGCAGATCCACTGGGATCTGGGCAGCAGCAGAGCAGCAGAGCAGCAGAACTCAGAGAGATTCTGACAGCACGGAAATCATCAGGACGGCTCTCTTACAGCTAAATGCCTTTCACTGAAGGGCAGCACTAATTCAGTCTCAGCTGGTATTGGAGTTTCTTATTCAAGGCATTCAGACACCATGGGAGTCTCGGGGCTCTAATTGCAAAAGCCACAACCCGCAGCTATCCTCCTGTCTCCCAGAGTCCACACTTACACATGCAGTCAGCATTCTGCAAACACGGGACTGAACAAACATGCACATGTATAATCTGCCACTGTCAGTTTGATGGAGTACACCTGAGGTACTCCAAAATGGAGGGTGACCTCGTGGTGTTTATTCAGGGTCAGCCCTGTAACTTACTGAACAATGGCTTCAGCTCCTATGATTTCCTTTTCTTGATTTAGATGACTTCTAATGGAGTAAGCAATAACAACTGAATTTACGAGAGTGCAAAATTTTTACTGATAGTCTGAAAACATCTTGCAAAGACATCAGGCAAGGCAATGAGGCACTTCCAGCTATGGTTGATCCCAGTTTGTTTGATGGGCACTTTCCTGTTTATCAATAGCTACTAGTTTTTTTTTTTTTTAATTCTGTTTCTGATTTTTACTCACCAGTGTCCAGTCTTGACTTGACATGTTGATACCTTGGGTTCTGTGGTATTCGTCTGGTCAGATACTGCAAAGGAAGAAAGATGACAAGGAAGGGGGTTAACGTGAGGATCATGGTGGGCAAGAGGAACACATGCTAAAATTTCAGAATCTAAAGATGAGCGAGGTACAGAGAATCAACTGTCCCTTACAGGCAGGACTCTTAAGAATGACATTTCCTTGGATGGAGGTAGTTAACTTGTTTCTATCAAAACATTTCCATATTTTATCAAAATAATCTCAGAGTTCTGTGTGCAAAGAAAAAGAAAACCTTAAAAAGGATGTCCTCCAATGAGGCAGCTATGCTGTCTCTTCTAATGTCATTCTTTGTACATGGCTTCAGGGCCCTCTCCTCTAGACTCTCCTAGGTTTTGTTGACAGCTTCTTATAGTGTGGCAGGCAGGATCCAGATGCTCCAGATGCTGGCAGGCCAGGGTCCTCTCTGCAGGCTCTCTGGAGCCCCACAGATGTCAGCATACGGCATCAGCTCTGCGGCACCTGAGGTTCATGTTGGGCTCGGGTGAGCTTATGGCCGGCAGAGGTGTCTATGTCAGATTTGCCTTGTGCTATGCTGTGTTCTGGTAGTTAACTCTGTGAATCCAAGCGCAGACAATCCCCCATATTAAATTCCTGTGGTGAATGCAAAAGCCACTAAGGAAGGGCAAGCTCAGAATAGAGAGCATTCTTGCTTTGGCCTGCTTCTGGCCTAGAGATATGAAAAGCATGTGTTCTGGACATGTAATTGTACCGTCTGACCTTCATCTTCCAGGTATGTTCCCATGTTACATCAGTGGGGATTGTCCCCTAATGTCTCCAGCTTCGGCAGATAACTGCCAAAAGTACCTTTCCTCAGCTTCTCCTCGGCAGAACCTTCGACTACTGGGAGGCTGTCTGAGGTGGGAACAAGACACTCCCCCCACCCCCCACCCCCCGCAGGCAAAATATAGACCCATCCATCCTTGAAGATTCCATCTTTCCCTTCAGTTAGGATTTTCTTGAAGACAGGGACAATGAGCTACTCATGTCTGTGAGATCTAGTACATATCTATTATTGCTACAGTCACTCAGTGATCATATTTGTCTGAGGACTGAATCATTCTATCTAGTTCCTAAGGAGAGAACATCAAACTTTACAAAGACTCAATCACTTCCCTTTGAAAACAGCGAGGGGCAAGCGTACAGTTGGGAGGACTGTGAGATAAATCACACAAATCAGAATATTTTTCTAAATGGCCTACAAAGCAAAGAGATATAGCCTAGTCCATTTCTGTGATTCATGCAATACCTGTTGGCCAATGTTTTGGATTTCAAAGACCAAGAAGAATTTTTAGAAACTGAGTGCACCAGAAAAGATGTTTACTATCAACTCTGTGACCTGAATTCCATCCCCATGGTGGAAGGAGAGGACCAACTCACTGACCTCAGCACTTTGGCATGCACACACACACACACACACACACACACACACACACACACACACAAGTGTACATATACAATGTCATTTTTAAAAGCTTACAAAACAAAACTGGGGTGCCTACAGAAAATAACCCATTTTTAATTTTGCCAAGTAAGTACATAAAATCCTCACAACTTCCACTTCTATTTTGTTTTTTAAGGTAAGTATATATATTTTTTTAATTTATTTTTCACCATGTGAAACATAAAACCATCTGCCTTTCTTTTCTTGCTTGCTTTCTTTTTTTAAGCACCGAGAATTGAACCCAGAGCCCCTCACATGCTAGGCAACCACTCTATAACAGTCTTAGTTAGCTCCACCATCTGCTATTTTAATTACCTAAAAGGTAAAAAGGAAGAAGTAAGAAAGAAAGAAAGGAAGGAAAAAGAAAGAAAGAAGAAACCAAGAAAACCCTCAGGGTAAAAAGGTCAGTTCCTTCATGTTATTAAAAAGCCAGTGATATTGTTTGTGTTCTTCATTTCACACCAGGCAAGTACAACCAACCCCTACTATGAACACCAAGTGCCACTCCTCTGCTTGAGCTTGCAATCACTAAGCTGATTTGCCCTCAGGAAAAAATGGTGGAAAACTCGTGTCTCACTGTGATCTGTAATGGCTGCCTACAAGAGCAAGCCTGTGATGGCAGTTTCAATACCTTCCCTAGACAAAGATGGAGAAGGTTCTTAAGAGAAAGAATGGCATCCAAACATGGGAGAGACTTAGGCAGAGATCCCAGAGGCAGACAATATCATGAAAAATTAAACAGTGAACTAAGTCTAGCAAAATACCACCACCACACACACACACACACACACACACATCTAAAGCTGAGGGACTGTTCTCTCTAGTCTATATTTTCACACACACACACACACACACTCACTTATCTAAAGCTGAGGGACTGTTCCTCCCTAGTCTATATTTTCACACACACACACACACACACACACACACACATCTAAAGCTGAGGGACTGTTCCTCCCTAGTCTATATTTTCATCATTTCTATACCCTATTTCCTGTTTTTACTTTTGTTTTGTTTCCTAGCAAAGCTTCTTTTGAAAAATTCCAGGCTAGTCTCTGCTGAACCGTGGAGATTTGTCCATACCTAAGCCAAAATAGCTGAGAAGTGAGGGTGCCTCTGGGGACCAGGTGTGGTGGCGGCAGAATGGTGAGGGGAGGGAGTGTGGACAGCTGCAGCTGTGAGGCCTCCCCGCCCCCGGCTTTCCCTTACATGGACTAATGAGAAATCCATATGCTGCCGGAGAAAAATGTCAGGTTTCTTTCCCAAGTTCTCATTCCAGATCACTTTCTCAGTCTTTTCTAGGACCCAAATGGACATTAAGCTTTGTGTGCCAGCACTGTCAGCAGAGTGCTGTAGGCTCTCAAGAGGAGGCACACTTTCCTCCTGAAAACTCCTGCCTTGGGTGTGGCGGCTTCTTGACCTACTGACCAACTGGCTTTGTTTCCAGGACATACAAAGGCTGGGATGGTGAGGACTGAAAGCGCTGTGAAGAGAAGCTGTTTCAAACGAGACTATCTGTTCCTTCTACAAAGATTTAGTGAGCACAACTCATTCTGTGGACATCTGAGTGCCTAGTGGAAGTGGGTCCCTATGTGGGACACAGAGGTAAACACAGGCCTGGCCATCAGCTCTTGCTTCCTGCCAATACAAAGGTTCAGCGTGATGAACAGAGAGAGGGAATTGGGGGGGGGGGGGGAGGGAAGAGAACTCAAGATCAGTCCCTTAACAAGACCAAGGGTTTAAGAACTGCTTCCTAGAAGGTACTTGCTGAACCAAATTCTAAGGATCATGGAGGTCAGTCAAATGTTAAAAGTAGCAGTGGGTGCTCTAAGGCCTTGACAGAGAGACGAGCATGAAAACAAAGTGCAGGTGACTTCTCAAGAAGTCAAGTGGTCAGTGGAAGGCATGGGGTACTGTGGGATCTGAGAGAACAAATGCCATTGGAGAGCCAGGGCAGGACACATCACAAAGGACCTTCTATCCAAAGCACCAAGGCATTTGCATCACGTTCTGTCAATCAGTAGATTCCAGTAGACGCAATTTCACCAGCTATGTGCCCAGGGACATTTATCAAGGTCTGGAGACATTTTGGGTTGTCATAACAGAGTAGTAGGGTTTTACCCTAGCATTTCCTAGAAGAGACAAGGGACCCTGGTTAACATCCTATAATACAACACAAGAGCCAACCCAGATGTCAACAGTGTGGAACATGAGGAGCCCAAGAGAAGATGATGGGAAGCCTCTGAAGGCTTAGGGAGGAGTGATGAGGTCTTATTTACCTTTTGGGTGATTGATCTGCACGGTATGGAGAGTATGATCATAGTCAAGAAGGGAGGCACAAAAAGTCAGCTGAAATGTGAAGGTAGGGTTGTAGCTCCGTGGTAGAACGCTTGCCTAGTACCACTCCACCCCCATCTTTAAAATGCAAAGTCAATAAGGCTGCTCACAGACCACTGTACAAAAGAGGGCAGTGGTACCCTAATCTCCAGAGAAGGCAGTGAAAGAAGCATATATGCAAAAGCATCATGTGTGATATTTTGGGGACATATTAAGTATGAGATGTTTGTAGGTTATTAAAAACACAAGTGTCCAGCTGCTAATATGGACGTAGAGATCAGGAGAGAGCCAGGCTAAAAAAAAATTTGGGAATTACCTGACTATAGGCAGCAGATGAAGCCATGGGACTGGCCAATGTCACTCCAGGGAACAGTACACTGAGAAGAAATTTCTTCAGATGGGGAAGAGAAGCCTTGGCTGGGATTCAGAAGAGGCCAAAGAAAGTGGATCACATAAATTACAGAAGAGTTATAGGAAGAAGCAAGCAACCAACACAGAACAAAGGTGTCAAACCCAACAATAAGAGGTCACAAAAGAGCAGGCAAACAGGAACCCAGGTTGAGCAACAGAATAGAAAGGTGAATCTGGATTTACAAACCAGGACATTGTCGATGAGCCCTGATGGAAACAGTGTTAGTAAAAGTAACACGGGCAGAACCAAAATCAAAGGGCCAGATATCTGGGAAGGGTGGGGCAGTAAGTAGACAGATGGTCTTTTAGATTTCCTCTCCAGAGTCACCAAGGTGAGCTCACACTGTCTCTCTCTGGCGTTGTTTATATGTTTTGGGAGGAGAAAGGAGAGATTTAAGGATGCTTACAGGTGAATGAGCAGAGGCCCAGGCCCATGCCCACAGACTTTGATACACATTTAAAGTAAAGACATAAGGTCTGCGGTCATCTTGAAGTTTATTATGAGAGAACAAGAAGTTGAGAAAGCTCATGTTCGAAAACAACTATAGGTTTATTGGAAATAACCAAATATGTCCAAGGCCTTCGAGGGGACACATCGCTAGAGAGGCAGTGTCTAAGTGATTTTCCTATGTCTGTGATAAACACCATGACCAAAAGCAACCTCAAGAGGAAAGGTTCACTTGACTACATGTCCTAATCATTGTCCATCTTGGAACAGGGACCCAACCTTGTACGTCTCTCAGTATCTGTTACAAAACCTTGTGGTAACAAAGGAAATGCCCATCAAACACAACGAAGCTGAGCACAACGGCACACACCTGTAACCCAGCACCTTTGGAGGGTTAGGTGGGAGGACTGTGAGTTCTAGGATAACCAGGGCAACTTTGTAAGATGCCACACCCCAACTCAACACACACACACACACACACACACACACACACACACACACACACAAAGGCCATGCATATGTAGGTACCACAGGAGTAGCAAACCCTCTGAGGCTCTTAAAAGTCTGAAAGAAGGTTGTTCAGACATTGGGTTGAGCAAACAGGTTTCATAGAAGAAGGGGTATTAGGTAATAAGAGAGGTGGAAAACGTATTCCACGGGGAAATAAATTGTAATAGCAAAGCCACTTAAAGAGTATGCTTGCAAATAAATTGTTCTATTTGCTAAGGAAAGTTGAAAGTCAGCAGAATGGCAACTGCTCCTTTCATTTAGTAAGCATGTCCTATGTTGTTTGACATCTGACTAAGCATTTAACTGTTAGCCACTTGGAATCTGAACTCCTGCCAGGGTTTTCACAGGAGCCCTCTGGTAAGTTTCCATGAATCTCATGAAGCTCTGTGAAAAAAGTCTGTGTATGCCAGGGTCCTGGATTTCCACCACATTTCCGAAGGGTTGTGTAATCCCAAAACCTCAATAGCCATTAGTATGTGGAATCCTAGGCTATAACACTGGACCTGGAGAGTGAGGTTCCACATGGATAAGCCTGACTGTAGACTAGGAGTGAGGACCAGCTCTTCTCAACAATGGGACACACTGTAAATACTGAGAGGTGAGTTGGACAATCACAACAGTATTTTAGTAGACCACTGCTTTGCATACTGATGGATTAAGCAAAGTAAGACATAGCTTTGTGAAGACATGAATGCTGGAGAAGAAAGATTAATGAGAAGTTGGCATGGGACTTTCCTGAAAAAAAAAAAAAATTACAATAACACAAAGCAAACTACCAGCAGCAGATGCCTGAACTACAGGTGCTTTTCTGATTCACCATCTCTCAACAGAGGAGTCATATGCCAGTTGGCACACTTGCGTTTTTTTCTTTAAATCACTGTACATTTGGTTCAGAATCTCTCTACCTGTATGTCCACAAATCAGGGGAGTGAGTATTGGTCTTTAAGTAATCTCATATAAAATAGGTTTTTTTTTTCCCAAAGAGGAACTTTTAAAAATGGATGTCTTAATTGATCCAATAATATGTTAATATCAAACAGTCATCTTTGCCCAAGACTCCATGTACACTGATACCTTCCTCAGTAGCTACTACTCATGATGAAGTAAAAAATTCCCATTCCATTAGACTATGGTTTTATGGCTTTACAGTCTGCTGACTGAGAGATGAGACCTATCACTTTCCTTATCTCCAGATTCTGATGAGCATGGGATGCTGATGGAAGTGGCATGCCAGTAAGGGACAGTACAGCCTCCACCTGGCTCTCTTGGGCCACTTGCTCTTAGACCTCAGCCACCAAGTATGGAAAGGTCTAGGCCATATAGAACAGAATATTTGTGAGAGATTAACTCCAGCCAACAGACAGCATAAATGGAGGTTTTGAAAAACCTGTGGCTTCAGGCTGTCTGTGAAATCAAATGGGTTTTTCATGAGAAAACCATCTAGCAGAGCCAGAAGAGATAATGAAAGAAGGGTTTCTGGCAAGCCACTAAGTAAGGGTGTTATTCATAACAAATCAACACATTACAGGAGTAGAACCCTACCCTTACTCTCTTCTGCCAAGATTCTTAAGTCTAACAGTGGCAAAAGTCACCACTCTCTGTCTGGACTTTATTGTTATCCACTGCAATGACTACTGTCCCCACCATTCGATTGTGGCTCTCGTGCCAGCTAACCAACATCAAAAATCTACTAGCCAGACATAATGCATACTTTTCCTGAAACTTTCTTGATCCTTCTATACCATAGGAGAGACTATTAAAAACAACAACAAAACCCCCACCTGTTTCTACTGCACTGGCTTCAGTAATCTCTCTCTCCTCTGACGTTCCATTGATACATGACTCATTCCTCTGTCAGCCCCTTAATTACTGTGTTTCTCAGGATTCCACCTTCTCATTCAATAGATGCTCTCCAAATCAGACTTACACGGATTTCCTTTTATAGACTTCCAATCTCTAAATGGTGGGATTTTACCCTTAACTTCTCCTTTCAGTTTCAGACATATATTCACTTACTCAAAAGTGTCTGTGGAGCTACTCTGGCTGACAACAGCAGTGAGGATTGAGTAAGGTAACCTTATCGAATGTTCTTGTAAGCACATCAGAAAACACACAAGGAAATAAGATCTTTGAGGATGAGGATGAACTGGAATCTAGAATAGAGTGGCTTTCACTCCCTCCCAAAACCTCAGTAAAGGCTTCATTAAGAAATATTTTAAGGACATAAACAACCCTGAATGCAGAAAGAGGGGGGAAGTGATGGTGACTGAGTATTGGTGTGCTCAGACCCACAGAGAAGCTGGTGACTGTGGAGGCAGAATCCTAGGGAATAGGGAGTTACGTGGCTGGCAGAGGAATCGGCCCTGTATCACTAGAGATCAACAAATGAAAATGACTTGCCTGGCTTGAGACAGCTGAAGGATAAGGAGTGCCAGGGAAAGCCCAGGACATAAAAGGCCAAAGAGTCAGCTGCCTCAAGCATCCCCCACAATGGGAATAGACGGAGTGGCTGAGTAAGGGTTCATGAAAACTCTTGGGAGCTGGTTCTCAAAATCATCCCCCCCCCCCCCACTGTACTATACAATTACCCCTTTCCCATCTTGGTAAATGTCACCATCTGTAGCTCACCATCAGCATGCCTCTTCTCAATAAAAATAAAATTCAATACCTCCATCATCCTTTAAAATCTACTCAGAAACATAAATGGACGACAGGGGGGTTAAAAGAAATCTGAGAATAGTGTTGGTGCCCTTATGAAAAGACATGAGTAATTAGACATGAGTGGCTCAGTTGGTAAAGTGCTCGCTATGCAAGCAGGACAACCTGAGTTCCAATCCCCAGCTCGAACATAAAAAGCTGGGCATGATGGGATGTATGTACCTATAAGCCTAATGGTGGGTGATGTGGGCAACAGGATGGGCATAAGCACATTCCTGGAGCTCCCGGACCAGCCAGCTGAGCAAAGAACTCCAGGTTCAGTGAGACCCTGTCTTCAAACAGAAGGTGGAGAGCAGCAGAGGAAGACATTAAATGCCAAATTTCGACTAAACATGCATAGGAATGAACATGTGTGCATGCATATACCACACCCATACCCACAAATAAACTTTTTTTGTTGTCTGGTTTTTTTGGGAAGAGACTCACTATGTAGCCCTGGCTGTCCTGAAACCCATTGTGTAGACCAGGCTGGCCTTAAACTCACAAAGATCTCCTTGTCTGTGCCTCCTGAGTGCTGGGATTAAAGGCCTCTATGCCTGGCTTCACAAGTCAACTTTTAAAAAACATAAAATAACATTTTAAAAAGAGACACTAGTGAACATCTCTCTCCTCACATCCACTGTGAGGACACCCTAAGAAGGTAGCCATCTACAATCGAAGACAGTCCTTACCAGAACTGGGATCAGCTGGCACCCAGAGCTACAAGACATATTGTTACGTGGGGTAAAAAAAGCAAGTCAAAACACCACATGTACAATATAATATTTATGGAAGACAAAATTACAATACAAATCCCTCTTTACCACCCAGCATAAAATTTTCAGTATAGTGTATAGAGAGAAAGTTTTGGAAAAGATAATTATGAAAAAATTATAGTGATAGTGATGTAGGACATTTTCCTACACTATTTATAAAAATGTAGAATAAAAATAAAATTGATAGGAACAATTTTACAGAGAGTGATAATGATATATACTCATTATTCATAAGAAGTACAGAATCAAAGTAAAGGCATATAGAAACTCCAGGAAAAACAAAAAGCAGTAAGGAATTTAAGTCCTAATTATTATCCGTTGTTCAAAAAAACCAATATATATGCAGTCACCAACAATGGCAACCAAAAGGAAATAAAGGCTCAAGCATCAAGCATTGAAGCAGGAAGCCGAGTGTGGAGCTTCACACTTGTAACTAGCACTCAAGAGGTTGAGGGTGAGGCTGGAGGACTATAGTGAGCTCCAGTGTGAGACCCAATCTCAAAAAAAGGAAAAAAAAAAAAAAAAAGACACTTTGCTGAAGAGGTTATATAGATGACAGATAATCACATGAAAAGATCACCAGCCTTTGTGTCCATTAGGGAAATACAAATTAAAACCATAATAAGGGTTGGCGAGACGACTCAGTCGGTAAAGGCACTCACCACCAAACCTGGCAACACACATGGTGGATAAAACAACTCCCACAAGTTGTCCTCTTACCTACGCACGCATGCATGCGCGCGCGCGCACACACACACACACACACACACACACACGCACACACACTAAATAAATGTTTTTAATTCCACAATGAGATAATGCTATGTATCTACATTGATAATATCAGATGTTACCAACATTTTGCAAAATCTAAAATTCTCATACACTATTAATAGGAATGAAAAGTGGTACAGTCTCTCTGGAAAATAAATCACACAACATCTTCTATGAAAACTAAACATATGCTTACCATACAACTCAGCCACTGTACTCCTGGGTGCCTATCCATCTTACAGAAAAGAAGACTAATGTCCACACAAAAGCTGAAATCTTGATTTCTAATAGTTCCAGACTGAAAGCAATCACTGGCTGTATGAGTTAATGAGTGAACAAACTAGTCTACCCACATTACAGAGTACTGGTCTACCCACACTACAGAGTACTGGTCTACCCACACTGCAGAGTACTAGCCAACAACTAAGGAGTCAACTGCATGCACCACCCTGGGGTGTCTCAAGGACACTGTCCTCAGTAAAGAAAAAGCTATCCAAAAAGGCCATACACTGGATGACTCCTATAGCATTCTTAAACTGGCAATGCAGAGATGGGAAACATATTTGTGGTTGCCAGGGATGAGGGCAGTAAGACAGGAAAACAGGTGTGATTGGGAGGGGCACCACAAGGAAGCTCTTGTGGCAATGAAGTTCTTCACTGTAACTGTAGCTCTACGCATGTGCACATATGTGATGAGATGGCCTAGAACTATATACAACTTGTATAAGCTTTAAAGCTCTAGTTCTAATGGCGTAGTTCACTATGGAAAGCTGAGTGAAGGGTACACAAGACCCCTGTACTATTTTAACACCTTTTTGCAAATCTATAAAGGTTTTTGTTTTTTTTTTTAAAGGGACATCAGAGTGAAAAAACAGCTCTTAAAAATTAAAATGATGGGGGACTGGGAGATATCTCAGAAAAATGATGGCTGGGCAAGCATGAGGATCTGACTTTGATTCCCAGAACTCATGTGAAAAAGCTGGGATGATATCCCAGTGCTAAAGAGGGTAGCACTACCATGCTCAGGGTAGATCCCTGAGATGTATGGTCAGCCAGCCTAGCCCAATATTGAGTCTCAAGCTAGTGAGAAACTCTTGTCTCAAAAACAAACAAAAGACAGACAAAAGCCCAGGGTAAACAGCATCTGAGGGGAGTACCTGAGGTTGCTGACCGACACATATACAAATACCCACACACATGGACCCTGCACATACACCCAGACACATAAAACTCACACACAAATGCAGCAGAAGTTACAATCAATTCAAGAATTAGAAAATAAAGGGCTCCCTCCCTCCCTCTCAGTTTTTCAAGTCAGGGTTTCTTTGTGTAGCCTTGGCAATCCTGGAACTCATTCTGTAGATCAGGCTAGGATTAAAAGCAGAAGCCACCACCACCCAACATAAACTTAAATTTCTTAAAGCAGAAAGACAAAAATAGAGAGACAGGAGATAGAAGTGGGAAAAAATCAGAACCAGTTTCCATGGGTATAATATCAAAATATTGAATCCAAGAAAGAGGGTGGAGGAAATGAAGTCAACTGTAAAATAATTCAAGAAAAAATTTACAGACTAGAAAGATACAAGTTTCTGGTGTTTAGCAAAGTAAATGAGAGCAGGCCATAACAGGGGATCCTTTTGTGAAATGCAGTTACACAGGGAACAAAATGAAGTTTCCTGAAGGAACAACAAGTCACAGAGCAACAGGATGGCTTTGGATTTTTCTACAGACACATTGGCTGCTGGATCACAGCACAATGTTTTCAAGATGTTGTTTTCAAACCATGAAGTCTATCCTCAGCCACACACTCAGGGAAAAAAAAAAAAGGATGCAGAATAGAAACAGTTTTAGATATGATATTTTGGGTACAAAAATACATATGCATTCTTTCTCAAGAATTCCTGGAAGCTGCCCTCCACACAAAGAAGGCAGTAAAGACAGCAATTGTTTACATCCTTCCTCCTCTGAGGGACTCTTTGTCCTATATTTCCGGTTTCATTCATGAGAGCCAATGAATGGTCCCAGCTGGGAATGGAGGTCATCACCTCAGTGCTATCTCTCCAGGGTGATCATGTCATGCTTGATGGTGGGTTTTATACCTAATATTTCTCCTTAATCCTGTCCCTACTTCCTAGCATCAGTTCAGACATATATCAATGTAATCACCTAATCAATATCTCCGCTCCTTGCCTTGGCCTACCCAGCTCCACACAATGCAAATCTGCCCACATGACTAAAACTCCTTAAAAGCTTCTTGAGTGCTGACCAATAGGCAGGATAATGGTGTTGCCACTCTTCAACTACCTCGCCCACCCCATCAGAGGCATCTAATATTATTATTTTAGTTGACAAAACATAATTTATTTCTAGAACATAATGTCGACATGCACACACTGTGCAATTACTAAATCAAGTTAGTAAATATAGTCATTACCTCCCTTTCTGTGAGGGGAGTTTTGGAATTTTCTCTTGGCCAATCTGAAATATATATTAAATTTATATTTTAGCCATCCTGCTGTGCCATCTCAAAATTTTAGTTCTCCTAACAAACTTTCTATCCTGCAACCAGCATCTTTGTCCCAGACACTCCATCCCTAACTTCTAGTGACCATTATTCTAATTTTTACTTCACTGAGTTGGACTTTATAGATTCCAAATGTAAGTGACGATATGCAATATTTACACATCACTATCAAGGCTGAGCAGTGGAAGTACGTGTCTTTAAATTCCAGCATCTATGACATAGAGGCAGGTGGATCTCTGCCAGTCTTGTATACATATTGAGTTCCAGGACAGCAGAGCTACATACTGAGACTGACTCAGGAAAAAAAACCCAAACGAATAAACAAAACAAAAAACTCCATCAAAACCATAAAATAATAGACATTACTACCATGGCACTCTAATACACATGCCACAGTTTCTGAAAACACCAGGCACTCACAAAGAAATCAAAGACCTATAACTGGTGTTTGGTATGAAGGTGCAGAAGGGTCCTCTCAAATTGCCTCTTGTTTTGTAGACTCCTACTGGGACTTGGTAGGAGTTCAGACTCTCCTTAGCTTTACACACACTGTTCTAGTCAGCAAGCTCTTCACCTGACTCAAGAATGACCTTGATGGGTTGGGACCTTTCTAGATCAAGAACCTCCTTCCTTCTCTCAACTGAGTGTTTCCTCTTAAAACTCTCTCCTGAATCTCACAGTACTCAACTCCAGTTCACAAGTTTCCATTATGAGCACTACTATAGAGACTTTGTCGTTCTCTTTGTAGGTCTGGTACTTGTTTGGTAAAGGTCAAACATTCCTGGGTGACATTAAACTGCTACAGATGCACAAGGGCACAGAAGGGTAAACGAGAAGAACAAAGAAAGGGTCCTATTTTGCTCCCTTTGCAACGGCGGCTTGGTCTGGAGTACCCTGACTCAGAAGTGATGTGTCCCTTCATCTCCTTCCATGTTTCTGGAGGTCTTTTATTTTTACTTCTTCTGCGAGTGTCACTCCTAGACTGTAAACTCTTTGAAGGCAGGGGCTGTGTCTTTATGTACTTGGCTCCTGCAAGCCTCAGACACGGGGTCCGGCGGGCCTTTGCGGGGAGAGGACGCCTGGCACCACCGGGTGCCTCTGACGTGGAGCCTAGGCCTGCCCTGCCCCAGGTCTTGCGCTCGGCCCCCTCCTCACGCTGGCCACTTCCCGCCTTCCAGGCGGCGGAAGTGGCCGGCTGTTCGTCCCTGCCCACGTGGCGCCTTTTCCGGTGCGCCCGCCCCCTCCGGCTCTCGGGTCCGGACCTGGCCCTCACCTCAGGATTCCCAATGTGCCTCCGGGCAGACATATTTGCTCCAACCGACCACGCTCGGGGTTCTAGCCTCCCGTCTTGCCACTAATCTAGCTTCCTACCCCCTCAGCCTCACTGGACCGCCTCCCTGTAACCTCTCTTCCGATTGGCCTGGCTGTCCAGGCCAGCCAATAGAGGCTCCGTTTGCTGCCTCGGCCGGGCGAGGGAGAGCGAGAAGCCGCTCAATGGTTGCCAAGGGCAACGCGGGACGCCCGCTAGCGCCGCTTGAATCCCGGCGGCCAGCTCCTGCCTAAACGCGGGAAGAAAGGGGGAAGGGGATCTGGCGCCTGCGCAGACCTTAGAAGAGGGGTCAGGCCTCAGGCTGAAGGGAGAACACAAATTCACCACAGGTCGCCCCAAACCCTTTGTAAAGCCATTCTAACCAAACATCGGGGCTACTTCTTCCACAACAGAGGACATGGTTGGGCCATGGTTGTTCAACTGGAACGAGTGTACATAGTTTATTACATTCAGGTTTAAAGTTATTATGCAAATTATGCAAAATATCATGAGTAAACACAGTAATTATTGTTGCTGTAAAAGCTTTTAGTCTAGCTAAAGAACAGCAGCCTTAATTGCAAAGAGCACACACCGTTCAGTGGCTCATCATTCATTTAACAAGTCTTTAATAAGCACCTTATGAGGAAAGCTTTTGTGGAGGATGGGAAAGATGACTAAAACCCATACCGTTGTCATGGAAACCATTGTGACTCCTGCCACCAACCACCACCTGTTCTCTTTCCAGATCTGAAAATTAAGTCCTAGCACCTTTACAAAACAATTACCCACACAGTTTGCCTCAGGCTCCTAAATGTCCCACCAAATCCATCAAAATTATGATTTCCTTTTACAGGGAAGGAACAGCATGGTAACCCTTTGTCCTTTGCTCTAAGTCGTTTTTCCAGGAATAGAGAAAGGTTACCTTGGCTTGTTCATACTGGCTAGCTCTGTGTGAATAACAACATCCGTGTGAACTATGGCAGGGTCTATGCAGATGACCCACTCACCAACATAGTCTCTCATACCCTGACTCTTAGCTACTTCAGGAACCTTATCTTAGGGCTGTATCTTGAATCAAGTCATTCAGACTGGACCTCCAGGATCTTGGACTATTGTCCTAACTGCCCCTTGGACTGTGTTTAGTCTTTAATACCTACCAAGGTTTATCTTAAGTCCTTTATCATGTCTAATCTTTTAACTCTTCTAAAATTTCCACTCATCATTCTACTAGAATAAAAGATTGGGGGCTGCAAAAAGAAGGAGGAAGTAGGTAGAGTATATTTATCAGCTCTTTGGATAGGGAGCACCTGTACAGCTTGGATTGGAATAGCTCCAACTTTAATTTTTTTTTCAAATCCTATTTTTAATAATGGTTCTTAAACGCTTTAACCTCCCTTGTAACCCACCACCCACCAGAGGTAGTGGGAAAGAAAGGATACGGGGGTAGTGGACCTGTTTAGAAAGGTTCTTTGGAGCAATTCAGTGTTGTCTGGAAATCAGCAGTTCATTTCACAGGTTAGCAGGCAGCAGCAGCTCGATCCAGTCGAAAACACCTCACAGATACACCAGGGGTCCAGTTCGGTAGAGTCGAGTTAGCAACAGCAGTAACATGACCTAGTAGAGACAGGCAGGCCTCAACCTCTGCTCGAGTTAGTAGGAGGGACCAGCAGGAACACCAACAGAAGTTCTCAGCTGTGCCTCTCTCAGGGAGCGAAGATCAGTGAAGACTCGAGACCCACAAACGCTACGCAGCTAGCTGTACCAGCAAGCCTAGCTCTGTCTCTGTCACTCTGTGGAGTCCTATTTATACCCTCCAAATATCACGTGTCCTCCATGTGCCCAGCCTTAGCACAGCTCTTGCCTCCTCAGGGCTATTGCCTCAGCATGTGCATCCAATCAGGCTGAGTCCTTGGAAGCTGCAACAAACTGCAGCACACCATCAGAAGTTTTTTGGTGCATTTCTCTCTATGGCATCCTGACAAATACAGCTCAACTATGCAATGCAAGGCAGACCAATACATGCATGTTTTAGCAAGGAATCCTTCATCACACGTCCTTTTCCGTGCTCGCTTTAGCAGAACATCCTCTCTCCTGTGTCTGCTTCAGCGAAACGTTCCTTCACAAGTTGGCCTTAGCCTTTCACACCTGGGTCCACTTTAACAAAACATCCCTTCACGAGTTTGCCCCAGCTAAACACCATCCAACCGCCTTCCCAAAGAACTCTTTAAGTTTCCACTTCAAATGACCATAAGGATTATGGGTAGAAATTTTGGAAAGGGACAGGCGAGATGGCTTGGTGGACAAAAGTCCTGGCTGCCAAAGTGGATGACCTAAGATCAATCCCTGGAACCTACACAGTGGAAGGGGAGGAGCAAGTACTTGCAAGTTGTTCTGTGACCTCTACACATGTGCACACACATGCATACTCACAAAATAAATAAGTAAAGTGTGAAAAAGAAAGAATAATAAAAGGCCAAAGCCCAGAGGTCGGAGAAAAGGAAGAAAGGAGAAACTTGATGGCGTCTATAGGTGACGTGATAGGTGTACATGAAATGGGGTAAGCAGGATGAGGACCCCGACTATGTCAAGGGTAGCTCTAAACCTTTAAACTTGGAAATCAAGCAACTGGGTTGTAAAAATGGATTCATAAAGACACAGAGCAACCATAAAGTTCCCATGAACAAAAATGTAATGTCCAGTACACATTCAACATCCATTCTTTAATGCTGGGATTCCGCTCTTTGTAAGACTGTTGTTAACTCTTGTTCCAGCGGGTATGGACATATTTGGCTTACTGACCTTTGTAACCATTGTGTTTATCACATTAGGGCAGCATACAAGGCATAGAGCAAGATTATGGAAGTATGTATTCTCAAGTCTGATGCTACCTTGTTACTGGGATGGAGCAATTTAAACAGATGATTCTTCTCCATCCCCTGCTCTTGAAGAGACTCTGCCCGGGAAGAGCCATGCCTTGCTTACATCTCATGCCTCTGTGGACTCTTTGGTAGTGTCAAGCTACAAACCAAAAGGCTTTTTAGCGTCAAGATTCCTTTCAGATCCTACAGTGTCAAAACTGGATCAACATTAGAGGAAAGTGTTTACTCTCAATGTGAAAAATAGCTAAATGCTATCAAATGAAAATTCATGGACGATAACATTCAGTAAACATAGACACGTCTAACAAGACAAAGAGCTATCTCATTTTTCAACTGACCGACAGGATACTTTTCTTTTTAAAATGTTAACTGTATGGTGCCCAGTGGTTCATGAACTAAACACCTTCAGATACTGCTAGTGTGTATATAAAGAAGTGTGACATGTTGAGTAATTGATAACAACTACAAGAGAAATCTTCAACTCTTAATATCCTAAGAATTCTACCTAAGGAAATAATCAGAATAATGTTTGACAGTGGCACTCGTAGATGTTAACTGGACTTTTACTTAAGACACTGAAAAATTAGAACCACCCTAATTGGTCATCAAGTAAAAAAAAAAAAGTTAAACTATATACTGACATATTCGTAAAAGGTAATTTACAGAACTGTGAAAACATATATTTTAAGGAATAATCAGGGCAATAGAGAGCTACTCCTGACACAGTAAATGAGAAGAACGCTAAGAAATGTCTTACTTCATGTGATCCTGATATGTACGGAGAAAAAAAATACAGGTATCTATACAGAAAAAATGAAAAAAATTAATAAAGGCTCAATCTGGATTACAAAATACAGATATTTGTTTTATTTGGTTGACATTTTGTGAGTTTCACAGATTTTCTTTAGTGATTATGAACTCATTCCATACTTTAAAAATCACATTCTTCCCCTAAGAAACAAAGCTCCCTCATGATGCTGGCTGCATCCTGAAAGCTGTCTATGGCTTTTGTCTCTGCTGATTTAGACCAGAGCAGAATTCTGAGCAATTCCCCTACGTGAAGTGCTGCAGTTCTTGGCAGTAAAAGACTCTCCAGGCAATTGAGTGAGATCCTTGCAATCAGAGTGATGATTGCTGAGAGGCTCAAGCTTTGTTTGTAAGAGAAGAAGTTCTGATTCTTTTCTTTAGAAGTTCCTACTCCCACTGATTAATCTTATTTTTCTCCGAAGTTAGAAGTACTCTTAAGAACTTCCATTTGTTTGATGTCTCCTTTTTAACCCTGTATGGGCTCTCAGAAGCTTTTAGTCTCTATTGAGTTTGAGGAGAGGGAGCTTCAGGTAAGGTCAGTGTGGATGATAGACAGTTTGTATTTTAGGTGTCCTTGGGCCTTCTCAGTCCCCTGACTCCTCTCTCTGGAACTAAATGGGCATTTCGGTACCCAGCAGCTTGGTCCATTTGCATGCTTCCAGCTCTCTGTTCCTTCCTTCACTCTGATCCCTCTAATTGTCCAGTTCTGCATCCTCCATCCAACTCTTCTCTGTGCCTCCCTTGGGTGTCAAGTCTATTTCTTGATTAAAGTCCAAACTCCCCACTCCACCAGACCTGTCTCATGATGTTCCTTTTTGGATATGGGCCTTGGCTCCATTCCTTGGCTTCATTTGTTCTTAATTCCTAAATGACATACATGTCCAGATGTTAAGGAAATAGTTCCAGCCAGTCTAATCCAGTTCTGGGATCCTTTCCTGGGTCCCAAGAAATAGAACTCATAGCTGAAGTAATGAGCCTCTACCCCATGAAAGGGAACAGTGGCAACAATTGGGCGCCATTCTATAGGTGTGGAATGTATTCAAAGGAAGAACACACCAAATCTGAGTGGGACATTGGCCCTTGCCTACACATCCCTACAGCCAGTCCAAGGAGAGCGATGGACACCCAAATCTATAGTCACACACTATACTACTTTCTAATGAAACAAAGAAGCAATGACGCAAATGATATCCTGGTTGATTTGCTGCGGGACTCCATGATCCTACTTGTGCAGTTCTGAAACCACCTCTGTTTCTTAGTCCATTTTCTGTTCTTATAACGAAATACCAGAGGCCAGATAAATTAGAAAGAATAGAGATTTATTTATTTAAGAATAGAGATTTATTAAGATTTATTTTAGGGGCTGGGAACTCCAAGAGCATAGTACCTGCACTTGCTTAGTACCTGGTGATGAGTTTCTTCCTATATCGTAACATGGCAGAGGGTATGCCCTAGAGAGCTTATTTGCCAGAGAGGGTACCCCATCCATCTATTAATTCATGAATGACATGAGCTCTTAAGAACCTATTACCCCTCAAATACCACATAGCCAAGTATAAATGTATAAATCGGGGATTTCAATTGTCAACATATGAGATTTGGGAGACACGTTCAAACCGTAATAGAGGGCCACATGGACTGCCTTGCTGTGACAGAATATGTCAGACATGTCAGACATGATGTCCCTTCCCAGAAGATCTTCCACCTGTGACAGAAACCAGGATGTTAGGATAGTACAGGGAATGCTTTGGTCTTTGGCTTGAGATTTTAGGGGGGGAAATGTTCTGCTACAGACCCCGTACCAAGAGCACTCTGAAGATCTGGCCTGGGTAGGAATGGAGGTAGAGTCAGAGTTGGGAGACACCTATCGTACTGTGGGCACAAGGGATGGCCTGTGTGTCAGGAAAGCACCAATAAGGACAGAGTGTGGCAGATGGGTTGTATTTGTCAGAACAACCTTAGAACTCAGGGTTTCTGTGAAAACTTGAGGCCACCAGCTTGCACCCCCTCTCCTTGCTTTCTTTGCCTCTCCTTTCCCTCCAAATATAATTCTTGTCCATAATTTTTAAACAATCAAGATCATACCCATGGCAAAAACAAAACAAAAACACACCGACAGGCATTCTGCTTCCATTTAGTATGCAAAAAAAAAAAAAAAAAAAAAATACTTCAAGGGAACATCACCCCATCACAACCAATAGGAAAGTAACTCTTCTGTAAAAATCATGCCTTCTTGAAGCCCTCAGAGAGATGAGCTCATGTTCATGAGTTCATAACTAACTCCAGAGTCCTGTGGATTCCCACACTGTCTATCAGGCTAGGCACAAAGGTTCTGGTTATAGATGTAGGGAAGAAGAAACCCATGCCCTTAGGCTGCAGTGTGGACTAATGGGGAGCTTGTGCTAGTTAATTCTGTGTGTCAGCTTGGCGGAACCATGGCACCCAGATGTTTGGTCAAACATTAACATGGGAATTTTTGTAAAGTGTTTTAGAAGATGAGATTAACTGGTTGACTTTGAGCAGAGCAGATAACCCTCTAGGCTGTGGTTTGGCTCCATCCACACAGTTGAAAACCTTTAGAGAAAAAGAACTGACCACCCGTAAGGAAGTGAGAATTTGCCAGCAAGCTGCCTCTGGACTTTCTTCCCTTTGTCTGTAGCCTGTACACCCTGTGAGGACTTTTTTCTCTTTGACTTGCTAACCTCTATAATTACATAATCCAGTTAACTCTTTCCTGCCCTCCCCCTCCTCTCATACAGAGAAATATTCTTGCAAATTTACACCCTACTGTTTCTGTTTCTCTGAGAATACTAAAGAAGATACAGACCCTATCACAAGAGGACATTTGCACTCTCTTCTCCATAGTGTCCACTGGTTACTCGGAGAAAGATTGGAGCAAGACAAGGTAGCCAAGAGAAGCTACCTTGGTGGAGTAAGTTTCAGGAAGTGATCGGTCACTGCCTGGGACAAACATTACCCATATCCTATGACTCCTACGTCAGTGATAAAACAGACCATCAGGATAGGGGCCCCACGAAGGGGGAAACATCTGGGGCCAGGAAGGAAGCTGGCCTTCCCATTCCCAGAAATCCCACAGACACCTGCCGATTTAGAGAGAGGGTAGAGGCGTAAGCTGCTTGTGTCAGGGGCAGGATGGGGTGGATCAAGAAAATCTCTAAATCCTAAGAACTTGCACCAACACACTGTAGAGATAAGAGTGCCAAGGGGAGGGACAGGTGACAAGCTTCTGCCTAGGCCCTCCAAAGGTACCAGGCAGTGTTTGGACAGATAAAAGAGGAGGGACTGAACAGGCCCCTAGACAGGAGGCAAATAATTCTTTTGAGAGACTGAGGGGCCCTGACCAGAGGAACTACCTCCCAGCTCTTACTGCAGCCCAGTGACAAGCACAGAGCTGAGCTGCAGCTTCTATCATGCACTGGGTGACAGGGCTAGAGGGAGAACTGTGGGGGAAAGCCTCTGAGTACCAGTGTGCAGGTAGGCAAGGATGCCAGAGGTAATCTGCAAACCAAAGAAACCTTGCCAGCTCCACGCAAAGGGCTGTGGCTCTGTCTGGTACCCAGGGAAATGAGAGCAAGTACAGCACATGAACCAGCTACTGAGTAGTGAGTTAGACTCCTCAAGAGCAGCCCTCCTCTGCTGGAGCATGCTGCCCAGATGTAAATGCAAGTTACATCATTCCTAGGAACTTACATCATGGCTGCCACTCGGTACCAAATCATGCCGTAGAGACAAAGAAAAGAAAAAGGGACACTTGAGTAAAGATCTGGACTTTCCAATAACTGGTTAACAGACTGAAAATCCTAGTGAGAAAGGTAGAAAACATATAGATTAACATGTGGAGAATTTTGGCAAGTGAGGAGGAACTATGACAATTGAAATATGAGGAATAAAAACGTAGGATCAACAGTGAAAAATTGGGGACAAGCAAGATGGCAGAGGAGCTAAAAGGCCCTTGCTATGAACATTTGATGGCCTGAGTTTGATCTCTGGAACCCAGATGGTAGAAGGAGTAACCTGCCTTCCCAGTATGTACCACGAAATACACGTGCACTAAATAAATACATATTTTATAAAAGGTTGAAGGATTTTTCTAGTGTCAACAGCAGCCTAGCTGGAGCTGACGAGACCACAAAGACGGCAAGACAGTGATCCAAAATGAAACTCAGGGAAAGTCTGGGGCGGGGTACAGGAAAGAACACAAAAGATACTGCACCTGGGACCATGGCTTAGCTGATAAGGAGCTCTGCTCCTGGCACGCTCACCCACATTCACAGACTGGAGTATGCACAACCACACACAAGCATAATGCATGCACCCACAAGAGTTAATTATTGCTGAAATGCCATGAAGAAGACATGCAAGCAAGTCAGATGCAGATGGCAGAGGAGTAGCAGGGAAGGATTTTCTAAAAATAGTGGAAGGCAACCAAGGTGGAAGTCCAAGAACGCAACGCTGTAAGTGCAGCCAGATGAAAGCAGAAATTAGAGCCACCTACACAATGTAGACACAGAGACAAAGTCAAAGTGCTCAGAAAGATGAGGAATATTACACATAGAAGAACAAGGATCTGGTTATAGCAAACTTCTTGTTGGTAGCAACAACAGCTCCAAAAAACAAAAATAAAACAGAAAATTAAGGAATGTGTTTTAAGTACAGAAAAGGGATGGGTCAGTTCTGAATTCTATGCTCAGGGTACCCTTTGGTTGGTTGGTTGGTTGGTTGGTTGGTTGGTTCGTTACTAGGGGGAAGACTGACTTGGGCTAATAGTTTTGGGAATGTCTGTCTCTCCTGGCAAGTAGCTTGTAATGGGGCAGGCTCACAGCATAGTGTCAAGGCAAAAAAAAAAAAAAATATATATATATATATATATACATATATATATATTAAAAGATACTCTTCAGACAAAATTTGGGAAATTCATTGGCAATTGTCTTGTATTAAACAAAATATTAAAGATGTTCTTTGTCAGAAAAAGCATGATCATAGTGGGATCATTGTGGCAAATACAAAGACATGAAGAACAATGGGAATACTTTTTTTTTTTTAAATGAGGATAAATTCAAAAGACATTGCCCGTCAATTTTTATTGTCTTTAAAAGAAATTCATTAAGTACAAGTGGTAACAATGTCTCATGTGATTTATAGTGTGCATAGCCAAATACTCAAGAGCAGGTAATTTATGAAGAAGAGATGCTCTGGGGGCTGAGAAGTTCAAAGGCATCGTACCAGCATCTGCTTAGCACCTGTTGGGGCCCTTCTCCGTGGGTCATAAGGTAAGAGAAGCCGAGAGCACAGTCTCTTTTCGGCTTATAAAGTTCCTAATGTCATGGGGCCCCACTCTCATGACCCCATCTAATCCTCTCTGCCTCTCAAATGCTCCAACTCCAAATGTTATGAACATAGGAATCTGGCTATCAAGTTTCCAAAGAATGGCATTTTGGAGGGTACATTCAAATCACGCTAGATTTTAGAGCCACTCAGTGATTCTCCTTAGTGAAGTCTTTTGAGGTTTCTGTTCCCACCAACTGTCAGAGGACAGCATCTTACCATCCTGAGAACCTTAGTCACCCTGGAGGACAGCCCTTCCAGCATGCCATGATATCTCTTGCTGCTCAGTCCCTTATCTGCACTTGCTTCTTGTTTGGTAAGTCTGACTTCGGATCATTTGATTACCTTCTATTCATCCTTTAGGAGAAATATGAACCCAACTTGCTCTGGGAACCTTCCATGATTGACCTTTGTCTTTGTCCCAGACTGTGGGAGAGACTCTTTTCAAATGCCACCAACACGCGCCTGAAAACAGCCTCGCCTGGGATCAGCGATCTCTTTATCTGTTTCCTTCATCCTCCAACCCCCTACCTGACACTCCATCAAGCCTCATTCTTCACATTCCTCATGCTTGGTTTGGTGTCTGGCACTAGATAGGTGCTCAATATTTGTCAAGAATGAAGTATGACAGTTCCTATGAAGACACACAGGAGACTGACACATGGAAAGAGGCCTCCTTTGTCACTGTGGACTTTTTCAAACTTTTTAATCTACTGTCTAGTGTGTCGATAAGGCATGATGATAAATCATCTCCCAAAGTGATAATACTTTTCTTTAATTGTTAGACCAATGAGACGCACACATGATACACACATAGATGTCTGCAAATGTCATCCTAAGTAACAGGATGCAGCAGAGCCTGGAAATCTAATCAAGGCATGACGGAATGTGAAGGAGAGCTGTAACCTAATCAATGGTCTTAACAGCTGAAGCAAGACTATGGGAACAGGAGGGGGATAGTCTGTAGGGAGTGCCGAAGAGTGGAGCCAAGGAACAAACATTTGTCATGATGTCTCCAGCCCTGTCAAGGGAAAGGGTTGTTTCTTGACCGTTAGACACAAGCATTCGGTCCACCCTATATCCCCATGGATGCCACAGAATCCATCCAGCTCCCTCCCTTTGTTCTGATTTCATGCTCACAAACAACCTCCTGATTATAATTTGGCTTCCCATGTAGATTTTCCAACAGGAGAGAATGCGCTGACCAGTCAGCAAGAACATCTGGTCCATTTGGCAGAAAGAGTTCTCTTTGTATATGAATGTATTAGTGTTCTGGTTTATATATCAGTCAGTTTATACACCCCAGGGGCTGCAGAGGTGCTCATTCTCCTAGCCCTTGCTCAGGCTGTCAGCAGGGCCCTGTTCTCCCTGGTTTTCCCGCCTCACTCAGTGTAGACAGAGGACAAAGGATCTCAAGTGAGCCCTATCTTCCATTGAGCAAACCCATCTTGCTTTGGGCTCACCTCTTCTTCATCATTCAACCCACTGCCAGTGTGCACATTCAGGGTATGTCCTTGGCCCTCTCCCCCTCTTCAGAAATCTGGTTCCTGCTCATTCACAGTTCTTATCTACCCACACCAGGGCTCTTCCCCAGTTCACTCACTTTAGTGCTCACTTTCAAAGGTTGCAGATGGAGAAGGATTTTACTTTCAGAGAGATGGTTAGACTTGAGCGAGTTCTGGGGAGTGAGGGCTCAGTCACTTCATCAAGAGCTAAAGCAGAACTGGAATAGAGGATGAAGGAGACCGATCTCTGCCTGATTGGAATGGATGCTTGGACAATTTGGGAGGCTCTATAGTTCCACTGATGGCTTGACAGACCTATAACTATTCTGGGTGCTGTCTCCATTGGTTATTGAACCTCTAGGAATGGTATTCAGTGGTTCTCAACCTGTGGGTCACAACCCCTTGTGTGTGTGTGTGTGTGTGTGTGTGTGTGTGTGTGTGTGGTCAATTGACCCTTTTTACAGGGATCACCTAAGACCATTGAGAGATTCTGATATTTACATTATGACTTATAACAGTAGCACTTTTACAGTTATGAAGTAATATATATATATATATATATATATATATATATATATATATATATATATATATAGTTGTAGGTCACCACAGTATGAGGAACTGTATTAAAGGCCCATAGCATTAGGAAGGGTGAGAGCCACTGAATAGATGCCAAGTTAATGAGACCACTGACAGGAGATATCAAATGGATCAATGTTGGGCAGGAGAGAAGTCCCATGAGCATTTCAAACTGAAACAAAGATCCACAAAAAAATGGTGGGAAGACCAGGTAAGGCTTCCCTTGTCCATAATCCCAGCACTTGGGGGTGGAGGCAGAAGAAGAGCCAGTTTAGGATATTTTTATCAAATTAGCAAATTCATGGCAAATATCCCCAACTCCAAGCTCACCCTCATCCTCTCTCTCTCACATAAATCCAGCTGACCTGGAACTCACTCTGTAGCCTAGAGGCTGGTTTTGAATGTAAGGTAATCCTTCTGCCTCAGCTAGCCCAGTGTTGGAACATGCTGAGCCAGCATGTTCATCTCCCAGGGTTGATGACACAGGTTTCTTTTTACTTTCCGTGACTGTAACAAGAGCTTTGTCTTGTCTCACAGATCTAGAAGTTATAAAATCAGGTACCAGCATCATCTCCTCTTCTGTGAGGGCCACATGTTGCTTAACCTTGTTATGGGAAGCACAAGGGTGCGTCACTATGAGCAAAGAGTGGAAGGAGTTTGGGGATGCAGCCATGGCATGCTGGGTAAAAACTGCTTGCTGGTCTTGTAAAGGACAAGACTTCAGTTCTCTGCATCCACATCAGGTGACTCACAACTGCCTGTAATTCTAGCTCTGGGGATCTAACTTCTCCTAGCCTCTTTGGGCACCCACATACAGAGAGACACACACTTACACAGAAGTAATTTTTAAAAATCTTAAAACAAACACATAAAAAAGCAATAAAACAAATGACTGCAGTGCTGGTACATGCCTTGATTCCCACCACTTGGGAGGCAGAGGCAGGTGAATCTTTGTGAGTTTGAGGTTAGCCTGGTCTATAGAGTGAGTTCCAGGATAGTCAGGGCTACATAGTAAGACCCTGTCAAAAACAAAACACAACCCCTTCCCATGTGAAAGGGAGCTGGCCTATGCTGGCTAGTCTAGTCCCTCAAGAAAAGTATCATCCCTTTGTGAAGGTTCCTTTAGGACCCAAAGCCCAAAGACTACCTGTTACGGCCCCTCCAAATCTGCCACATTGAGGAATTCCAACACAAAAGCTTTTTGGATGGGGTTTCCACATGAGTAATGAGAAGAGTCTCCAGCAGAGCAGGAGCCATGGGGTGAGAAAGAATTGTACAGTAAGAAAAGTGGGGACTAGAATGGCTTTTTTATATTTTATTCAGGTGTATTCAATTTGAAGATTAGAGTGCTTCATAATCAAGGAAAATACTAAACAAATTCTGCAATAAAATACTTTTGAGATTTTTTTTTTTACACTTTTCCCATCTTTTTTATTTAAAAAAATCCCGATTTTGATCACATCATTTCCTCCAATTTCATGTTTTCTTTCTCCCTCTCAAAAACAAGACCAAAAAGATAAAACAAACAAACAAAATCAAGCAAAAAAGAATAAAAGACAACACACACACACACACACACACACACACACACACACACGCACATAGAGCATTGAGTTTTGTGTGGGCCTGCCCTGGGCTGGGGTTGATGCACCCAGTGTCACTCTCTTGATCCTCCCTGCCCCAGCAGGTACCATTTGCGAATAGCTTCTTGGCTAAGGGTGGGACTTTGTGTCCACTACTCTACTCCATGCTGAAAGATTGTTAGACCTCTATAAGCTATTTCACTTTCTTTATGATCTCTTTCCAAGAATAAAAAAAACCTTTAAATTTTTTATGAAGTCAACTTTTCTGTATTTTTTCTTTTACCGTTTGTCCTTTGGTGTCATTTCTAAGAGCCTGTGTTTGACCTATCATTTGTCCTTTGGTGTCATTTCTAAGAGCCTGTGTTTGACCTAAATTTATGTTGTTTTACCTCTACATTTTCTTCTAATAATTTTATAATTTTAACCTGAGTATTTTTATCAGTATTGTTAATTTTTACATAGACTATAAAAGAGGATCTACCCTTTTTCTTTTGTATCCAGTTGATCCAGAAACATTTGTTGAAAGAAATATTTCTCTTTTTGTAAACATAATATTGTTATTATTTGGGAATTTTACACAAAGCAACCCAATCACCCTTACTTCCCAGTCCTCTCAGATCTGCCCCCCACCTCATGGCCTCCACCTAAAACAAATAAACAAACAAACAAACAAGAAAAAGAAAGGAAAGAAAGAAAGAGAAAGAAAGAAATTTGTGTTGTCTATAAAGTCACAGGAGCACGGTCAAACTCCCAGTGGCCAGCCCCGTGAAGAAAAGCGAGTCCTTCTCTACCCTCACCCCCACCGAAGCAATCTGTTGTGGAGAGAGACACTTCAGCATCCTCATCACAAATTTAAAGCCTTCTCTTCGATGGCTTCTTGTCTAGACTACTACATTTTGGGGGGCAAGAGGGAGTGTTGTCACAGAAGCCTTCTACGTCTTATTTTTTCAACAGTCATCGGTACCACTGCAGAAGAAGCCTCCTCATCCTTCCAGTCAGCAAGAATGTGGATCTTAGACTTCAAAGGGTGACAGCATGGACCACAGATATCCACCTGACTTCTGGTGTCCTCACTGCAGCACGGACCTCAGCATGGTCTCTGGTGACAGTTCAGGACATGGACACCAACACAGCTCCAGCTGTGGCAGGACCACAGACATACCCTCCCTTACCTCCTCCTCCCCCCTGCCCCCCGGCCCCCCGCAACAAGGACCACGGCCCTTGGTGGTAAAGGAGTATTTCCCAGGGAGGTGGAAGAGGCCTTTAATCCCAGCACTCTGGAGGCAGAGGCAGGTGAATCTCTGTGAGTTTGAGGCCAGCCTGCTCTAAGTTACAGAATGTCCAGGGCTACACAGAGAGACTTTGTTTAGGAAAAAAAAAAGAGTATTTCTTTACCTACTGAATTCTCTCAGTACCCTTGTCAAAAATCAATGGACCAAAGCCAGACATGGTGGCCCACACCTTTAATACTAGCACTCTGGAGGCAGAGGTAGGTAGATCTCTGAGTTCAAGTCAGCCAGTCTATAGAGAAAGTTCTCAGATATCCTGGGCCACACAGAGAAAACCTGTCTTAAACAACAAACCAACAAACAAACCAAAATCAATGGGTCCTAAATGACTGGGTTTATTTCTGAATTTTCATCTCTTCTGGTCACCTACATTTCCATCAATCACAGAGCCTGCACATTGTGACTTTCACTACTTGAATTTAGGAAGCAGAAATACTAGCACTGCAGCTTTGTTCTTTTTTAAGATCGTGGGGTTAGGTTTAGGGCTCAGTGGTTAAGAGCACTGGCTGCTCTCATAGAGGACCCATGTTCCATTCCCAGCACCCACATGAAAGCTCAAAACATCTGTAACTCCAGTTGCAGGTGACCCAAAGTCCTCTTCTGGCCTCTGTGGGCACAAAAGCATATAAACTCATGAAGCTTCACATACATATTCACAAATAAAAAGTGAATTAATATATATTTTGGGGAGCTGGGATCTTCTTGGTTCCTTGTGTTTCCATTAAAAATTTAAGATCATCTTGTTCATATATGAAAAAAAAAAAAAAAAACCACAGGAGGGGGATGGTTTGAAACTTTATAGAAACTGAACCAAGCCTATGGAATCAATTTAGGTAGCATTGCTGTCTTAACTAAAACATCTACCAGTTTTTCAGCAGCGTGTCATTCCATTTTCTAAGGTTGCTTGGGTTATTTCAACAACGCTAAAGTCTTCCCTGTGTGTGCTGTTAGGGACAGGAGAAACAGGCTTCTTCCGTCTTGCTGATTGAGAGCCTAGCCTGAGGCAGTAGTGTATTGTATGCATGCACGTAACTTCTGACAGTCCATGAATGTATGAATTTTGATTCCCCCAGGAGCATTTCATCCCCAAGACTTTCCTTTTGAAGCTTCCTGGCTAGTCTATTATTTGCCCCAACCATTATTTGCCGACTCAAGCAGCCATGAAGTTAAACAATTAGCTCTAATTGTTTTTGACAAACATCCTAGGGAAAAGTGGGTTTTATTTGCACTGATGAACTCTAATCAAATAAAGAAAGCCTTGCAAATGGAGTCTCCCAGGGAAACACCAGAGAGGTGAAACAATAACAATTCTTTTTGAATGAGGTTTTAAGAGGCCCCAGTTCCTCTAAAGAGGCAGGAGTGGGCTCTCTCCATAACTGCCAGGCCTCTGGGTTTATGGCAAGCGTGGCCCCTCTGTTTTTAAGGCTACCGAGGAAGAGTTAGAATCAGGGGTATGGGAACAGGGCAAGTTAAAGGATCGTAAACGCATGGCTTTAATGGAGATTTGGATTACTAAGGCCCAGGGTTGAGTCCCCAAGTTCTGAAAAAGCTAATTGGAAACCATTTCATTTCATGGAGAATTGGATTTCAAGGTCCTCAGTTTACCATCTTTGCTAACATCATTTCAGCAACAGTAACTGTGACAATCATGTAATAATTTAACTTTTTAGGTTGATTTAAACTTTCTATTTTTCCACAACATATGTGATGTGTGTTATGACAATAAGCAGCCATTTAAACATAAAAAAAAAGAAATTAAATGTAAGATCGAAATCACGAAATTTTCCTTACCTTCTCAGAGTGAGGTTGGCTATTTATAAAGTAGGAACAGCAAGCTAGGAACATTATTTTATTAGTTTTTAAATGTATAGCTTAATTATTTATTTGTTGTTGCTGCTGCTGCTGCTGGTGGTGCTCGTGCTGGTGGTGGTGGTGGTGGTGTGTGTGTGTGTGTGTGTGTGTGTGTGTGTGTATGTACACATGCGAGCACGTGCGTGTACCATATTGTTCCTGTGAAGACCAGAGGACAACTTCCAGTAGCCGGTTCCCTTCTTCCACCACGTGGGTCTCAGGGATTGAACGCGGGCTACCAGGTTTCGCAGTGAACACCTTTTACATCTTTACTCAGTGAACTATCTTGATGGACCAGGAACATTCTTTTAACTTTCCCATATCGGTTACTTCCGTTTTCACTCTCAGTTTAGTGTCTCGAAAATAAACTCTTTAAAAAGAAAAGCCTGCTTGGATTTCTGAGGGGCTCAGAAGAGCACCGTGTCATGTCGTGGTTGTAGCTTTCCGGCTGGTTTTGAGAGGACCAGTTCTTGGTATGGAGGGACAATTGTTGGAGGACAATGTGCCCTTGTCCCCTGAAACAACCCAGTTTGTTTGTTTATTTGTTTATTTATTTTTAACACAGTGTAACTAATACCATTCACTTTTTACTCTCAAAAAAGCCCCAGTTCGGGTGATATATTTTATGTTTACCTTAATGATCAACAGCTGCAGGGGGTGGGGCAGCCAGGCCACGTTTTAGGAACCGCTGTGAGAGTGGAAACTAAGGGCAGACTAGTGTTAAGAATGAACCTGAGGATGAAAAACCTGGTCATAGCTCCCCAATAAGGGTAGAAAGGGGCTGCCGAGGGCTTCTTCATTATTTTTTGAACAACAAAAACCCCAAACCCCTTGTTTTTGAGGGAGGGGCAGTTTTCCTTAGAGCTGATTCCTTCTGCGAACTTCACAGTCATCACTAGATCCCCCCCACTACCTGCTGGGGTGCCCAGGTGAACTCAGGCCTCCCCCAGGCTCTTGCGTTATGGCCCCTCAGAACTCCTGAGACCAGGCCATCAGGTGAGATTGGCGCATTGCTTGCTATCTGGTCCCTCAGAGGTGCAGGGTAAAAGACTCCGTGTAGCTTCAAGGCCTTGTAAGCCATAGGGATTGACCAGAGTGGAGACTGAGGCCCGGTCAAGGTAAAACTTGGCTGTGGTTGAGAACTCTGGAGTATTCGGGGTTGAAGACAGACAGCTTTTTCACTCACTGCCTTCTTGTTTTGGGAAGAGAGGAGTACCAGGAGGAAATTCTCCTCGTCTGGAACAAATATTTTAATTTTGTTCATTAAGATAATAAAACGTGAGAAATTAATTCAGTGTAATTACTACAGTAGTGTAAACCTTCCCTAAGAGAGAAACTTCTCAGAAGAACAAACAAACAAACCAAGAAACTGGTCAGGAGTCTGGAGTGATGCTATCCTGCCCAGGTCTGTTCTCCCAGCATGCCATTACCAGGCCTGCAGTGCCGATAATGCAAAGGTCTTTCCAACCAGAGGCAAACAGAGATGGTGATTAGGTGTGAGGCAAATCAGCAGATGGATCAAACCACTCAACATTAGCACTGAACCAGAATCATCTGGACAGAGACTTTTTGAAAAACACCCTATGTGTGCCTACAGAATCATCTGCTTCATTTATGGGGGGTTTCCCCCCCTGCTTTTTACTCCAAGAGTGTATTGAATTACATCTATTGATTTTCTTTTTCTTTTTTTGGTTTTTTGAGACAGGGTTTCTCTGTGTAGCCCTGGCTGTCCTGGAACTCACTCTGTAGACCAGGCTGGCTTCGAACTCAGAAATCCGTCTGTCTCTGCCTCCCAAGTGCTGGGATTAAAGGCGTGAGCCACCACTGCTCGGCTTATCGATTTTCAAATATAAAGCATTGTTGGTATAAACATGATGTAGTGTCCTTTTGTCGCTACATCCCATGTATTAATATTTAGTCTGTTTTCATTGTATGTTGATGAGTGGATATTGGCTTGGAGTTTTGCTTAGTTGTGATGTATGCGGCTTTGGTGTCATGGCACTGTGAGTCTCATGAAATGAACTGAAAAGTGTCACCGCTTCTATTTTCTGTTAGTATAAACTTGGTGTTATTTCTTTCTTAACCATTTAATAGAAACCAGTGAGACCATCTGGGCCTGGAGATTTTCTTGTAGGAAGACTGTTTATGTTCAACATTATTGAGGTGTAATTTACAAGCAGTAACATGTACCAATTTCAAACATAAGATCCAATGAATCTTGAAAAGCGCATATGCCCACAGACCCACAGCCGCAATCAGTTCTGTCTCCCTTGGAATGTTCTCGTGTCCAGGCAGCACACCGTGTTGTAGTTGTCGGCTACCACAGATCTGATTTTTTTTTTTTACTCTAGATTAGATTTTCATTTCTGGTTCATCCATATAAAATCATATGGGATGGTTACTGCTACTAATCATACTGTCTTAAAATATATGTTTGGTTTAAATTTGGACACAGCAATGGCACATTCTCATGGGGTTTAGGGTAACATTTCAAAGCATATATACAATGGTCTGATTGGGGGGATTAGCATACCTCCCCCCAGAACATCATTTTCTCAGGATTCAGGACTCTGTTACTTTTTGTTATTTAGTATAGATTCACCACAGTCTGTTCCCATCAATCCATTATCTGACAGATAACTTCGGGATTTCAGAGCTTCTGTGTAAAATCCCTATAAACATCCCTAGCCAGCTTTTATGTGGACATGTGTCTTTACTTCCCTCTCATAAACAGGATGGCTGGGGTGCTGGATAAGGGTATGCTTCTCTGAGAAAGGAAATGACAAACTTCTTTGAACGTGACTGAAAAGCTTTGCAGCCCCCACACAGGAGAGAAAGAAGACTTCTGTTTTGTCTGTATTTTCCCAGCCCAGAGTATTCTAAGTTTTGAAGTCATAGTCATTGTGGTGGGTGTGTAGTGGTAAAGATGGCAGCTCGGGATGCGTTTCTCTGAAAACTGGTAATACTGTATCTTTCTCTGTGTTACTTGGCTCCTTAAACCTGTTATTTGGAAAGGAACTCTTCAGACCTTTGGTTTTCTCATTAGAGGATTTTAAAAGTTACATGCTGAATACAAGTCCGTTTTCTTATACATATGTTGTAAATTTGCGGGGGGGGGGGGGTGTCCAAGTTGCAAATTGTATATTTTAAAGGACGCCATTTCAGTTAGGACGCCAAACTCACCATAAACCTATTAACAGGGCTGTTTTACCCCCCCCCCCCCAAAGTCTGTCCTGCCTGTGCTGCTAGCCCCTTCCTTTGATGTCCAGCAGGCACCCTTTATCCCTGCAGCAAGCCCAGGCTATATCGGTTTTGTTGATGTTTTCCAGGAAGCACTTTAAACTTTCCCCTTCTAGTTTCTCCTGAATAATAATTTCTGTTCTTCTCTTTATTTTTTCTTTATTTTGTGGGTTATAGGCTTTTCTTTTACCCTTTTTTGGGGGGGTAGTTTTTTTTTTAAGGTAGAAGCTTAGATTGTAGACATTCTTAGAGTCAGAAAAGGTTTTCCTTAGCTACATCCACCAAATTCTGATTTATCACAACAAACAAACAAACAAACCCACCAGATTCTCATGCTGGTGTCAGACATTATCTATCCAAGGATGACTTTGGATGAGTGATTCTCTTCCCACTACGAAGTCAGTGCTGGGAACACAGACATTTACTATGTGTCTGGTTTTAAGTGATGACTAGGGACTGAACCCAGGGCTTCATCTGCACAAGGCGAGCAATCTACCCATCGAGCTGCATTCCCCAGCTCCCAATATAGTTTCATTGTTGTTTGGTTCAAAATATCTTCTCATTTCCTTTGTGATTGCCTTGACCCACGAAGTAGCTATAAATGTGTTGCTCGTGTTCTTTCCGCTTGGTTATGAGGACCATACAAAGACTCCTGGGATTTTTGTTAACATTAGATCTTTGAGGTTCATCTCCTGCCAGTGTCTGTTGCTTTCTGCAGGATGTTGTAAAGTTCACTCATTCCCGGTCTCACAAGCACATGTGTTTGCTGCCTCTGAAATTTCATGGTAGGTGGAATCTTTTTCAGGATTCACACTGACAGGACTTTCCCGTTATAAAACATTGCATGCTTGCTTGTTCCTCGCTTCCTGTTCTGAACTTTGTCCTGGAAAGCCCTCTTCTCTCCTACTCAATTTGAGACCTCCACGCCTATGAAATTAATAATTTTTGATCATACCAAAGGAATACCATCCTGTTGACATCCAAACATGTTCTCTTTGTCACGGTAGAATTGCTGTGACAGGGGTTTTACTGAGTTCCAGCTTAATGGCTTGGTGGTCTGAGAATACACTGTATGATTTTCATCTTTTTACACTGCACTCACACTGTCTATACTGGCAAATAAACATGAAGTTGGGGAAAAGAGACATTGTAAAATCATTGGATGTACTCTACAAATGTCAATTAGGGCAATTTAGCTGATAGTATTGCTCAAGTCATCTGTATCTCCCCTCCCCCCCTTTTACTTGTCCTACCAATTCCTGAGAAGGGTTGGCTTTGTCCACTCTTTTCAGCCTTACGCGTGTTTGCTTCGTGCGTCCTGAGATTCTGTTATCAGTCTACAAATGGACTATTGTATCACTATGAAATGTCCCTGTGGCTGGAAGAATTAACAGTCATACAGATGTTTTTGTCCCCCTGGTGAGTACGGCTGCTCTTCTAACCGATTTTAGAGTTGTGTCACATGGTTGCTACTGCCCTTAAGATGGGTATTGCTTAGGTGGGTCTGACCGAACCACTTGTAAGTAGAGTTTTTCTCTAGCTGGTCCCAGAAGCTGAGCCAGCAGTTTGAAGCATAAGAAAGAGTTAACACCTTGTTGCTGGCTTGAAGATGGAAGGGTCCACTTGTCAATAATGGTAGACAATCTGTGGGAACCAAGGGTGACCTCTGGCTGACAGGCAGCAAAGACATGCAGGACTAAGTAATAAACCACAAGGAATTGGATTCTTGGAAGTAGATTTCCCCACTCAGTGCTTCTAAATGAAGCTTTAACTTGGTGAGTTTTAGTCTTGTAATAACTGGAGTAGAAAACCCAACAATACCTGGCCAGATTTCCTGTGTACAGGATTATGAACTAGCACACGGGGATTGTCTTAAAGTTAAATTCAAAGCACTGTGGTCATTTATTATAAAGCAATAAAAAGTGGACACATTCCTTTATCTCTGGTAATATATTTTATCCTGAAGTCTACTTGGCTGAACTTCACATACGATTACTTCAGATTTTTTTTTTTTTTTTTTTTTTGGTTTTTTGAGACAGAGTTTCTCTGGGTAGCCCTGGCTGTCCTGGAACTCACTTTGTAGACCAGGCTGGCCTCGAACTCAGAAATCCACCTGCCTCTGCCTCCCACGTGCTGGGATTAAAGGCATGCACCACCACTGCCTGGCTACTTCAGATTTCTTATGCTTAGGGCTTGCACATTGCAGTCAGCTTTGTATCTGGTACTTTAGATGTTTGCCTGTTTCTGTAACCACCATCTGGTTAAGTCTTATTATTCACTGGGATAATGTCTGCCTTACGATAGAAATCTTTGTTCATTTAGATGTAATCATCTATGGTTTAACCCATATCTACTCTTGGTATTTTACTTATTTTTATTTATCTACTTGGAATTTTATTTATTTTTATCTGCATTTGCTGTTTTCCTTCACATACGTTCTTTTGTTTTAATTAGATATGTTTCATGCTGTATTTTATCTCCTTTGTTATGTTACTGGGACAGCTCTTTGCTCTATTTCCCCATGGTTGTTTGATGTCATTTAATGCCCATTCTTAATGATTACATTGTCCCTTCAACTATTATTTTATGTTAAGTATGTAAATGTGCAATCGGATGACTTGTATTTCTATTTGTTTGTTTATTATTGTGTGCGTGTGAGGGAGTGAGTGTGGGCATGTGTGTACCATGGGCATGTGGAGATCAGTGGACTTCCAGTAGCTGGTTCACTCCTTACCCAGTGTGTTCGGGGCACTGGGCTCGAGACTGCTTGACTTTGTGGCAAGTGTTTTTATCCATTAAGCCGTGGAGCAAGCTCGATTTGCCTTTTCTATCCTTTTGGCTCTTGTAAGACATGAAATTGCTTGTATACATGAAAATCCAGTAATATACTGTCAATATGTTGGTCTAATCAATTATACTCCAAGGAAACTATAAACGTAGAAAGGTATTTGTTTCAACTCATATACTTGTTCTCATTTGGGTGTGCATTGGCGGCTTTTGTATCATCCGGATGGACTACGTGAGGGAAAGGCCTTAAGGGAAGAAAGGTTTATTGGGCTCCTGGTTTCAGGATTTCAGTCATCATGGTGGGGAAGGCATGGAAGCAGGAATGCTCAGTCCATGAAGGCAGGAATATGAGGCTGAAGTCCTTCACATGATAGCTGACGAAGAGTTAGAGAAAGCTAGAGGGCTGAAGAGATGGCAGTGTGGTTAAGAGCATTTGCTGCTCTGGCAGAGAAAACATTCTGTTCTCACCACCCACAAGGAGGCTCACAAGCAGCCTTAGCTCCAGGTCCAGGGATCTAATGCCCTCTCTGACATCCTTAGGCACTGAGTATATCCATGGTGTACTTACACACACACACACACACACACACACACACACACACACACAGGCAAACACTTATAAAATATGTTTTCAAAGAAGCTAGACCCAAAGATGAGTACAACTAAAGGCCCACTTCCAGGGATCTACTTCCTCCAGCCAGATCCTCTCTCTAAAGCACCTACAGCCTTCCAGATAGCAATGTAAGCTGGGGCCAGATGCTGAGAACATAGCCGGTGGGAGAGGAGCCAGATCGAACCCATAACGTTAGAGAGAGGCAGATACGAGGCATCTTACTTCAAGGAGTAACCATTTTTCATTCATTCATCCACCTTCTCTCAGACTTAAAGAATTTTCATTAACAGGGTTGAGTAACATGGGACTCAATGCTTTCGTTTGTGTTCATCTAAAAATGTATTTATTTCCCCTTCGTTTATATTGTACGTTTAATTTTTAAATGGGTTTAAACTTACAGAAAAGTTACAAAGATAGCGCAGAGGATATTGGCAGCTCTCTACCTTTCCCCTGTCGGCAGCTCTTGCGATACAGGGCACCCTTGTCCAAACAAGAAGCCAGTGCTGTCGCCTCCTTTCCAGACTCCATCCTCCCGGCAGCCTCTCTGCCACCAACATGCTCTTCTGTTCCTGGATCCTAGCCCACGTGCCCTTCACGTCTTTGACTCACTGATGATCTCACACATGGACATCATGCATTTTGGTCGTTTTCATTCCCGGTTTCCTCTACCATCCGTCTTTCCAGTTCTTACGTACCCCTTCGTCTCCCCGACCTCCCCCTCCCGCTTTCCTGCCCGGGTTTGCTTATGCGTTTCTGAAGTTATCCATCCGTAGTCTTCTCTTGCCTGTTTCTAGCCTATTCTCCTTTCACAGGACCTAGTGTTCTTCTGAACGTTTCCCTGGTGTTATTTCTTGTGATGAGACTGAGGTTATTGGGTTTTGTCAAGAAGAGCACATTCTATCCCTGTGATATCACCAGTGAGGATATTCTCTATCCGTGGGTGGAGTAGCCTGTGCTTGCCCTCACTATGGTGTGGTGGATAGTTTTCATTTCCACACTTGATTCTTCCAAGGGAGTCAGGGGAAGAAAGATTTTAATTCTCCATGCTGAGTCAGAGAACATATACAGATGTTATAGGGGGGAGGGAGGTTGTGGAGCGCTTGAGTTCTTCCGTGGCACTTTGTCTGTTTGTCTGTCTATCTATCTATCTATCTGCTTATTTGGTACTTAATGTGCATTTACTTTACTTTGGATTCACATTCAATGCTGATTCTGTTGTTATTTGAACTGTCTGGGATTTCTACCATTAAGCAGTCTTACAGGTTGATCCTTCAGGTCTCTCTGCCTACCCTTTTGTTGAGTACCTTCTACCTTCTGGCATTACAAAGTGCTTGCTCCAGGATTGCTTTGGTTTGCCCCATTCCACTCCAGTATCAGATGCCTGTTTGATTCAATTTATTTTGTCTTTTATAGCATTGGAGATTGAGCCCAGAGCCTCATATGTGCTAGGCAATTGCTTGCCACTGAGCTATAGCCCAGCCTGGCTTTGTATTAATTTGAAAATGTTATATACTAAGCTAGATGCTCATCCTAGATTTGCTCATCATGTTTAGATTTCATAGCACATTGACCTAGGAAGTGTGTGTGTATGTGTGTGTGTGTGTGTGTGTATGCTAAAATAGCTGTATATCTAAATATTTTTCCATATATGTGTGTGTTTATGGGTACACACATGTGTGTGTAGAGGAATAGGTAGGTAGGTATGTGAATGAGCTCATACTGGTGCTCTGACGTTCGTGTAGCTCTACAGAGTTCATTTTAACTATCCTATCTCGCTGTTTCAACACTTCTCTCTCCAACAGTGAGGAACTTGGCTTCCAGTTCCAATATTCTGGATCTCCAAGGATCATAGGAAATCAGTAAACTTAGGTACTGGTCTAAGAACACTTGGAGATTTTTTTACTCTGAGTGAAAACTTGCCTTTCTTGACACCATGAAGGCCAGTGTTACTGGTCCTGATGTGGACTTGGGTAGTTAGAAGATGGAGAATCAATGTGTAAGCACACTCCCTAACAGCCTGGCTTACCTCAGCTACACTAGTAGATGAGCTGATTTCTTTATTTATTCTCTTGGCTGTCCTGAAACTTATTCTCTGATCCGGGCTGGCCATAAATTTGAGGCAATTTTCTGCCTCAGCTCTCAATTGACCATGTGTGGCTCGGTGAATCTTTTACATACTGGACTACACTGCTCTTGTGATAGAAACTTATGAGAGGTTTAAAACCTGGTTATTTGGGTTTATCAATAAAGTGGATAAGTCTGCAGCCATTTTGTCAAGAAGAAGAGAGTAGACAGGTTCCTTCTTAAGGAAAGGGGGATGGGTATCACTGAGGGCCCGGCAGATGTCAAAAGGACATTAATATTCATGAATAGAAAGTATAAGAAAAATTTCCAACAAAATATTCTACTCAGCCCCATTCAAGATAGAAACAGGGGTCAAGAACTGTCGTGCGTCTATTAAAGGAGTCCAATATAAAGACTAAAATCTCTTTTCCACAAAACCAACTCAAGCACTTCAAAACAACCCCTCGAAGCCAACACGTCTTCCCTGATAACTCTACCAACTATTTGAGGGAGGAATAATACTCATTCCACACAAAAGCCCCCATAGGATGAAAAAGGATCACTTCCCAAGCCATGTTTTTAGATCAACATTAAGAATTAAGGAAAACTCATCTTAGGGAAATCAAATACTGCATTTGTCTAAGAGAAATCTGTCTACACATAGTGAAATGCAACTTAGCAATGAAAAGTAAAGGACATGCATAGATATCAGAGTCATTATGGTAAGTAAAAAGAAGTCTATCAGAGGGGAGCACATAGGGAGTTGCAGTGCGGTTCAGTGGGTAGGGGCACTTGTTGCCAAGACTGTCTACCTGAGTTCAATCCCCGGGTCCGCATAGGAGAAGGAGAACTGACTTTCAAAATTTGTCCTCTGATGTTCGCATGCATGCAAGGTGTACACTTATACACATAGACATATAAATTAATAAAAAGATTTAAAGAGTACTTACTTCATGGCACAATTTACATACAATTGTAGAATATACTGATTAATCCACAGAAACAGGAATTGAACCAATGGGTGAGTCCCTGGGGTTGGGGAGAATAGATGGGAGCTGGATTGAAAGGGGTTAGAGAGACGCGTAAGTGTGGGCTTTGCTAAAGGTCACATTGAAGTAACGCTGCTTTAGGAGTCAGTACCATGGCAGAAGACATCAAGACTAAACTCAAGAACTACAAAATTGCTCCCTTTGACAGCTGCTTCCCAAACCAGAGACAAACCAGGAAGTGCTGGCAAGACTAACTAGACTTCCACCGCTTCCACCGCTGAGAGACGCCAATGATGGAAAAGGCACTGATGTCTCAATGTGTGAAAGGTACCAGCGTGGGCACAAGTCCCTCTGCCCCGTATCATGGGTCATGAGTGTGTGGAGGTGGGGGGCAGACACCAGATGTGTCCATGATTTTGAATGCGCTGTTAATTCCGAGTCTACTTATGTGTCGGGATTTGTGAAAAGGCATACTTTTTGGTCAGTTATTGTACACTGGTTATAACCCACGCATACACTCAAACCCAAAAGAGGGCTGATGGAAGCTCTAGGTAACGAACTTTGACTCTGGTGGTTACCCGCCTCTGGCTCCCGAACTCGCCTGCTGTCATCCTGGGATTTTTCTCGTGTCTTGACCCCCTCTCACTCTGGGTTTCAGTTTTGATTTCCTGTTGCGCTGTCAGCAGTTTCTGGGGCTGTAACTTGGAGAAGACGTCAAATTTTTCCGTTTTTTTCCGATCCCTGCTGTGTCCCCAAAGCTAAGGCCCTTGGGAGAGTAACAGCTTTTGCTGCCCCACACTTCCTGAGCATTGTTCTCACCTAGTCAAGCTAGGGCCCTTCCACAGCTGCTAAGTAAAACTAAAAGTTTAATGATAACCAGAACCGAACCGAACCAGGCAGTTCCTTTGTTTTTAATGCCCTTGACTCTTTACTGTTTCAAAAAATAAATAAATAAATCTATCCATGCATTGCTGAAACATGAACATGGTTTTACCCCTGATGCTGGTCCAAGCCACTACATCCAGGCCTTTGGGCCACACTTCTGATCCTTTATATATAATTTTCTCTGTTTTTCCAAGAGTCATTTTAACCAACTCCCCAGCCTTCAGCTGCTTCTTCAGGAGAGCAGATGCTACATGAACAGCAGGCAGAGTTCTCTTGGTGTGATTTATGGTTTCACAGTTCTGAAAATTACAGTCATTTGCAGTCTTCTCCATTAGTGCCCTGACCCCAGCCCATTATGTCTACATGTTTGGTTCCTGATGTCTAAAACTTCTTGGTACTTCACTACCTGCTCTCCCAAGCTGAAAGGGGCCTTTCTCATTTCCTAGGGCCTTCGGAACTGCACTCCTGGTTAGTATTGAGATCCTAGGGCTATCTTTGTTTGTTTTGTCTCTTTGGGCTCACTAATTCATCTTTTACAAACCTAGTAGTTTTCCATAGCTAGTTCGAGAGGGGAGAGAGAGGTGGCAGAGGATTCTGATTCTTCCCAGAGTCCTAATCACTTAATCCGGTGCTACATGCTAGGTGCTACATACTTCTCTTTAGGGAGCTGGCTAGTTGCATTTAAAGTCTCTCCCACCAGCAGCCTTACAGCTTTCTCACATCCAGGCAGGACTCCCTGGGAGGGGACCTCACCCCTTCTCTACTTGTCCAAACAGACCTGTAGGTTTTAAGAGGTCTGTTACCTAGCAAGTGTGAACCTAGCATCCTTACCAGACAAATCAGGACAGCTTGAGTAGGGTGCTTCACGGATCTGGTGTCTCAGGACTGCTTGTGAGACATCCCCAAAGCTGATGATTCAGGGGAACTGAGTATCTTACTGCATCCTACTAGTTGGAGCTGCGGTGTGGGGCATTAGTATGTTGGGAGCCATAGCTTGCCCACTGTCAGCAGCAGTGGAGGGACCTCCTAGGCATTCCATTTAACCACCTTCTTGGTGTTTCCTTTAGCATATCCATCCTTGGTGCTGCTCCTCTCTGGTTTGAGACTCGTTTTCTCTCATCTTTGAACCCTTTGATTTATCTCGATGACTTTTTCTGTTCTCTGTCATTGGGCTCTTTTTAAGCTCTGGACTCGTTTGGTCCCAAATTTAGCACCAGAATCCTAAGGCATCTCGAATGGTTTATTCAGATCAATTCTAATCAAAATCTAGCTCAAGAGTTTCTTGGCCATGTTTTCCAGATTTATTTTGTGTGTCTTATGTGTATTTGTTTGCACTTGCCAGGTGCTTTTGGAGGTCACAAAAGACCCTGGAACTGGAGTTACAGACAGTTTTAAGTGGTCCAGGGTGGGTGCTGGGAACCAAACTCTGCTCCTCTGGAAGAGTAGAAAACCCTTCATTGCTCAGCCATCTGTCGAGCTGATGACTGGACAGATCATTTTCCCCTAATGGCTATCCTGCTTTGAAACTCGTCGATCAACCTGAAGTCCTTTGCTTTAATAGTTCCTAGCACACCCCTTTACATCTGACGCTTCATGTGATTGCAGGCACCTGGGAGGAGCCTTGGCAGCCAGTTTTACTCTCTTTTATTCATGGCTCCCGAGAACACCTTGGCTGGTATGTTCTGGGGCAGAAATGAAGACACAGGTAAGCATATGCCACCGGGTGCTCTGAGCAAATATCCCTCCTTTCCAATATAAAATCCCTTCAGCGTCTGAACACCTATCTTAAATGCTACATGGAGACAATGAAAGAGCCCCCTCCCTGCTCCTAGCTTCATTTTCAAAGTGGTTAAAATCTGTATCTGTCCTTTTAAGCACTGTTCTTTTATGTGGTCTAGTCTGGTTTCTGAGATTTCAACCATCTTAAGTATTGCCCATTCCCCCGCCCCCCATTCTCCCTTAAGTCCTTGTTATTTTCCTATTTGCCATTTCCAAGCTAAGACTGTCTCCAGGGCAACGGTCCTCTGCTCCCTCCCTCGCAAGTCCCCAGCCCCTGCCCCCTCAGCGATGGCTCTTCCACTAGCTATGTGCAAATTGGATTTTCTGAGCCTAATGCTCCAGGTGCTGCAGCTGATTGTGATTCTCTCTCTCTCTCTTGTTTGCTTTTTTTCTTCTTCTTTTGCCTTTGGGCTTGTGCTTATTTAATTTTTTTCAATCACCTAGGCCAAAGAAGCTAGATTGCCAATTTAATTCTTTCATTACACTCCACCCCCTTATTCTCTGGCCTTTTAAATCCACTGTGATAATCAAGACATATTGATTAACATTTCCAGAGGACCCCCAACCAGGAGAGACAGAAATAACTGGGTCCTTGGACATCTTGTAGTCAGGCTGCATGTTCTGTGTTGATGGCCAAGAGCTGATCCTTCGACTTGTGTGTGTGTCTAAGTCTTATAATCTGTAGAATGACATAATTTAAATTAACTTAGCATGATTAATATATAAAAATATTAGCAGTAATTACAGTTCGGTTTGGTTCATATTTCACTCTCAGAAATGTGGAGACAACCAAACTCTGTCCTGTAGGCCATTGTGCATCAGTGAGTCAGTCTGTCTGTCCTGTAGGCCATTGTGCATCAGTGAGTCAGTCTGTCTGTCCTTTCCCCCCCTATTTCTCTCTTTTGTTTGCACGTGCATATACGTACACATGCTTGTATGTGTGCACATGAATGCGGATGCACACATACATGTGGAGGCCAGAGGTCAACCTTATTGTCGTTCTCAGAAGCTATTCACTGCCCCCGCCGCCCCCCTTTCCCAACAGGCGAGGCTCTGCCCATCTCTATCTCCCTGGCCTGGGATCACAAGCAGGCACCACCATTGATTCTGGGACTAGAACTCACGTCACCCACCTAGAGAGCACTTCCCGAGCCACCTCCCCAAGTCCCCTGAAGTCATTCTCATATCTCTGTGAACACCGGACTGCCCAGCACTGACCCCCAGTCCTTCTGAATAATGTGGCCTCTCATGAAGACATTTTTTGGAGTCTGTGTGGAAGTATAAAAAGGGAGGCCAGCTAACAGACATCGTTCCTGGGAAAGGTCTATCAGTTCTAGTTCGCTCCCACCCCCTCTCTTTCTTCCTGCTGTTAAGAAGGCCTAGTGGAGCTTGTTTGATCGAACCTGTGAACTCAAGAACCTCGGCTCCATCTCCCCCCCCCCCCCCCCTGATTTGGAAGCTGAAAGTCAGCTTGCTAGAGCTGGTTCTTTGATGAACTTCCTCTGACCCCAGCAACAAATTTGCTTCTCCAAGAACATCAGATTCCTACTTCTACCAAGAGACACTCATCCAGACCCCAGGCCAGGGCAGGATCCCATACTTTCCATGTGAAATGTTACCCAGGAATGCAGCTGCTCCCAGGCTCCCAGGGCTGCAGGAGTAGCCTCCAAGCCCTAGTCCCTCACGCATGTGCATTGGTTCTCCCAACCCAGCCACAAGTCAGTTCTGTCCTCATGGCCCTAATCTATCCACTTGGAATATTTTCCTGGTTTCTTCTGCCAAAGTGTCTGGACACTGGGAAAAAAAAAATCCCGAGAACATCCCTGATTCCCAGCCCTTATTCTTGAAAATGGCACTTTGCAAATGTTTCTATCAAAATCTTCCTAACAGCAGAGGAGAGGCCTGAATTTGCATAAACAGGGGAGTGAAAAGCAATTTTAAGGGATTATTGGAAGTATGAAATTTGCATTTGATCTTAAAATTCATGTAATGCTTGTATTTGACTTCATAATGAATTCCTGTTTGTATTAATATAAATGGGCTTCAAGTGATTTACCATCAAACAAAATAGGTCTGACCTTTGGAAGTACAATAGTTTTAACCTGGAACTTGAGGAGAAGTGGCCCAAGAAAGGACCCCACTGGTGGCCCGCCCGCTGTGGCCCAGGGGTTGGTCCTTCATTTACACCTAGCCAACTTCCAGTGGCATTTCCCGCAATGGACTGTTAAAAACCCTTCCAGCTCAATTTCATTTCTACTTCTTTCTGGAAATTCCCTTCGGTTTCAGCCAGAAGGGAGAAGAGGAGCCCTCAGGTGATATCTTCCTTTAGCTCTGGTACATCAGGTCCAAGGACAGCTTCCTCCTCCTTCATGCTGGTTCTTAGAGGCCCATCAAAGGCGGAGTCCCTTAGGCCATTCTAAAGAAAACAACAGTTTTACTTCCTGATTTGGAAAGTAGTGTCTTCTACTAGGCACTGGCCACTTTAACTTACTTGCCTGGCTGCAAACCCTCCTTTTGTTCTCAGTTTGTTACCCTCCTTCCTCGCCAGGCAGAGTCCTCTCTATCCCTTCTCTGCTTTGAGGACCAGCTTGCACCTGAGCCTGGCCATCAGAATCATGTCCAGGGAAGGCCACATATCCATGCTGGGGCGTGAAGAGTTGGTCCAGGACTTTTGTTCTGTCTCTCTCTGGGGTTGCAGAGCTTTGTCATAGATACTAAACAGTGCAGCTGCCCCCAAAGGAAATCAACACAAACCAAACAGTAGCCAATCGATGAGATGCCTATCCACGATGGGTTCATCCAAGTGCTAGAACTGGCTGTGTCTGAATCCATTTTGGCTCCTTTAAGTATAAAAAAATGGCAGATCCTTCCTTTTCCTGTTTCTTTTTCAGCAACCCAAAAACTGATAGAGAAGTCTTTTTATGAAAAGGTAGAAATTATAGGATTAAAGGGTGCAATGGAATTTTTAAAAAATTATTTCTATATTCTGGTTAAGAAGCTTTGCCTAACCAAAGCCCACTGAGAATTTTCTTCTAGCGCCTGTGTGGCACTTATATTTAGCTCTGTGACTCACTCGCAGTATATTTTAATGTTGCCTATGATTCATCTTGAATTAAGGTGTGTAAATGATTCAAAGGTTCAAAGCTCTTTATTTCTTTCATGTTTTGCACACACATATCCATTTATTCAATTTTGTGTATTCATTAGTCTTTTATTCTGGCTCTCTCTGGTAATCAAATGATCTTATGTATGTAGAGTGATTTCTAGACTCTTTACTGTGACCTCGGCCTATGTGTCTGTTTTTTTTACACAAACATTAGCTTTGCAAAGTTCCTACAACTACAGTGAGTCTTAAAATGGGAACATGATCAAAATATAGTGCATGAAAAAATTAATAACATTTCATTTCAAAATGGGTGGCTGATGTCCTCTGACGTTACCCTTTAAGTGTTTGGCTATCTTTAGCCTTTTCATTTCTTGTTTGATTTAGTTATTTGCTTGTTTGTTTGTGAGATTGGGTCTTTCTAGCCTAGGCTGGCTTGAAACTCACCATGTAGCCCAGGCAGGACTCAAACTTATGATCCCCCAGCCTTAGCTTCTGGGGTGCTGGGACTACAAGTAAATGTACTATTGATCCTTTGCTTTTCGCACAAACTTTGAATCTGTTTGCTATTTTCTATCATAAAACACTTGAAATTCTTGCTATTTTATTCAATCTACATACACATCAGTTTGAGGACAACGGATGATTGATCCTTCAACAAATGGACTCTTCCAGTCCAGGTGCTAGGTGCAATTCTCTTCTTACTCATGTAATTGATTTTCCTTTTGGGTACCACTTGTTTACTACATTTAATTTATCCATAAACATTTCATATTTGTGGATGCTTCTGCAAATGATATTTTTGAAGTACACTTTTCAACTGCTCCTTGTTGGTAAAAGGACATATCCATTGATCTTATTTATTAACTTTGTATTTTACAAACTTACCAGAGTGATTGTTTCTGGTAGTTTCTGTGTTGGTTGTTGGGGATTTCCAATGTCACATGTATGAATGGAGACATTCAACCTCTTCTTTCCAATATCTATGGGGTTTTTATTGTTTGTTTTTTCTTTCTGTTACCTTATTTTACTGGCTAAGGCTCCAGAATGATACGGAAGGGAAGGATGAAAAAGCCTTGTTCAGTCTATCAGGAGACAAGGCCTTGACAATGGCGCTTGCTCGCTACATTTTTGAGGCTTTGTTGGATTTGAGAGGATCTTTTCTGTTCCTACTTTGCTGGTAGACTTTAATCAACAGTGGAGTTTGAATTTCGCCAAACACTTTCCAAAATCTATTGAGATGACTCTTCACTTTCAATCTTTTAATGTGGCGAATTATATTAATTGGCTTCTGAATATTAAAATGATTTTTGGCATTTCTGTAACAAACTCCATTTAGTTATAACGTGTCATCCATTTTATATATTGCTAGGTTCGCTTTGCCAAAAAACGTATTAAGAATGTCTGCGAATGGGCTTGGTGGATTCATGGGCATGTAGCTTTCTTGCTTTGCCTTCGTCTATTGTGCAGTTGAATCATGCTGGCCTCACAAAACAAGCTGGAGAGTGGCTTTTTCTGGCTGTAGGAGACTGGAGAAATAGGGGTTACTTCTTCCGGAGGTTTTTGGAAGGACTTGATGAGGTCACTGGGATTTTCTTTGTGGGAAGGATTCGAACCCTGAGTCCAGTTCATTGAGTAGATATGGGGACCCTCAGCCTCCCTCCTCAGTGGTCTTGGTAGTTTGGATTAAAGGAATGAATTTCATTGATGTTTCATTGGCTGTATCGACATAACATTTCTTTTTTATTTTAAGATTCTTTCTAATTTCTTTCTGGATATTGGTAATTCTTCCCACCCCCTTTGCTTTCTAGAGGTTTTAAATTGCATCGATCTTTTTAAAGAATTAGCTTTCATTTTCAATGCATTTTTTTAAAATATTGTTTTTCTGGTTTATTAATTCTGCTCTCTACATTTCCTTTCTTCTATTGACTTTGTGTTACTCTGTTCTTGCTAGAGTTTCTTTAGGTAGATGATGATGATTTTCATTTGAAACACATCCTCTTGAACCATTCCTTATTCAAATTACCATGTTAGCCCAGGGTGGGCTTCAGCCTACAAGCTTGATCTGCTGTGCTTCTGTTTCTGTTCCAGCTGATTTATTATTTGAGTCATGGATCACTTAGTTTATTTTTTAACTTTCTAAATATTGGAGGAATCCCATATATTTTTCCATAATGACTTTATTAATTTGATTTTATTATAGTTTTTGAGCAGGTCACATGAGTTTCAAAATTTGTTGAGACTTATGGTCCAGAATATTTCACATGGTAAAAATAATGCATATTCTATGTTAGTGACCTGAAAGGTTTTTCATTTGTTTTGTTTTTAATGGAAATGTGTCCGAGTTGCTATAGCTGCTCATGTTATCTCACACCCTGACATATTTTATTGTTTGTTTTTTTTTCCCAGAGGTTCTCAAGAAAGAAAATTAAAAACTCTAGCTAAGCTGGGAGGTGGTGATACAAGCCTTTAATCTCAGCACTTGGGAGGCAGAGGCAGGCAGATCTCTGAATTGAGATCAGCCTGGTCTACAGAGTGAGTTCCAGGACAACCAGGGCTACACAGAGAAACCCTGTCTAAACAAAACAAAACAAAACAAAACAAACAAAAACCCAAAACCCAAACAAAACCCCCAAACAACCAACCCCCCAAACCAAAACAAAACCACTACCTATAACTTGCACTGATGATACAGACTTCTAATCACACTTACAATTGAGCCTAAGACAAGAGGATCACAAGTCACAGGTCTTTCCTGGACCACTAAGCTAGGCAATTTAGTGAGATGTGTCTTAAAATAAAAGGTCAAAAGAGCCAGGCATGGTGGCACATATTTTTGATACCAGCACAGGGGACGCAGCTCTGTGAGTTTGAGGCTACATATCAACTGTATTTCAGTGTATAGATATGGTACACTTGTCAGGTTTGCCTTGAAGGACTTGCTCATCCCTGACAGAAATGGAGGTAATAGGGTGGCAGGTGGCTATTAACCCTGCTGCTTCTATGCCTGTCTTTCTTTTTGTTGTTTTCTTTTTCTAAGAAATTAAACCAAAATGATAGGTGACTATTGATCAGACTTCCTTCTTATACTTTACTTCAGCATCACTGTGCATTGCCCACTCTTCATCCCTGTTGTGTGACAAAATTTTTTCTGGGGAGATACAACACACATGTCTACTCACCCCAGATAGGGATCCCATAACAGACCAAAGTATGGACGCCACCAAGGTCCAACTTGGTGAACCAATGAGTTTCTTTGGGGTTCCTTACAGGGATATGGGTGAGGGGTTACAGGAACAGAAAGGACTCATAGACAGCTGCATCACCAAAATCCATTCCAGTATGGCTGACAGCTCACAAAGCTGGGAACTGGGAACACACTGCATACTTGCAGGCAGTTCAGCGGGTTGGTGAGTAAGTCTGTCCCAATTGACTCTGGTCTAAATCTCTCCCAGGCAGCAGGGCTTATCTGAGAGTCTTCTCAGTAGCTCATCTCAGAGAGGGACTCTCAGCTTTTATTACTTACTATAGCAGGGAGTGGTCTAGTGAATCTGAATCAGTTTCAGGGACTTCCTGAAGCTATTTTGAGTTGTTTACCTTTCTAAGGACCTTCCCTGTACTGCAGGATAGAATGTTTTAATCTAAGAGGAAACTGTTACACAGCAATACCACAGTAGAGAGGACTCTAAATTACCCACCTTCCTTCAGCAAAACTTTTCCGAATAAAACATTTAATTCTGTGGAAGAATTTCCAGTAAATGAAACAGTATGGCATGGCTTGAGAATTCTCATGCCAGTCTGTCTAGCTGCTGCCAAAACCAAGAGTATGTTTCATTTGGAAATGCTCCTTATTCTTATTTTAAGGTAAATCTTTTGCAGACTTGAAGGTTTTTTTAAACTCTGGAAACCATCAATCCTTTGTGGAGGGCAGCATGAGCCAGGATAGCAGCAATCTTCTGGAGACCTTGGCTCAGCGATGTTCCAGTTTGATTTCCATGGTACTTCAGTTGGGACAACTCCCATTTCCTATACATCTGGTGCCAACACAGTAAAGAGGGAGAAATTCACTCAGGGACTCGAGACAGTGAGACTCTCAGAGGCAGGACCAGAATTATCCTTCTCTGGGATGCTAGACCCTTCCTTGCCCAGCAGCCCAGATGATGAACCGTAGGCTGCAGTATTCATGGTAGAGGAAGACGATGCTCAGACTTTCTCTTATTGCAGTGGCTGAGGATGAAATGAAAATGGAGTTCTGGCTTCCCTGGCTGGATCCAATAGTCCTTTTTAAATTTTATCTGAATGACAGCCCCAGCTCCCAAAGCAGTGTCTCTTCCTTCAGATACCTATTGACCAGCAGTCTCCATCCCTACTCCCACTCCTCTCTGCAGGAACGACCTGGGTCTGAGCCTTGCTCTCCCTTGGGGTATGAGATAGAGGTTTGTCTATCTCATAGAATGGAAAGTGGGGATCAAGCATCCATTTGCCTCTGATCTGCTTTCATGTATACTTAGGGGCCACATATAGACCGAGGCGGGAGGGGACAGAAGTGAACAGGCAGCTTAATGGAACCAGCAGGAGATACCCTCCTAAGATGTTCAAATTGAAATCTAAAAACCAACCAAATCTTCCAGAGGAACAGACTGGTCCCTGCTCCCACTTTGTCACCCCAGGGTTTTGCAGGCATTCCTGATATATAACTGAAGATATCCTCGATATCAGCATTACATACTGACGTTACATTTAATAACCCAGCCCTTAGGAACTTTTCTGCAAACAGGATTACAATATGCAGGCTGCTTTGAGTTTTACTCTTTCACACCGCACTGAGAAGTTTGGTGTCTTAAAGGATCTCTTCACTTGTACCCTATAAATGGACAATGAAGTCATTTCCAGTTTAGAAAAAAAATTCTTTTTCCTAAATAAGGCAGTATTGTTCAACCTTGGATATATGCCAGAGAGCATACGTGTAGGATAGCTTGACAAAGTGATATTGCTAGGTCCATTTCAGTAATGCCGAACTGTCCTCCAAAAAAAAGATGGATCTATTGAATTCTACCAACAGTGTTTCTCTGTTTAACTTTGGGCCCCATCCCCGCCATGTGTCTCATTAGCGGTTCCCATCAGCAGCTCCCACCCTCAGGGGGGCCCTCCCCAGGGGGTGGGCAGAGTGAACTACTCACAGAAATTTTCTTTACTCTGTTTGTTGAAGAACTGAAGGAACATAAATATGTTTTGCCTATATAAAGTTAATGGCCTGTGGTAAAGAATGTCGATTTCTAAGCAGCCTTCCATGTTGTTTGGTTGGGGAAACAGTGAAGCAGTGTGCTAGACACCTGGCATGGGTTGGGAGAAAGGGGGTGGGCTCTGAGGGCTGTGTTCACCAAGGAGGTCCCTGGCCTTCCTTTTACTTCCCTCTTAATGTACACATCACTGTGTGTTGTACTTGGCTGTTTCTTCTATGCTAGGGAGGACCTGGGGCTGGGGGTCGGGAATGGGCTCCTCTGTCCTGGAGTCTGATGACCCTACTTGGACTTCTGGCTGCATCTGCAACTTCCTTTGAGTACAGGGTTATGCCATCCTAGGTTTCAATGACCTCTTCCCCCTTTTTGATTCTCTGATATCTTTTTGGTACAGTTATAGTTTCTGCTATCACAAGACCTCTAGATGCTATCTAATTCTCCCGCCCCTCTCCCTGTTCTCTGGTAGATTGTTCTTTATCTGTAGAATTTTGATAACAGCTGTATTAAATAATCTATCCTTTTGCATCTCTGTTTCCCACACTAGTTGAGAGCTAGTTATATTAATGACAACAGTAATTGGGATAATATAGTGTCTCCTGTGTGCCAGGCACATTAGTGTCATATATGAACTCAATTAGACCTTACAAAATATTGGTATCTCCATCTCTGACAACTTCTTAAACATTCTAGTGATTTTCTATTTGTATTTCTGTTCTCTGACTTAGCCATGAGCTTTTGGGAAAACAACAACAACAGAGAATATTATTAGCAAAAATATTCATCACATTTATAAATTAAGATGCTATGAAATAATAGCAGACTTTTTTCTCCTTTAGCCCATCATCAATACTGTTTACTTTGACTTCTTGAGCTTTCAATGCCTCAGTTGAAGCTCTCATTGGATATAAACATGGTCTGGCACAAAATGATCATTTTTTTCATAGTTATAAAATATTAGGTGGACAGAAGAGACACAAATAAATGGCATAGTCCCTTGACCTTAAGGAGTTCAGATATGTAGCAGGGGAGACAAGTATCTCCACAAGAGAATGTGGTAAGTGCATCTGTTGAAGTGTGCTCAAGGGACAGAAAGGCTCAGTGGAAGGAGGGAGAGACTTCTGTAGGAAAGCAAGCAAGAGATACAGCAACTAAACTGACTTTTGATGAATAGGATTTTTTTTTAGGGTAGACACAGTGGGGAAGGATACATTTGATTAGGGCTGAGGACCTTTGTGAAGGCTTGGAGAATGGAAGCCACCTGGTGTTTTCATGAGTAATGGTTCATTACGTTATGAAGATAATGGACAACTTGGAGGGTAAGAGAGAAGATTCTAGAGGAAGCTAAGAGCCAGACTTTGAAGTACATGAAGCATTTTGTATGCCAGTCCAAACAGGTTGGACTTAACACCAGCAACACATTTTAAGAAGAGATCCCATCAGATTTTCATTTAAGAAAAATCACTTTGGCAGGTGTGGCGGTGAGGAGACAAGGCGAAGGTCATGGAGCCCTGTGAGCCAATTAGGAAGCAAAGGCCCGGGTAGAAGTAAGGGGGCCTGAGCTAAGGAAAAAGGTAATAGCAATAGAAAGGTGTCAGGGACATTTAAGAGGGGCTCGGGAGGTAAAACGCAAAGAAAACGGGAAATTGCTGGGATGTTTCCATACTGCCTAGACCTGGGGGATTATTTTGTTATACCCAGTTTCTGTTGCTTGTGTGTGGAAGGTTGGAACGGATGGTGCCGGTCAAAACTGGGTTCAGAAGGATACAGGGACCGGAGCCAAATTTAACCTAGACTTCGTTGAGAAGGAAATGTTTGTTACCTTAACGTTGTCGGCATGGGGTTGGAGCTACAGACATGGGAGTCTTAAGGGTAACTACGAAGTGAGAAAGGTTGACGCATGGAAGACTCACCAGGATGGCTCCACAGTTAATAACCATCAAAATACTACTTCCTTGGCCTTCACTTTTACTGATTGAATGTGGAAAGTACTCAGAGGAGAAACCATTGCCTTAGACCAATGTCAAAGGTGTGGCCTGCCATTTCATACCCTGGGCCTGGCAGGGAGAAGGCGGCAGCATGTTGGTGGGCTGGTGCACCGAGATGGAGATGGAGACACTGCAGCCAGAGCCGGGTATTCAGTGGCTTGGTCTAATAGTTCCTGGGAACTGGGCTAAGGAGAGAACAAACCTTTGGTCTCAGGAAGTGCATGTGAACCCTCCTCCCTGCCATCGCGGGCGGGAGGGGGTGGGGGGGGAGTGTCCTATAGGACAGGTCTTATCTGAATCAGGTAGGAGGAGGGCTAGTCCCATTCTCACCCTTGTAGCCTGCCCACGAGTGACACTGGTACATCTCGGGGGAAATGTGGACCTTGCCAGTCCTGGCACCACGGGGAGTGACAATGGCGTTGGGGCGTGGATGCTCTTACTAGGGAGAGTAGAACACAAAGCCTAGACTTCTGCGCATCTCTCCGGGTTAAGTGCTGGTGCTGGTGCAAATGAGCGAATGAGCGCCCAGGGCAGGGAAGGTCCGGGACACAAGGGGCCAGCTAAAGGGTAGAGTGAGGCCTGGACAGCCAGGGATGCAGGCTGCTGGGAATTAAGACCCCCCCTCCCCGACAGAAGTGCTCCTGTGCATGAGGCCCTTGCAAGACCAGGGGAAGGACAGCTGAGGAAGGTGTAAGTTGAGAGCTAGAAGACAAACCAAATCACCTGCCCCAGAGTCTGCTCGTCCAAGCTGGAGGAAAATCCTTTGGTGGAAGACAGCAAATAAAGAAGGCACAGCAGGTCGGGGAGAGAGACAGAAAAAGTGTGGAATGCTGCGGTGTAGTCTTCCTTCCTGGGCAGCTGGGAAGAGGACGCTGGCTTGTTTGGAAGTAGCTGTTCCTTAGAGAGCCTGTGGTGAGCAGCTAATGAGATAACATGTGTGAGAAGCGTAGAGAGCTGTGAAAATGTAAGATACTATTAGTTAATTAGAATCCTCCAAGCCCACTGATATTTGAGCGGCTAAGATGGCCTCTATTGGTTCTAGTAGAGGGGTTCTGTTGTTGTGGGTGTGGGATTATGGGAAATGTGAAGTAGCGGGTGTGAAAGGATCATATAGGGCTATACTGTAATACTGCAGCGTGAGATAACAGCTGCGGTCTGTCCTTTTGGTTCATCTTATTTGAGTATTCGGCTTTGTTATTATTCTCCCCTCTACTACTCATTTTTGGAGTTCTTTGCTGCAAAGATTTTTTTTTTTTTAAACCTCAAAAAGAGTTCAAAAGGGGAGGAAGACATCACTTAGGAATATATTAGATACATTTGTTGGAGGGAGAGAGTCTGGGAGAGTTTATTGGTACTCCTGCAGTTTTGCCTCAGATAGCCTGTTGTACAGACCTGGGCTGAGGATCGTGAGTGGGCAAGACTGGGTGATAGATCTGTTGTTGTTCCCTGTGCAGACGGATCTCTTTGGGCCAAGCCTGAAACTCTCTGTGCCTTCATTTCCACTGGATGGTAAAAGCCTTGAAAGGCCATTCATTGAGCTAAAGACCAGGACTTTACATACCTGCTGCCAGCTTGTCGGGTCCCTAGTGGTGGGGAGCTTGTCATGAGTCACTCAACCCTTCCTAGCAGGGTTGGAAAATTCTTTATGCTGAATGGATTTCTGTTTCTGTGCCGTTTGCATTCCTTGGAGCCATATGGAATAAAATGTCTAACACCGCTTCCACAAATATTTGAAGACTGGGAACACATTTCCTCCTTCTATTCACACCACAAGGCTCCTTTTCTTTAGACTAAACATGCCCAGTTCTTTCAAACAGCGAGGTAGTGTGGGGCATGCAAAGAGCTCCAGGCATCGGTGTTCGGCTCCTAGCTTCTCCCGCATTAGCACAGGGTACCCTGAGCTGCTAGTGTTTTGGGGAGGATGAATGGAAATTCTCACCTAGCCAGTTTCTGTGAAAATGGGATGCGCTTGGTGTGTGTGTGTGTGTGTGTGTGTGTGTGAGAGAGAGAGAGAGAGAGAGAGAGAGAGAGAGACCCATAGTAGGAACTTCAGCTATGCTGGATGCTCTGCCAGTTGAGTAATTCGATTTACAGAGCGTTTTAGCTTTACCCTAAATTCCTGCATATCTAAATGTTTCTTCATATCGACTCTGTAGAGAGAATAAAATACTCTCAGTGATGCCTGAGGAGCAAAATAGCACAGGATTAGGTTATTCCAAGTATATTTGTGTCACTGCAGACACACAGTAGTTTAAAAATAAAAAAACCAAACCCATCTTTCACAGGCTCAATGAAACCTTTTTTTAAAAAATCAAGTAAAGCTCTTAAATTTCCTTAACAAAGTGCTATTGCGTGGAATGAGTTTGTCTCATTCTGTTCTCTAGTAGTTTATTCAAATTTGTGACTCTGGCTTTAGAAACTGGTTCTACCTTAGATTTGTCCAACCTGTTACAGTGCTCAAAATGGGTTAGAAAAGAATGACGATTGAACCTACGGTAGAAGCCGGGCTGGTCTCTTACTGCTTACTGCTGTGATGAGGTAAATGGAGAAGTTTCTAGACTGCTGATTTTCGCACAAATCTGAGGTGCTGTTCTGATGTGAACCATGTTAGAGAAGGAGGTGAAGGCAATGTCCGATGTGCGGCTGGCCGAGGGAACGCTGCTGTGGCTCACGCCCGCCAAGGACAGTAAATGTCTGCTAGAAGTGAGGGTACCGGCAGCAAGCTCGGGAGCTGACTTCATTTATCAAGTTTCATGTTTTCTCAGGTGCTCCAAGGGAACGTAGGTCAGATTCTCCTCGCTGTGGAGGAAGCTCCCTCTAGAAATATATCAGTCTTGGTTACAAGATTCCCTAACCCTTTGGACTTTTAAAAGCCTTTCTCCAAGCCTTAGCTGATCCCCAGTAGTACGCGCGTTTCTGCGGCTCAGCCTTTGTGTCCAAGCTGCTACCAGCCTCCTTTCCCTAACCTGTTCTGTGTTCTACGCCATTTCAACCGCATCCCGCCCTTTACCACCCAAGTTATTGCTCGTCACCTCGGGCAAGAAGGATTCCCCTGGGCTTGGACTGGAATTGCTTTTGTGGTTCAGAGCTTTCACCGACTTTCCTCCCCTCCGGGGCTTAAACGTGCCCTCCCCTCCCCCCGACCCTCTTGTTCCTTGTGGGTAGACTGTTCCCCGGCCTTCAGAATGAGATCCATTGTGGGGCTCTCAATCCATTAATTAGAAAATTGCCTTCATCTTAGACGCTGGGGCTTCGGCCTGGTGAGAATGAAAGTGGAATTGTTTGTAAAGCTCAAAGGTTCCATTGACAGCGAATATGACAAATATATAATGCAGAGGCTTTCCACACTGGCAGTTGGTTAAAATCAGAATGGCTTTACTCTGTAGAAAACACCAGTTCAAATTTTGCTAAGTAATTCAGTCTTTAAAAGGTTTGGTGGTTAGTTAATCTAGGTAGGTAATCCTCTACTTGTAAAGGGGCTAATTTAAATTGCCGTCTTATAGGATTTAAACATCCGAAGCTTCTCATTCAGGACCGCTTCCACATTCCTTCTGATGAACTACTCTTTCTGGTCTGCCCTCCACCCAACCCCTCCGCCCCCAGCCCCCAAGCCGGTGCTGGCGCCCAAAGGAAACACTTGAAAAAAAAAAAAAAAAAAAAAAACCACCAAAGGTTACGGTGCAGAGCCCCCGGTGCTCTACGAAAGCCGTTCCCTCGGGCTGGAATGTTCTTTGTCTCTGGTAAATGTCTATTCATCACTCAAGACAACCCCTTCCTCCCTCCCCTTAATTACTTCCTCCCCTGTGCGCCCTCAAATTCTTGAACTTATTCATGCAGTATTTGTTAGGGGCCTGCTTTGTTGCCCACTCCATGGCGGGATCTGGGATACAAAAGGTTAATGAGACAGGGTTTTAGACTTTGAGGGTCTTAGGCTGGGAAAGAAGGGCCCGACATATTCGAAAATACTCTGAAATCAAAAAGAAAATATAAAAAAGTGCCACCCTCCAATCCCTCATTCACTTCATAATCCTGTGCATCGCCCTGTGAAGGTTCTGCACAAGCATTTGTTTCCTGCCATCCCCAAAGAAGTGTACCCTAGACCGTGTTACGCGTTCTGATGACCCTCTCTCAGGTGCTGGCATTTTCAGTGTCAGCTGGGTGGTCCCGAACTCCGGGAACATGCGTAGATAGATGCCCACAGGTTAGATCCCCACAGGTTCGGCTGACCCACTGCGGTCCTCTGACAGAATCTTGCTTGACCATATGGCTGGGCTTGGATGTTGCAAAGCCAAAGCTGCGGTAAACCAGGCGCCGAAGAGAGGCCTGCAGCGCCCCCGCTGGGCCATCCTGCATTCGCAGCGTTCCTAGCTAGCTCGCGCCGGGGCTGCTAGAATTTCAGGGTACGGTTCCAAATCTCATACGGGTATCACGATGCTCCGCACCTTGCGAAGGTGTGAAAGATAACTTTTAAAGGATTTTTAAAAATCTCCAGTTTTGTCTGCACCTCTAGGGTGTTTGCACTGTGATTGTGTTGCACGTAACTAAAGGAGGCTCGTGCCCCTGATGAACGATCCCCAACGCTGCTCCAGATGGGCGCTGCAGCAGCTTCTGGCATGCGAACCACGTCGTGCTGCCGCAAAAGAAGTGTACCGGTGCCACCGTGGTGGTGACTTTGGCCCATTCTATGTGATCGCAGCCCTTCCATGAATGCGTCCACTTTGCCACAGATACCACAGCATTTGTCCATTCCCTAGCCATTTAGTGTGCCCTTCTTCTTTGTTATCATGGGTTAAGGGATTGGGGTTGCCGCGCATTGGTGACCCGCATTTTCGGATGCGTAGTCACTCTTAGGGCTCAGAACCCACGTAGGAGATAGAAAAAAAGTGGGTGCCGTAACAAGCACCCTAGCCCTGGGGTGATTTATGCCTTCCAGGGGCTGGGGACCTGTGCGTGGTCCAAGGGATGGGTCGGGATATCTTAGACATTTGTCATCCTTGTCGACAGCATTAATACATGGGAAGGTTTTTTGTTTTTTGTTTTTTGTTTTTTCCAGCAGAATCTGGGGTTCAGGATTCGAGATCTGTGAGGAAAGAGGGGGTAGCGGGGTCGATACCCCTGGAGGCGCCCACGGGAGAGCCCCTCCTTCTCTGCAGCGATGGGGAGGGGCTCTGCGGCGGGAGCGAGAAGGAGGGGCGCTGCGGCACGGTGGGCGGGCCAGAGGTGGGGCTCCATGGGCTTTAAAAGTCGGTGCCCGCTCGCTCCTCTCTGCCTCGGCCACCAGCACATCCCAGTGCATCCTTACAGGCGCAGCAGCCTTCCTCTGCGGCAGCCGCGCCTCGCCAACCGGCGTAGTGCTGCAGGCTCGCCCGAGTTGCCGCTTGCTGCCTCCGCTGCCGCGGGCCGCCCTGAGCGGACCGTGGGCTGCGCAGACGCCACTTCCGATCCTGTACCGCTGTGGGCGCCTCGGCGCGCCCTGTGATCCGCAATCCTGCGGCGGGCTGCATGGGATAATGCGGCCATGGTGCGCCGAGATCGCTTGCGCAGGTGGGTGCTGCCAGCCCGTGCCGCGAGAGGGGGTGTGGCCGGCCCGTACCCTGGAGACGCGGGTGGCAAAAATCCTCACCCAAAGGTTGCCGCACAGCCCTAACTTGGAAGCGCCCTCACTGATGATTTTTAGAACCAGGGTTTAGTCGTGTGAGATTTTAGAATTTTAGGATCTTTGCATTACCATGGTGAGAATTAGTCTTTTTTGTCTGGGTCTTCGCTGTGGTATGATTTACAAGGTGGTAGTGGAGCAACTTAGGATTTGTGAACCTTGGTAACGCCCCGGTGTGTTCTAGGATTTTCAGAGCTGGTCATTGTTGTGGCGTGATTTAGGATTTCTAGACCACGGCATGTGATTTAGGAATCCAAGAGGCGAGATTGCCGCGAAGCGACTTAAGATTTCCAGGTTCTGGCCTCACAGTGGCGTGGTTACCGCATAGGTGTGACTGGGATCTTGCCGCTCTGTGTGGCCGCGGCTGTAAGTGTTTGGGAGCCAGAAATGGAAACCCCGGGGGACACCGGCACGCGGCCAGGCTCTTAAGATGTAAAGAGAATTGTTTGCTTTGGCTTGTGGGTGCACAGCGTAGTTCTCACTAAGAATGAATCAGGTAGGCTGGTTTGGCGGTATTAGATAAATATGTTTTAACACCATTTAAAGCAATAAGAAATCAAGGCATGTAAAGTTAGTTATGGGAGTGTGTTGAATTTTTGCTTTAAATCATGGTACCTTCAAATAATGGGGTTTGGACTTAAAAATATTTGTTTAAACCTTTTCGTCCGATTGCTAGTTTGCGTGACTGCTAAACATCTTAAAATGTTGGGGGTATTTTTACCAAGGTAACTAAAGCTGAGAATGGCTGAGGGGGGTTGTCCCCCCTTTCCTGAATGGAGGAGGTGCACTGAGGTTGGTCTGGAGAGCGTGGGTGTGGCACCTCTGTTTCCCTGCGCCAGTGGGAAGCCCCTGCTCGCTCTGCGGTAGGCGCCCCTCCCCGGCGTTCTGCTGAGTCACTGCGGATTCAGTGAGTCCGGCAAGGATGCCCCAGAGACTACGTGAAAATGTATGAACAGGTAACAGGACCAAATGGGTTCTGAGGAAACAAACAGTGACAAAAAAGCCCGCCCCCCCCCAACCGTAATGCTTTTATTTGCTTTTCAAGGAGGTTCAGCCATAAAACCCATTAGTGGATAACAGACTGAGATAAAACCATCTCGTTCTGGCACTGTTCCAGTCATTTCTAGTATAGCCTCGAAAGGTAGAACCAAGTCATTGTGACTTTATTGGACAGTGACTTTGGAGGAGTGGGAAAAAAAAGTCTAAGCGTTGTCTAAAGTTCAGGCAAGCAGCTGAGGTTCCTCAGGTTAGCAAGCCCCCCCAAAACCAGTGAAATTGCAGGTAATATGTTATTTATAGGGTGAACTCATGTACGGACAAAGACAGCGAGCCAACAAAACGCTTCCACAGGGCTCTAGCAATTAATTTGTTTTATTTGTAGCTTACTTCCTGATGTCTATAGCTTTAGTTTAGGAGGCACTATCCCAATTTATTTAGAGAACCTTTTCCTTGGTGACCATGGCGAGTCACAAATAAAGGAAATGGTTTCTAATCCTGCCTTTTTTTCTCGCCTCCAGTGTTGATAAATTGATCTGGACCTTTGAAATCCAGGCCTGGCAAGCTGGGGCCACAAGTCTGTGATTTTTTTTTTTTCTCCACAGACAAAAGTCTTGAGTGCTAGGTGTGGGGGTGGGGTCTTAATTAAATAAAAGGAAGGGAACCACTTCAAGAGTCCACTAAGAATGCACAAATATAATCTGCTGCCCAGACTTCTAAGAGATTAGATATTCAGGGTCAGGGCAAAGCTGCTTACTGGACTGTCTTACTGGAATGCTCCCAGTCTCTCCACTCATCAGTTTCTCAGCCCAAATGCAGACAGTAGTGCTAACTGGGGATTCACTTGGCCAGAGGATATGTGTTAGAACCCAGGAGCAGCTCTCTGCTTAAGGCCATGCAGTCAGTTACATATATGCTTGGAAAGAATGGTAGTGAGCTAGTACAGTGACTGCCAAATGCCAAAGGGTAGAAGCGTTTATCACGTTCTTCTTGGTAAAATTTATGCCTTTGCCACGTGGGGTAGGGTGGGGAGGGGTGGAGTAGGCAGGGGTGGGGGTGGGGTAGGGTCAAACCTCATAGAGCCCAGGTTTCCCACCCATATACCATTCTGATTTTTGAAAGTGTACAATGTTACCTTGGCTGCTTTTTCCACAGGATGAGGGAGTGGTGGGTCCAAGTAGGGCTCCTGGCGGTGCCCTTGCTGGCTGCATACCTGCACATCCCACCCCCTCAGCTCTCCCCTGCTCTGCACTCATGGAAGACTTCTGGCAAGTTTTTCACCTATAAGGGACTGCGCATCTTCTACCAAGGTGAGAACTGGACTGTTGGAGAATCCCAAGGGCTCGGGTCATGTAGGTTTCAGCTGAGGTACCTATTTTGTGTCCTTTGGTCTGTTGCTCATAGTGAAGGTGGGGTGAAGGTGGGGTGAAGGTGGGGTGAAGGTGGGGTGAAGGTGGGGGTAGAATTGTACCTGATAGCAGCCTCATTTGTATTTGAGAAATTACTTTTCTCTTTTGAGCGCCCCTAGTGTCAGGTAAGATGTATGGTATTTAGAGATCTGTCTACACCTTTGTTCCCCCACCCCCACCTCATTTCCAAAGTCATTTTACTCTTTTCCATGATTTGTTATATGTATCTAAACCTGATAAGACTGATTTGCTGAGAACTATGATGACTGCTACTTAATTACCACACTCAGGACATTCAGGTATATTTTACCCTTCACTATCTTCATCTTCCACTTGATCAGTACAACAGCATTTGGAGATAGGTGTCATTAACCTCATTTTATAGGTGAAGAAACGGAGAAACAGATTGGAAAAGATTTCTTTTGGGCGGGGGTCAAGAGCAATAACGAAAAATGTTTGTTTTTCGTAAACCGTTTTTCATTATTGCTCCTGACCTCCTCTCATTTGTTATAGCCAGTCGAGTAAGTATGCTTTTTTTTTTTTTTAATGTTGGCTTGTTGGTTCTTTCTCAGACTTAATATTTAGTGTTACATCTTATTTGCATAGATTCTTTAGGCTAAATCCAGTACATGATAATTTAATTGCTTTAATTAAATAATTTTTGAAAACTTACTCCAAAGTTTTATGCCGCTAGCAGTATTAATTTAAATCCAGTACTGTGGGCAAGGTATTTTATTGTTTGAATAATTTGAAATATGTCACATACAGAAAAAGTTCCCATCTCTATTAGCCCATTTTTGTAACTGAAGAATTTTGTAATAGTTTGATTTTTGAGTTGCATGTCATCTGCTAGTACTGGACAACGGTATAAGCTCAGGTGATCCATTGGAAAGAACTGTCAGATCTTAGATGTGATAAGTATTGGTAAGGTACGAAGTTGTAGCCTGTTGTGATTATGTTTTAACTGGTTTCGCTTTTTATTTAAAAATAATAAGAGTTTTAATATTAATAATATCAGCTAAATATGGGAATGTCTCTCTAAAAAAATCTAAGTGATGATGAGCAAACTGTTTTAAGGGTTTTCATGTAAAGCGTGCCATTACAGTTTAAAAACACAGACTAAGAGGAAGCTCCCGAAGTTCTGTCAGTGTGGATTCTAATGCAGCGTTGTGATAGAATTAATTTAGTCTGATTCTTTTTACTGAATTAGATTTTGGTGTCGTAAAGGCTGCCTTGCATGGAGTTTGCCTCATTTCTCATTCCCCTCCTTCTAGATTCTGTTGGTGTGGTCGGAAGCCCTGAGATAGTTGTGCTTTTACATGGCTTTCCAACATCCAGCTATGACTGGTACAAGGTAATGAAGTTTCTAGGTCCTGCTATGTCCTAAAAAAGTACTCAAACTCAAGATTTTTTTATTTTTTTTTATTTTTGTTTTGGTCAGCCCTAGAATTCTCTTGCAGATTTGAACTGCTTGATAAAATCTCATTAAATGTAGAACTGCTTTTTATGTCCTATAAGAGGAGTAAAATACTGACTGTGTAGAAGAAGCACTGCCAAATTAAAGGCTGGAGTTACATTCTCCATATAGCAAATGCTAGGAGTCACACATTTCCTAAGAGGCTCACCTTGGCCTGTGGTGGTTTCAGATTTTTTACTTTATCCAGGCTGGCATGTAGGCCTGTTTGCTGCTGGGGCTGGGCAGTGGGAGCAGAGTGTACACCATGCTTACTTTCTTACAGATCTGGGAAGGGCTGACGCTGAGGTTCCATCGAGTGATCGCCCTTGATTTCTTAGGCTTTGGCTTCAGTGACAAGCCGGTAAGCACCAGCTGGGTGGGGTCAGTGATGGTGGGTGGGTGGGAACAAATGCAGGGTCTGGCGGGAGCTGTTAATATCATGTTGTATCTCTGACTTTCCTTTCCTTAGAGACCACATCAGTATTCCATATTTGAGCAAGCCAGCATCGTAGAGTCCCTTCTGCGGCACCTGGGGCTCCAGAACCGCAGGATCAACCTATTGTCTCACGACTATGGAGATATTGTTGCTCAGGAGCTGCTGTATAGGTCAGAGAAACCAGACTTCTGTCCTCTGCACAGATGTCATAGCCTGAGATGAAAGGAAACTGAATTGTTCTGGGATCATCAAACCTCTAGGGGTCGTCTGCAGCTCCTGCAAGGGAGTCATTTGCTCAGCTATATGTGTGTTTCTTCTTGCCCTGCTCCAGGTACAAGCAGAATCGATCTGGCCGGCTCACCATAAAGAGTCTCTGTCTGTCTAATGGAGGTAATTGCCTTGGTGGTAGGTGGAAAGTGGGGTGTGGTCTCAAAAAGCCACCCTTTTAAGTCACAAAAACATCTAAAAAATAATCTGATATTATAAACAGATACCATACACAGGGCATCCTTTACCTTCATTGTGCCATGAGTTGTTTTTATGGTTGATGGTATTTATGGAATACATATTTTCAAATATATAGAAAATAAAAGGATAGCCAAAGTGGCAGGATGACTCAATGGGCAAAGGGGCTTGCTGCCAAGACCGTGGATATGGATTTGATTCTGGAACCCATGTTGTGGAAGGAGAAAACTGACTCCTACAGGCTGTCCTCTGACCTCTGCATATGTGTCTTGGCACCAGAATATACATAAACACAGTAAACACACTTTTTTTGTTGTTTGTTTTTAAAGAGCCAGGTGCAGTGGCGCACACCTTTAATCCCAATTCTTGGGAGGCAGAGGCAGATGGATCTCTGAGTTCAAGGCCAGCCTGGTTTACATAGTGAGTTTCAGGACAGCCAGGGCCTGGAACCCAGTCCTGAAAACAAAAACAAAAAATAAACTAGCTATCACAAATGTGATGCTGTTGATCTGGCTGGGAAGCTGCAGTAATAAACTCTTAATTGGTGGCAGTGCCAGGTATCAGCTGGGAATGAATCTTACCATTTGGAGTTTGTTTGTTTGTTTTGTTTTTTGGCTTTTCTTCCCCCTCGTCATTGAGATGCTCATTAGTCCATAAATGCCCAGTTGCCCCAACCTGAATGCCTCAAGGGCAGCTTGGGAGAAGAGTAGTGGATCTGCCCCTTTATCAATGGAAAAGAAACCTGAGTTTTCTTTTACAAGAACCTACCTACTGAAACATACATGTGTTGGCAGATGAATTCATTACCACCACTGCATTCTGAGCACTGGGGAGGTGCTGAAGGGAGCTTAAGCCTAGGCATCAGTGCATTGTGGAGGAGCATATAAATTACTCTCTCCATTTTTGTACCTTTAAAACGAGAAAAGCAATCCCAACGTGTTGTAATTTGTTTATTAAACAGAGCATCTTGTAGTAATCAGCAGTAGAGTCGTGCCTCAGCTTGGTACATTCGCATGCAGTTGTGTGTTGAGTACAGGTTGCTGTGCAGTGCGTAGCTGTTTTTATTCATAATTCTGTGTTAGCAGCAAAGGCCTCAAATGTAACGGACTAAGAAGCCTCTCTTTCCACAGGTATCTTTCCGGAGACACACCGTCCTCTCCTTCTTCAAAAGGTTGGCAGCTTCACTGCATAGCTCCTTGGTTTAGACATCTGTGACATTAAAATAAACTAAAAAGAAAAAACACTGGCACCTTTTAAAGACCATACCTGTGGTGATGAGCCAGGCCATTGAAAACTTCTTTATCATGAATTCACATTAATCAAGTTAATTTTTTTCCTCAAATAAAGCAGGCTCTCCTACATAAAACCAAACATTTCTGAGAAATAAGAGATGAACAGATATTTAGCAAAATACAACTATATGAAGATCTGTGTCTTAAGAATAATATTTAAATAAGTTGAGATCCTAATTGATGACTTCATCAGTTATAAGGGATTATATATATATATATTTTTTTTTCAGAAGAAACGGCTAAGTTCTACTTTAGTTTCTGATGTAAAAGATTTTTGTCTTGGGGTTGTAGGCTCCCTCTGGATCCTTGATTTTTACTTTCATTTCTTATATGCAGCTTCTCAAAGATGGAGGTGTGCTTTCACCCATCCTCACCAGGCTCATGAACTTCTTTGTGTTCTCTCGAGGGTAAGTCCATCAAAGACTGACTATGACAGTGTAATGAAGCACGTTGCTATTGAAGTCCTGGCCCACAGCTAGGCTGGGCTTGGAGATTTGTAGATGTCTGGCACTCTGACCTTCCTGTGTCTCTACTCTTTTCAGTCTCACTCCTGTCTTTGGCCCATATACTCGACCCACAGAGAGTGAGCTATGGGACATGTGGGCTGGGATTCGCAACAATGACGGGAACCTGGTCATCGACAGGTAAGACAGGAACCCCACTCTAGACCCAGTGAGCCTCTCTTGGAGGGAGGGGCAGGTGGAAGTTATTGGTTCTGCTTCTTGGTGGCTTACTCTATCACCAGAAGGCTGGTTAGGGATTATGAGACAAACCTTAAATAGCCTTGGTCTGTGTTTTCCAGAAAAGAAATCAAGCATAGGGTGAGCCTTGCTCCCAAAGCATTTGGCATGGAGAATTTGGATAAATAGCTGCAACTCTTAATGCTTATTTGCATAGAAATGACTCACTGACTTTGGCATATCCCCTTTAGACTTTCTGTTAACATTAAATGTTACAGAATGTTTGTTTAATCAGAGTTTTGGAAGGAGTGAATGTGTCTCTTGTAAGTACAAAGCTCCTCCTTTTGCCTGTTTGAACTTAGGTTTAAAGAAACGTCTTTAAGAGTCACAGAGCTGGTTCGTAGTGGAATTAAAACTGGATTCTTTGATTCAGGTTTTAAATAAAAAGACTTTTATTAATCCTTCTGAAGATCTCATTCCCTGTGTAATAACTGTAAAGAGCCACGTGCTTATGTCGGTAGTCAGTGTTGTGTTCACATGCTAACATGGATGGATGAGGCAAGCTATTCTTGGGCCCGAGGCTCTTCTGTATGGCGACACTTCTCTGTGGCTCTGACATTGCACTGACACTAGGTCCTTGCTCTGCTCTTGCTGACTCACCCGTGTTGTAGTCTTTTACAGTACATAAATCAAAGGAAGAAATTCAGAAGACGCTGGGTGGGAGCACTTGCTTCTGTGTCCATCCCCAGTGAGTATTTGTGTATAGTTTTTTGTTACTTCTTGACCGGAACATTTGGGGAATAGTGACTTAACATAATTACAACTCATAAAATGTCCATGCAGGATTGCCATATTTAGCAAATAAAAACATGCACTCAGGTAAATCTGAGTCTTCCAAACAAAACAACAACACCAACACCCCCCCCCCCCCCCCCCCTTGGCCCAAGTATATGCTATAGGATATTTAGGCTATAGGATATTTAGGCTATAGGATATTTAGGCTATAGGATATTTAGGCTATAGGATATTTATGCTATAGGATATTTATGCTATAGGATATTTAGGGCATACTTTTTACCTTTGCCCTTCACACTTAAAAACAAAACCCCAAACACAAACTGTTCACTTGGCCCATTTAGCTGGCCACTCTTTATCAAATGGTTGGGACAGGAGGCTAGTAAGGTCATTCATTAGATCAAGCCATTAATTGAGGCTGCAGGTAACCAGTGCTATGCCCTCTCTTCTTCAACATTTAACAAGGAAACAACAGCACAGTGCCTCCCCCATACTAACTTATCAACAAACTGCTGGCAGACTTCAGATGTCAGAGGTCAGCTACAACAGAGGAAACTCCAGTGAGTGAAGGTTCTATCCACATTTCTAGAGAGCGGATCTTGAAAGTGAACTTCTTCCTCTGGTTCAGGGCACAGAAGAGCAAGCAGAGACCAGATAGTTCCATTTAGAAAACTGACTTGTTCTATAAGTTCCTAACTCACCTAGCATGAAGTGAGGATTTCTGTCATAACATTTTTAGGCACTTTTTTTTTTTTTTATGAATGGAGGTTAATTTTAGGGTAACATCAGGAGCACAGATGTGAGCTGTTAGAAATTCCTTCCTCTTCTTTTTTCCTAGTTCATTTTATCTATGGGCCACTGGATCCTATAAATCCGTATCCAGAGTTTTTGGAGCTGTACAGGTGAGTCCTCTGAGGCCTTTCTTTTGTCAGTATTTCATCCTGACAGGGTTGTTGGCACTAGCTATTGCATCTGACCTCATTGGAAACAAAATAAGCAGATCAGTGAGGGATAGGGACCTTGCTCTTACCGAGAGGACAGGTCAAGTGATTTGACTGTACTTTCTCTGGATCATACATCGTATTCTCACCATCATGGCTGCCATCATTCCATATGTTAATCCGAGCCAGTTCACTCATCTCAACTGAGTGGTTATCAACAGCTCATCATGAGAAATGCCTCTTCATTGGTTGTTACTCCTTTAGGGTACTTACTTAGAAGGTGCTTGTCTGTCATACAAGAATGTTTCATTCAGACCTTCCTATGTCCTAGTGGATACAACCTGGCAAAAAAAAAACCCCAGCTTGCTTATCATTTTAAACAATCTCCTCACGAGATTAAGGAAGGTTCTTTGTTTATCTTTGCTTGGGCAGTGAGTTGCTGAGTGAGCCACTTGTTGATGCTTTTCTAAGGAGCTGAGAGTCATGTTTTGAGGACTGTGATAGTTCCCAAGCTCTGTTGGTCTTTCCAGTGCGGTGTGTCTGTAGGGCATTTGTGGGGCTTCCCAGGCCTTACATCCTCTCAGCTTTAAGTTCACCTCCATGCTGTTCTCTTCCACTAGGAAAACGCTGCCGCGGTCCACAGTGTCGATTCTGGATGACCACATTAGCCACTACCCACAGCTAGAGGATCCCATGGGCTTCTTGAATGCATATATGGGCTTCATCAACTCCTTCTGAGATGGAAAGAGTAGCTGCCCTGTATTACCTCCCCCATTCTCGTATCTGTGTGTGTTCCACTTAGAAATGCCCCAAAGAGGTCCCGGCCATCAAATACCATTCTCTCATAAAAGTCCATTTTATTCACATTGGTGAGCAAGCCACAGAAAACAGGCAGCTGGAACTCTAAGGCTGACATGCTAGTCCACCTCATCTCTAAGGGTGACATGATAATCCTCTCATTCCTGTGACATCTGACCAAGTAAACAGATCTGCTGTTTTCTGTGTGTTATCAGGACATTCTGACTAACGACACTTTTCATTTATGCAGAAGGACAGCATTAGAGATTCTTTTTTTGTCTTAAATACCCCCCCCCCAAAACAACCCTCCCCTGAAAACATAGTAACAACAAAAACCCAGTTTCTGTGGACTTTATTAAAATATTTAGAAATGCTAACTTCTGGCCCAATCCTAATTGGAATACTGGAAAAAAGAGTGAGGGAGGAGCTTGTTATCTCCCTTTCAAGATCTGTAAACAGCTTATGAGAGGGAATATCTTGTCACACCTTTACATTTAGTTTTATCAGCTGCTTCTAATTATAGACATTTTTGTTAAAACAGACATTGGCTTAGGGGGCTGGGGAAGTAGCTCAGTGGTAGTGTGCCTGCCTAGCATGTTAAAGCCCTTGGATTCAGTCCCCAGCACTGTTCCCACCCCTTCAACCCCTCCAGCCCACCGAACCAAAATAGACATTGGCATAAATACAGTGTTCTGAGTATGCGTCTAAGACTGATTTGCATACTCATGTATATATTTACAAACAGTTGGCCCTTGCTAAGAAGAAAACCTCATTATATATAGAATTTGTGAATAAACAGGTTGAATTATTTACAGAATTTCCTAAAACCGCAAGGTATTACGAACCAATTGCATCTGTGCCAGAGATTTACTGTTATTGTTTAGAAAGTCCAAGCCAGACAGTAAATAACAGCCTGCCTTCTCACATCTCAGAGCTTAGGTGCATGTTCTTCCAGGGCTAAAGTGGAGGGGAGGGGCCACTGTAACAGCCGAATATCCGCTGACTCCTCCTCTTACGATGGCTGCTTAGCATCCCTATGGCTGTTCAGAAAGGCTTTGTCCCGTAACTCCAGTACTTAGACAGGCAAGTTCCCAGATACTTTAAGAACAAATTCTGAAAGACCTAAGAGCAAATGGTGCTGAATACTTTTTTAAGCCACAGTTTTAACTTAGTTAAAGCAGCATTATCGATTATCTTAAATTCATTTTTTAAATTAGAAATTTCAAGCATAGTAACTTTGAAACTGGAATGAATGAGTGTTTATTTTCTATTAATAAAAACAAACTGTGACAAAAATGGATTCTGGCTTCCCCTCCCCCCCCACCCTTCTGGGATAAAATTTTCCAACATTGCCAAGAGTTTTCACACATTAAATAAAAGCATATAATGAAGCTAAGCAGTTGTAGAATAGCATAAGTAGTATCTGCTTTTCAAGCCCACTCAAAGCTGCATTGTCATACCAAGGCTGAGCGAGTAAGACAATGAGGAGGGAAGAAACACTAAAGTCCATGCGCAAAGACAGACATTTGTTTGATCTGCTGGCTCAGGGCCAAACACTTGGATCTGCTTCTTCAAAGTCATTATTAATCTTTAAGTGTGATTCTGGGAAGTTCTTGCCACTAGCCTAAAAACCACCAATAGAGAGGGCATAGCAACATCACTCTTCCCAGCAAGAACTTATCCCACAGAAGCCAAGATAACATCCACAGGTGTTCTCTCTTTGCTTCTCACAGTCACCTGCATGGTCACTCCATCTGCTAGGGCAAGTCTGGACCGCACCAATAAGTCATAGCCACCTCTGTATACCCCTGAGAGAAAACGTGAGGAAAAGTGCATTAAGAACTTCAAATAAGCTGACGAATGGAATTTAGCATGTTTTGCCCGTACCTCCTTTCTATTATTTTAGTCCAGCTTTTATACAAATTTATAGGAAATTAATCCTACAAACAATCCTACTTTTTCAATGTTGATATGAAAAACCAGGTACATGGAGGTATTCAGTAACACTGGCTTGAGTACTCAGGTAGTAGTTAGTGGGGTGGCAATGGCATCTGTTAAACATTGAAGTATTTTAGGCCAGATGTGCCTCCTAAAGAATAACCTAAGGAGAGCCTATAAAATCAATTGCTCATTCTGACTAGCTTTCCAGTTGTTACAGAATGAGATGACAGAAGCAGCAGGGCAAGGAGTGCCCATCTCTGGCCCTGAGGGAAGTCTCTTACCTGCTAGGTAGAGGGAATGGGAATTCTTATTCTCAGGTACTTTATCTGATCTCTCACATGGCTGCATACCGAGAAATGTAATGATGTTGTTGACAGCTTCTGTGGAGAAATTTAACGTAACAAGAATTAGAAAGGTTAAACGTGGGTTTGCCTCTGCCCCACCATGTCCTAAGAGCTGCAGGTACACAGGGCTGTAGACTAGAGGGAGGCCGCTAGCCTAGAGAATGGTTGATCTAGTCAGATGGTTAAGACAGGTACCTGGTTTTGAGTAGATGACTTAAAATATACTTGGCAGAGAGGAGCTCTTTCAGAATTGCATGCATGCTTCCTGGGTTTTATACTGGTCCCAGGAAGCCACTGGCAGCAAAGTTCTTCTCACCTTCAAGGGTTTTTGTAGAGCTCAGGGCAAAGGTTTCTTCTTTCTCAAAGGCATCTCCCACTTCTTCCCAGGCAGCAGCAAAGTTAGGTTTTAGTATCTTCTGAATATGGTCAGACACAGTTACTTCAAGATCTTCCAGCTAGTGGGCAATAAGCAGGGGTCAGTAAATAAAAGTCTTCTGAGTTTACAACAAAGATAGAAGGGACTGAGCACTTACTATTAGGTTTACAAACCATACAAAGGGCCTGGGGGCAGTTCTTCCTCACTAGTGTGGTCTGAGTGAACCTGATGCATTCTATAGGTCCTAGTACAGAGCAGCAAGAACCATCTGGCAAGAGCTAAGTGTGGGCTGAGTGCCAATGGCGCTGAGGTGCATAGCAGTCATGCCTCACTCGGAGCTCTGAGTTGAGGGCATAAGCCTTTCTAACCTTGACACTCCACCCCTCCTTTCCGTCACAGCTTTTCAGTCCAGGACTTGCCAATATTAAAAACAAACAAATGAAAGTTTGCTGAAGCAAAACCCAAACCTATACTATAAGTAAACTCAATCACATTAATAATGATTCAATTATCCCTTAGTTATTCCCATTAAAAGGGGAAACAGTAAATTTCTTTGCTATAGTTACAAAGTGCTCCATTTAAATTCTGGCATGACAGTTCCTTTACCGAGAGGGTTAGTCTAGGTCCTGTGAGTTTTTCAGCTGTTTATAGCAGTCATTTCCTGCTGCAGAGCTCTGTGGGGCAGACTCACCACATATTCATCATCATACCCGTCTTCATCTGGAACTCCAGTGTTAGGGTCACAGTCCCGCACTGTGAACTTCATGGTGCAGCTAAAGGTGCCTGCAACTGGAGGGAGGGGCAGGCAAGCCCACATGAGTGCACAGAGCAAGCATACTTCCACCATTACTGAGGAAGCACACCTGTGCTCTGCACCGTGCTCCACAGTCTTAACATACACATGCACGCCCTGTTTTAAGGTAGTAGTTCTTGAAGCAGCTTGCACAAAGCATGATTTGAAAATATTTCTGTACTGTGGACTAGAACAGTGCATAGAAGAGATGACTTGAGGAAATTGTTTTTGTGTTGATGTGGAAAAAGAGGGGGGGAGATTTTGGTGGGACTTTTTGTCATGCTGGTCAAAGAGTCTATTTTGAAAAATTTAGAACCACTCACTGCTCTACTGTACAACAAAGCAAACACTAATAACAGCAAAGCAGACAGACAGTTCATCAGATTAACACTGACCAAGTACATGGTCGCATGCTGTCTTTAGATTGTGGACTGAGTGGATCCACAGAACATTAGAATAAACTGCTCTAAATCAACCTTCAACGTACACTGAGTAGGTAAAAGTGAGATTTTACTGTTGATAAAGTCTGTTTCACAATGGAAAAACAAATAGGCACTGTATGTGTCAGATGACTGACAGAAATAAATGAGTAATAAAAAATTGACAAAATTATGGAAAGTAAAATTTTGATGAAGACAGGATTCCCAACAGTTTGAAGGAGAGAATTTGGCCAGCATGGGTTGGGGAAAGGTGTCTAGAGGCTAGTCAGGGATCTGGAAAGGGCTCACATGCACACAGTACTAGAAATTGAAACATCAGGAAGCTACTGTAGGGGGTAAGCAAGAGAAGAAAGGAGAGCCAAATGTAAACATATGATAGTACGGGCACCAAGAGGCACCTGTCCAGCCTGTAAGCACTCATTCCATCCCTCCATAATGCATCCATGCATCTACCCATTCCTCTCTCCTTCCTTTCTCCTTTACATATTCGGTATCTATGAGTAATCTATTGACGGCATGACAATTCAATGGCATCAATCCTTCTATATAAATTTTAATAGAGTGCTATGTAAAGTTGCAGGATTAGGAGCCTGGGAGTAAATTAGAGACAAAATGAATGGCAGACAGCTAGACCTTGGACTGGGGCAAAAAGGTTGGATTTTATGCAGAAGACAAGAAAGAGGCCATTTAACAGTACTGCGGACCTGAGAGACAGGAAAGGATTGAAGAGGAGTATAGAAGGAACCTTTGTGGCACGGTTTTCATGGAATGATCTGGTTGACAAAATGAGGTCTTGGCGGGAATCTGCCAAAGGTTACTGTATAAGCCATGGTAGTAATGCATCAGTATAGCTAGAGAAAAGGCAGACACCGGGAGAAAGTGGAAGTCAGGGGCCTCAGGGCAAGAGCAGAGCTTTACTATCATAAAAGACTATAGCTTCATGAAACAGGAAAGGCAAAACCTAAACGGAACAAAGAAAACAAAACCTGCAGACCTGTGTTAAGGAGGCTTAAAAAAATGAGGCATATTTTTAAAGGACTTGCTAAAAATGAGAGCCAACGGCTAATGAGATTTGTATGAAAAGAATACAGAGTGGGGAAGATGAATGCTGAACTGAACAGGGCAGAAGGATGTGCAGCTGGGCTGGGTACCGTGTCTAGTAAGCAGTGTCAGGGTGGAAACTTGGAGAAGTTAACCACTGAGGGGAAGAGATACAGATCCGAAGATTCCTGGATAGTTGAAGAAAAGGGTGTGCCAAGAAAGGGTGAAAGGGAACAGGCTACCCACAATGATCCACGTAGGTCTAGACTGAGCTGAAAACAGATACAATACAGGACACAGGAAATTAAAGAGCATGAAAAGTATGTTAAGCAGTGAACATAAAAAAAAAAAAAAGTGTCTGTTTACCTAGCAGTGCTGAATTCACGGGAATGCTGCACACAGAACAGAAGGGATGCTGAAGTACAGACTATCAACAGTAAAGTTAACCTCAGATATAAAAGAGCCATCACTAAGGAATGACAGGTATCAAATGAAGATTAACACTGTATTCGTGGGCCCCAAATCAGGAGGGAATGAAAATGAAAAGGTAGACCGGAGGCAAAGGGAAGAAAACACATGTAGAAGGCCAACAAGCAGAGACAGTATAGAAGGGGGCTCAAATGGTAAGCCCCAGCAGAGCCTGGAGTACATCTAATTGGCCACATTTGGGCATAGCGACCATGGTGAACAGGACGAGGAGGAAGGACTGAACAGGAAGTGTCAGAGGGAAACTGTAGGATCTGGTTGTTAAGGGAGGGAAAGTTTATAACGATTAAGATGCCAGATTGCTGATAAAAAGTGACAGCTGGCAACTTTACAGAATACTAGGATTGCTTAGTGGATGTTGTGGGCAAGTAGCTTGTCCTGAGCCTAGGTTACTGTTACAACATGGAGAGTGAGTGAAGACTATGAGGAAGCAAACCCATCTGAAGAATTGTGCATCCATGATGGCTATACCGGGGTGGAAATGGACAGCAGGCAGGTAGTGAAGATACTGTACACTATTACATGGTGTGGCACTGACATTGCTCACATGCTCTGTGGAGCCTGGCTGACAGTGAGTCACACAATCCCTATGCAGCCTTGTATGAAAGTATTACAGACCAGACAGGTTGGAATCTGAAGAAGGAAAAAGTAGGTAGCCCTGGGGGTGGAAGGACAGTGAGTACAGAGTGTGTAGGGAAGGGCATTATTGAGGGCCAGGTGAGGCATGCTGGGGAAAAACGTGACAGAGTTGAATGTGCAGTAGAGATATGTGTGGCTAAGAAACACTGTAATGAAGGGTGTCATCTGGTAATCTTTCCTTGACTGAAACAACCAGTATGACCAAGACTTGAGGGTCAAGTAGTATATAAATGGGATAGATCTGAACCACGGCCCTCTGAAAATCCTAGACTGAAGAGTGGAGGAAAGGAGATGGAAGAGAAGACTGCTGAGTCCATAATGACATAAAGATAGCCACTGGGGTTAGAAGCAATTGCATAGTTACACAAGTGTCAGTGTCTAGGGTTAGACAGGAAAAAAGACGTAAGAGTGCCCAGGAAAGCTGGGAGCATCTGGATGCTGGCAAGTGCTGATAAGAAGGTTATGGAGGAGAGGGACTGGGAGTCTCTCTGGAAGCACTGTCTGAAGGAGACTGACACTGGCAGACAGGTAATGGTGTTTCCAGGATGGAATCTGTAGGACTGAAAGAATGTGGGTCTCAGGCTACATGATGGATCTTAGAGCCAGATTTAAAAAATGGCATTTGCAGTGGGAGAAGAATAGGGTATTGGGTTAGGGGAGGCTTTGATGGGAGTTTTAATTCAAGGAATCAAGAAGAGCTGGACCAGGATGAATCTGGATAAAATGACACCAAGAGACCTGGGTAGTTTGTTCACAGAATGGATAAATTCTGGGAGAAAGGTTGAAGATTATAATGGGATCCCAACTCAAAAGTAAACCTTCATTTTATTTCCAAGGATAAATGGGGGTGAACATGCATATAATTAAGAAATGGGAGTAGAAACTGTGCTATGTGGAGTGCTGCACTCAAGTTATTCTGTTGTACGAAGGGTTTTTGTTCTTATCTTTGAGGAGGGGAGGTATACAGAGAGAGAACCTGACTAGAATGTCCTTTTCAGGAGGAGGCAGAAACCTGCACAAACAGGTGGTTTCTGTATAAGGGGTTGATACTGTTTTAAGAAAGGATTGATGGATAGATAGATAGATAGATAGAGAATGTGTGTGTGTGTGGGAGAGAATGGGAAAATGACAGAGGAAAATGAAGGCAGGTACTGGCTGGAAGGAGAAGCCCCTATGTGGGTCAAAAGACAATATAAGAAGAGAGATTAAAGTCCAGGAGGAACTGTGTGACCTAGAGAATGATTCTGAGGTAACATGGTAATGAGAGAGACCATAGCGCCATAGAGATTTCCCGAACTAAACTCCCAGATCGCAATGATGAATGCATGGAAAACAGAACAGGCAGGAGAGTCTGGGTAAACTAACTCTTTATGCTGGGTGTGAACTTTTTAACCAAAGGGCTTGACAGATGGAAAGGCATGGACAGTGTTTCTGTAGCTTCTCCCCTGGTCACAGACTTGAATCAGAAATTCAGGAAATCGCAGCAGGTTGAATGAGGTGTGCAGAATGTTTAAGGTATGGTAGGGAAAGGCAAGTAAGTGTGAGGCTGGATTGGCTGGCGTGTTGTTAGACAATCCTGTAGGACCAACTGAAAGAGAGGGAAGTGAGAAGCAACCAGAAAAACATGTATCAGGTGGGTGGGGGGTACTTGAGTGGAGATAAAATACACGAATTGAGGTTGGTTTAGAATGTTAAGGTACAGAGTGTCAGGCTAGAAAGAGGAATCCAACTATCACTAGCTCTGCAGTCTACAGTCTAAAACCAGTTAGCATGTAAAGTGTTCTCTCTCTCTCTCTCTC
>JADRCH010000028.1:0-29541 GCA_019843965.1 Rhynchomys soricoides
CCAGAGGCACCTGCTGAGAATGGCATGAAGGCCTCATGCTTCACAAACTGGCCCTGAGCATCCAGGAAGTGTTCAGGATGGAAGCGTAGGGGCTTCTCCCAGACAGTCTCATCCTTCAGCACGGATGACAGGTTGGGGATGAGGGTTGTCCCCTGGCAGGAGGCACATGGTGTGAAGATGGGCTAGGGTGTGCCTGCCTATGCTTTGATCACCAAGTTCACATGCATAGTCTCTACCACACACACTGAATCCTTTCATTCAACCTGAATCTGGAGCCTCCCAGGATCTTCTGTGATACCATCTAAGGCCCTGTGACAAATTCCTGTCTGCTGTGCTTCCTAAAACCCCTGTAGCTTATTTCACTAGATGTCTTCTTCTCCAGGGAATCTTGGACAATGGCAGCAGTGTATTAACACTTAGCTTGATTCTGTTTCCATGTGGAAATCCAGGGTGTGGTGGTCTTGGACTTTATCAGCCTTGTTTGCCTAGTGTCAGTTCTGGGACCAGGGTGCCCATGCCTACCTTGGGGATGAGGAAGCCTTGGAATTTAATGTCTCGGGATGTCATATGTGGTACATTTGTTGGGACGATGTCTGCAAAGCGCTGCACCTCATGAATGACAGCATTGGTGTAGGGCATGCGGGTCTGGTCTGCCATCTCTGGTCGTCGCACCTGCCCTATGACCTCATCAATTTCCTGGTGGACATGCCCTGGATAGATAGGATCTCTTCAGTGTAAAAGCTCATCCTTGAACTTGCACCACTGGCTTAATGAGTTAGATAAGATTCCCATCAGACCTGTGGGAGCCTAGGCCAAGCTAATTCTGGAGCCACCAGTTTCTCAAATGTCTCTATCTCTCTTCCCTTGCCCTTTCTCTCAGCCCCAGCCAGGCTCACGCTGCACATCCGGATGCAGGATCATGAGCAGCAGGGCCCAGGACAGTGTGGTTGAGGTGGTCACCATCCCTGCCATGAACAGGTCAATCACTACCATGCGTAGGTTCCGATCATTGAAGCTGCTCTCAGGATTCCCCTTGACCTGGGCCAGGCAGAAAGGGTGGGCTCAGTAGGGAGAGGAAGTCCCACATGGCCTCCCATTGTTCCCAGGGCAGCCCAGGGGCTGAGTTATTTGGTGATGCAGAGGATACCATGCATCTGGCCTCACAGCTCACATGACCTCAGCCCACAACCCCTGGGCAAATCTCTTGGAGCTGCCAATCACCTTCTCCATCTCTGCTAGGAAGGCTTCAGTCAGGTCTCGGGGTGGCTGTGCAGGATCCCAGGTCGTCTTGTGCTCAATTAACATCATATCCATTAAGGCTATGAAGGAATTCAGCTTTGGGAAGGCTTTTCCAGGCAGTCCAGGGATGTGAAGGAGCATTGGGATTGCATTCAGAACCTGTGAAAGAAACAAAACCTGTCCATTTGCTTTTATTTCTAATGAAGAATTCATTATTTTGTGTCAGTGTGTGTGCACACGCAAGTGCACGCATGTGCACGCATGTGCACACATGTGCATATGCTTGCATGTATACTACCGTATGTGTTTGGTGGGTCATATTTGCTGGTCATTATATGGGACTGGGGGAACCGGTTCAGCTCTCTAGGCTTGCTTGGTAAGCTCCTTTACCCACTTACCATCTATCTCTTTTGTCCTTGGGTACTATTTCTGCTCACTGTTTGCCTGGACTAGTCACAGTTCTCAGCCTCTTCCACAATGGACTCAGAGTCTGTTTGTCCCTACCCATCACCTGCTTCTTCCTCAGTTCTAGCCTTCATGCTCTCTTGTAGCTTAGGGTGAAGAAAAGAAATATTCTACCCTTCAAATATAACAGACTTGTGTGGTTTCTCAACAGACAGATGGCAGAGGCTCACCCCCTTTCTTGAGACATTGACCTTGGTCTGCTCCTTCTCTCCAGTTATCTGAGGTTTGTCAATGCCTAAGCCTTTCTCCCTGCACTTGACTATCACACCAGGCCCTGACCCAACCTTCCTGAATTCATACTTTCTCTGATAGCATTTATAGCATAGAAGTGGCCATGCCCAGTGCTCTGAGCTACATACCTCTGCAATGAAGCCAGTGTCCTCTCCAAAGCTTTCCTTCAATGTTTTGAGCATTCTGTTGAAGAATAGGTCTTCATACTCAAATCGACGAGCATAAACAAGGGAGGCAATCACGTTGCTCACAGCTTTACTCAGGAGTGTGCTGGGATTGAAGGGATGTTCTAGGAACAGAGATGCAAGCAAGTCATGATATTGCTCATCAGTCCCTGCCCACACTCTTCATCTCAAACATCACTCACTGGTCTCCTTGGTGAAAGTGTCACAGAGGTGGTCTGCCTCCTCCATTACCCACTGCTCCAGCGATTTCTTGCCCAGGCCGAAGTCACGAAGGGTGGACACAGAGAATCGCCGCTGCTCTCGCCACTCAGGCCCATAAGGTGCAAGGATCACACCTGCAAGTCCATCTGTGTGTAAGCAAGGACACCTAGCTATGCTGTCTCCTCCCTTCCCAACATTTCCCTGTGGTCAGTCTTAGGCCTAACACTTTTCTAGCACATATTGGCACCTTCCATTCCGTAGGCTCCACCCTCCATCCCAGTGTCTTTCCCTTGCATTGCCTGACCACATCATCTCCATTAGGCCTGTCCATCTTCTGTTCACCCCTCTCAAATCCTAGTCTCCCTGCCTTGTTCACACCATAGAGCTTTGCCTTTTGATTTGTGCCCATAGCCCAGGTGATTATAGATGGGCAGTAGGGGGCGGTCAGCAGTGTCCTCTCCACAGGTCACTAGCAGTTCCCGCACCGCCTTCAGTCCGTTGATCACAACCGTGGGCTTCCAGGCCATCTGCAGGCTGAACACATCACCGTAGCGGTTTTGAAGCTGAAATAGTGAGACCCAGCCGTATGAAAGTCTGTCTCTGTGCCTCCCACCCCCACCCCCTGTGGTACCTATTGAACTTTGTTCCTAACATATGCTGGGCAAATGCTCTATCATAGACCTACATCCCCAGCCTGTCGTTGGGGCACCTTGTGGCTTGGCAACCATATCTTCTCAATTCAGCACAAGACTCATAGCAAATATCATTTAGTTGAGACCCAGCCTGAGCAAGGTCTTCGCGCCCCTTCATACTCTACCGTACAAGAGGAAATTCAGGTTCCTGAGATGGGCAGCCAGGCTGGAGATCATACAGCAAGAAGAGACTGTTACACACAAAGCCTCTCTCTCTACTGTTTTCCCAAGATCTCTTTTTCCTCTTGGGAGCCACCTTCCTGTCTTTCCTGTGGCTTCAGTACCACCACATGCCACCTGGGGCACTCTGACCTCTACTGTATACCACCACCCTTCTCACCTTGTATAAGCTATAAGGCATGTTCTCGAAGTCCACCTGCAGCAGGTTTCCAAGCCCAGGGAGTGGCACAGGGCCTGGAGGGTAGTGGGCAGTCCAGAACTTGGGCCGGTGCACCAGGTCCACCAGAAGCAAGAAGATGGCTGTGAATATGACCACAGTCCATAGGTCATCTCCAATCAGCAGCCCCATGGCTGCCCCACTGCTTCCAGGCTTTTGGGGAAATACTCGTTCCAAACACTTATTATCAGGAAAGATCCTCTTATGACAGACTGGGAATCTGGTCCCTTATAAAGGGTGGTAAGGCTGCACTTTGTTCTTTGTCTTGAGCCAAGTAGCTGTGTTAATGTTCAAACAGAGCTTGTATGGGGTAAGGGAGTATCATAAAAGTCAAAGGAAAATCAAGTCAGAGGTTCCTGCCTTTTCTTCTCTCCTGTGGTGCTTATCCAGGGGAATGGCATATCTCCACAGAGAGCTACATAGTGGTTATGTTGGGCTGGACACTGTGAACATGACTGGCACATAACCATGGACCCTGCCTCAAGGTGCAATGGTCATAAGCTGACTTGCCACTTGGGCAGAGATCTGAGGGGCCTGAGGGCATTGTCTCAGAATGGAACAAGATCTTTTGGAGGCTTCATGGAACACTTGGCTAGTAAGGACATGAGGCCTGACAGACTCCATGGGCATCTCACTATGCAGCAAGAGCCACTGAAGTGGCTTGTATGGCTAGCTGATGAGGGTGAGGGAGAAGCAGTGTGAGGAAGGCAGCTCCAGCCTGTGGAGCCTTGAGTACAGGTGGGAGATCATTCAACTCTTGAGGAAGGCCAAATTCAAAACCTGGGGACTCCTTAGCTCTCACTCGAGAAAGCTGGGAAGGCCAGTGAGATGTCTAGGTGGTTGTCACATGGAGACCACTATCTCATTTTATTCATTCTTGGCTTCTTGTTAGGTCATGCCCTGTGCCAATGGTTATCTTATGAGGGATGGGGAGGTGTCTTCCTCATGCTATATGGACAGTGTTTTTGAGATATCTGTGAATACTGCCACATTCTACGGTAAGACCATCTGGAGGCTCAAGGAGCACATTGTTGTCAGGACACAAGGAACTTATAGGCACTGCAGGACACAGAACCCAGCTATGACAGCAAGTGCCACTGACTGCTTTTGTGGTGAGGGCAGTGGGAAGAAGGTGGCTGCAGCACCTGGAGTCTTGTGTTTCAGGTCTGAGGTTACTGAGATGATCGGGAAAGCCAGACTCAGAAACTGGAAGCATCTTAGGTCAGATTTGAGAAAGGTGAGAAACTGTCATAACTGTTAAGTCCCAGAGGCCCATAGGTTAGACCAGGCATTTCTCACATGGTGGCCTCTGTCTCTTTTTCACCCTTGGTTTCTTGGTGGATCAGTCTTTCCCCTGACAGTCTTCCACATGGAGATAGATAAAGCAGTGCTTCCCTCATGCCAGAGGCCTGTGGGCTGTGTGGGCAGGCTCCTTCCCCATCCCCCAACCCCATCTTTTACCTATTATTCCTCTTGGCCCTGCCCAGCTGAGTTATGGTAAGATGGCAACTTGGACTGACAAACAAGTTTTCTCTACCTTCATCCTGGCCCATAAGGAACTGCTGCACAGTACAGGAGCCAGTGTAGGTACATGTCAGGGGTGGGAGATGGGAGACAACTGAGATGCAGGTTTCTTCTGGGATGACACAGAATCAGGTAAGACAAGTACATGGAAGTTAATATCAGGACCGTCCCTCCCTGTATAAGTCTCTACCTCTTTGGGGTGTCATATATGGTGCTGACTGGGTGGTAGCCTCCAATGCGGCATGGGACAACTCAGGCCTGATTTTCCTGCTACAGGTAAGTGAGCCCCTGAGAGATAAGTACACAGACAAGTTCAGGATGTTACATGCTGTGTGCTCTAAAGTGTTCCCTGGTTTCTTACCAGATCTTAGGAGAAACCTGGATGCTCTGCTAACCACTGTTCGCTTCCCTTCATCCTCAGCCCATGTCCTCTCAGCCATGGAAACTGTGCTCTGTCAGGATCATGTGACTTTAGGGGGACTGGAGTCTGGATATTCATGTCAGCAGCACAGCCATGCCATGCCAACAACAGAAAGCTGGGACTGAGTCCCTGGCCATCAGTGGGCAGTGGTAGTCCCATGTTTTCAATTCTCTGCACACAAGTCTATAGGTAATTGATCGCTGTCCTTTGGACTCCACTGGAAGAGGACAGATGCAACCTGGGCATGTTTCTCCTGGACTCTGTTTATTTCCCTTTCCTGCCTTCATCCTGCCTTGTTTCATTGAAATGACGACCAGCAGTGGGTCTCAGGGCCATCTCTAGGTCTTCCTTCTTTCCCTAAGCATTATGGGAAGTGTGATGTGACTCACTTGGATGATTGTGACTCTTGAATGCTGCCTTGGGAAAATTTAGTTTGGGCAAAGCTTGGCCAGAGGTGGCTAGGGTTGGTGACACTTTCATCCCTGGATGGCTACTGTAGCCCTCATGGTGCAAGGCCACAGCAGGACTGTGGTCCATTTCCACAGGCTGTTACCTAGGAAATCTCAAACCACAGAACCAATGCTTGAGATGATATACTTAGCATGTAAAGAAATGAAAAATACTGAGAATCAACCTCATATATAATTCCTGGATGTTTTGTTTATTCCTAAAATGCACACAAAGGGGAGAAGCAGAATCATGACACTGACCAAGCTCCATTTCCACTTCCCACACTGAAAAAGTAGTTGCGGTTGGCAAAGAACTGTTCTGGGAACTAGATAGACCCTGTGACTTATAGTCACAGAGAACATAGTCCAAGGAGTTGGGGTGTAGGGCAATGCCTGGCAATCACTGAATCAAGTTACCCCATGGCACTGTTTACTTGTAGGTGGGGCAGGGTCATCAGCATCTTGAAAATCTGAACTCAAATGAAATATGACAGCAGGCACATCAGAGGCTCTTGGTTCTGAGTGTAGAAGTATGAGCATTGTCTCACCTGAGACAGCAGATCCCAGGTAGAAAGAAAGCATGATCTTTGATCATAGGTGATATAATCGTGCATGCAGGAAATAGGGAAGGTTTCACAATACCATCTGAGAACATCAAACAATTGCAGCAAAGGCAAAAAAGTCAACACAAAACACTTGCTCTTTCCTAATCTAACAACGAATATGCTATATGAAATAACAACAAATAACAATGTAAAGATAATAGAACAACAAGCAGTATTATACATAAACTAGCATCAAAAAGTAAGTATTTTAGGGCAGGGCAGTGACTCTTACAGTATAGAGCTTGCTGTGTAAGCTGAGGACATGAGTTCATTTCCTAGCATGTAGATACTCCAACCACTTCTACAAGCTCAGTGCGAGAGAGGCAGGAAAGAGAGGATGCACAGAGCTGCTGGTGAGTCAGTCTACCTCAATGAGTGGGCTCCAACTAAGACGGTGGAGAGGGGCTGAAGAAAACATTCAACTTTGACCTCTGGCTTCAACACAGAAATGAGGATGTGTACACATATGCATTTGATTCCCTATCAAGAGCTGCACACACATAAACACACACACATACACACACACACAAACATACAAAACGAATAACCTACAAAATCATCAAAAGTGACTGAAAAATGGAACGCATTGAAAAAGTAAGAACTTTTTTTGTTTTGTTTTTGATTTTTGAGACAGGGTTTCTCTGTGTAGTCCTGGCTGGCCTGGAATTTACTCTGTAGACCAGGCTGGCCTTGGACTCAAAAAGATCTGCCTACCTCTGCCTCCTGAGTGCTAGGATTAAAGGCGTGCACCACCATTGCCTGGCTAAAGAAGTAAAAATTTAAAGAGAATACTAAAACAGGAAGGCTTGCTTTAGTGTTCATAAACCGGGAGGAATGGGACCTAAGAATTAAATGCAATTCCTATCAGATTAAAAAAAAATCCCTAAAATTTGTATGGAATACCAAGAGACCACAAATGCTGCAAAAGATTTTCAAAAACTGATAGTTTGGGGATAGGGATGGCTTAATTGGTAAACAGCTTGCTACTCAAACAAAAGGAGCTGAGTTCACATTTCCAGAACACAGCAATGCTTGTAATCCAGCACTGTACCTGGGGGACAGAAACACCCTGGGGTTTGCTACCTCTAGCCACATTGGTGAGATGCAGATTCAGAAAGCAGCCCTGTACCTAAAAGCCAAATGGAAAGTGATCCAGGAAAATGCCTGACATCAACCATTGTCCTCCATATTCATGTTCCCATGTATGCATATGAACACACACACACATACACACACACACACAAGTTTGAAAGACTCACATGTCCTGTTTTTAAACAGGATTTGGTTCTAAATCATGATAGGACCAAATCCCAGAAGACTCACTGAAAAGCCACAATGCATTTCACACTCTGACCTACATCACAGCACCATGGAGTGATGCAGAGCTTTAGAGATTCATCCTTGAGACACTGAGGCCAGCTGACAGCTATAACTAGTTCCTGATCATCATCCCCAGAGGTTCCTACTCACACACTTAGGCTAAGAGGGAAACAATCAAAATCTGGAGTATGCACAGAGTGTGTGATATGTTCTTGTGATCTCAGTACTAGAGTTCCGAATTAAGAAGTTAAGAGATTACCCATGACTGCCTGGGCAAACTAGTGAGACATCATCTCAACAAACAAAACAAGTCAAACAAGAGTGAAATGTATTCGGAGTGGTTACCACTGAGAATGCATCACTTCTGATATAATTCAGTCAAAAAAGCCTGTCACATCAATGTTCTAGATTATGTCTATGAGCCTAAATCATAGTATTATTATACAAAGAAGATATACACCAAAGGAGACCTCCTAGAACCCCCCCCCCAGGACAGTCATGTGACCCGTGTCTTTCAATGTAAGGCCACATATATATGGTATTAATAACAAAATTATAATGGTGCTGAACTATTTCTATCGCCCACCCATACTGTACTCATGCAGTTCCTACCAGATTACAAAATCCCTAAAATTTGTATGGAATATCAAGAGACCACAAACACTGCCAGTCCTTTTCAATGCCATTGTGTCACCAGTCCCTGTGCATTCAGTGTAGTGACATGCTTGGTAGCGGCTGGGTAGCAGGCTCTTCCTTCCACTGTTGGTATACAGTAGGACCCACCATTTAAGTTTGAATTGGTAAGACTCTGTGAATGAGGAAATTTCCCAGTGTACTTTCCAGAGTGAGTACCTGGTGAATATATATGGTCAGATGATGAGCCCATACAGAAGACAGGCTTAGCAAGAAATGGCACTGGGCAACCCAGTAAGAATGAAGCTTAGTGAAAAGCTGGTACCACACACAAAAGTGAATTTTAAATGGATCAAAGAAAAAAAAGCAGAATAAAAAAAAGACAAAAAACAAAAACAAAAAAACAAAAATGGATCAAAGACCTGAAGGTACGTGCTCACCTGTAAACTCCTAGAAAACGCCTTGGGACAGAAGCTTCAGTACAGTGAGGTATTGGTGGTCACTTGCATAGGACACAGTGGCACATGTGTCAAAGAACTGAAGACAAAGTGAGTGAGTGTTTTGAGACAGGGTTTCTCTGTGTAGCCTGGACTGTCCTGGAACTCCATCTGTAGACCAAGCTGGCCTCAATTCAGAGATCCACCTACCTCTGTCTCCCACGTGCTGGGATCAAAGGTGTCCACCACCACTGCCCAACCAAACTGGGTTCTTTTTAATAGCTAAAAACTTCTGTGTCTCACAAGTCACTACCTGGCTGCTGAGATGTCTTGGTGGGTAAACCCAGTCCAACAATCTGAGTTCGATCTCTTGGAGCTACACTGTAGAAAGGAAGTTCCATCTCCTTCCAGTTGAGCTAACTTCTTACCTCTGCATGCACTTGTGGCACACACACCTAAATAAAAAAATAAATGTTCTTTAAAATGGTCATTGTCAAAAGAGGGGAAGAGAAATCATGGGAGGGAGAAACTAATGACAGTCCAGGTGTGACAATACAGTAATACTCAGAAATAAAAATCAGATATCTAAAGCAAACATGAGCCAAAGGCTCATACAGACATTTCTGCAAAGCAAACAACCAACAAGCAAATAAACAATGCCTAATGTCATTTATTGTTAGGACAACAAGGCCATAACTACACTGTCACATCCATTAGTGTGGCTTCTATCAAAACAGCCTTAGAAAAACAGGTTTCCAGGAGGCAGAGCTTGCAAAACCTTGTACGTTCTTCAGAGTGTTAATGGGCACTGAGAACAATTGTAACTCCTCAACAAAACCAAGGATACCATCACTCAGGAGTTTCCTCGAATACATATGGAAGGAAAAGGAGGTTCCCAGAAAGGGTCATTGGACACCCATGCTCACAGCTACATTGCTCACAAGTGTCCACTGACAGACAGACAAAAAACATGGAACAGTAGCAGTAGTTCCCCCCTTTCCAGGGACTAGGCCCCATGACCACCCTAAAATTGCTGATAGAACTAAACCATAAAGCATACTGTACCTCTTTTTATGCACACACAACTATAACAAAGATCAAGTGCGACAGTAGTAATGCAGTGAGAGCTCAATAGTATTCACAGAGCGACGATAGCAAAAGAAATAATGGGGGTTATTCTTGTGGTCTTTCAAGTTGCTTTAATGCTGCGCATACTTCCCTTGGGATGATGGGCGATGACGCGTTGTCTGGGTGATGAGGTGAAAGGAAGGACAAAGCACTGCGATGTGGAATTTGTTCTCTGTGGCTTTACTCCTTACATGCAGACACTGTGACCCCATATTAAAGGCGACAACAGAGCCTCTGTAATTATCTGTTGGAGTGACCAATGAATCAGTATACTGTAGAGGTCGAATAGTTTGGAAAAGGCATCATTCATGTACATAGTGTGACTGAAGAAGTCAAATGCAATCATGTATTATTGTGGCTCAAAATCTAAAGCTGAAAATGTCTTAAATTTTCCGTGTAATATTTTTAGACGGAGGCTGTCCAATCTTAACTAAATAAAATTAAGAAAGAGTAGATTTTGTGGACTACTATATATCTATATAATGGAATGTTGTTTTACTTTAAACAAGAGTATATATACAAGGTGAATGAACCTGAGGTGAAATAAACTACCCACAAAAGAAAAAAAATATGGGATTACACTATGTAAATTCAGATAAACACAGTGGCTGTTAGCGGCTGAATGGGGTAAGGAATGGGGAGCTATTGTTTACAAACAGAGGTTCATGGTATTTTTCCTTTTAAATTGACTTTTGCCTACAGCCAACTCTCACCAACCCAGCAGCCATTGATGGGTCTATGTGGGTTAGCGATCACTTGGTGATCATCAACACAGGTATCTCTTGTTATTATGTGTATGGCAGGCAGGCAGCTCTTGCATTCTCTATACAGCCTCCCATTAGCCTCACGTACTGAATGCCACTGCTCTTGCTACAGTACGCTCGTTTTCATACCATCCAAGTCATTTGCTGTGGAGGGATGATACAGTTGGGTAAGTGCTGATTTTTGTCTGAGAGCCCAATAGACATGAATTGAAGCTGGATCAGGAAAACAAATGGGTCTCTTAATACTTGTTTATTGTACATCAATCTGGAATTCTTATCCTTGCTGGTGTATGACTGTACACAGCTGGTAGGAGCTTGGGCTAACTAGAAATGTTGAAGCTGCCATGATCAATGTGGTGAACTGTCCAGTGGATACCAAGAAACTAAAGGAAGTACTTCATGTTAGCTAGAGGCTCGCTGAGGCAAGTGAAGCAGCCTGGGAGTGAGCTCTATCAGTCTGGGGTCTGGCTCCATCCTCCAATATACCCTAGAAAAGGCACAGGGATCCAGGCACCCTACAGACACTTGCTGACTATGGCATGAAGGCTTCTTGCTTCATAAGGTGCCCCTCAGATTCCAGAAATGTTCAGGATGGAGGTGGGGAGGGCATCTCCCAGGTGCTCTCATTCTTCAGCACCAAGGACAGGTTGGTGATGAGTGTTTCCCTGTAGAAGGCAGAGTATGATGAACCTTGGGTCAATGGGAACGCCAAGATCCTAACTGCTAAGTTCATATGCATAAACTCTGCACCTAGAAGCTTCTTGCCACCTTAGAAGAGCCCTGTGGTTCTCGTTGCCCAACCCCTTGTCTATGCTTTCTAAAATCCTGTCACTTGCTTTCATTTGTTACAACCACTCCTATCAGTATGTTGGAAATTCAGAACAAGGTAACCTTTATTTGGCAGGGCTATGCTATGGAAGAGAGTTCATGCATAATTTAGGGATGAGAAAGCCCCATCCTCCTTTCTTTTTGTTTTTTCTTTTTGTGACAAGGTTTCTCTTTGAAGCCCTGTCCTAGAACTAGCTCTGTAGACCAGGCTGGCCTTGAACTCAAGAGAACTGCCCAACTCTGCTTCCTGAGTGCTGGCATTAAAGGTGTGCACCACCACTGCCCAGCTGGAAACCCTATATTTCAATTTCACAAAATGTCACATGGGACAAATTCACTAGTATTGTATCTCCAAAGAGCTGCACCTCATGAATATAGCATTTGGTAAAAGACATGCAGGCACGGTGTGACATCTGTGGAGGCCACACCTGCCCCATAACACATCAGTCTTCTTTTGGACATAGCCTGGAGAATCAGCATATTGCCTCAGTGAAGTCCTGGAGACTTCACCCAACATTCTGTCTCCAAGTTAAGGGCGGATCCATGTGAGAAAGATGACCATCACTTTTGAAGAAATCTAATCAAGCCAATGCTAGGAGCCACAAGTGTCACATAATTCAGGGTTTGCAACCATACTTGCCCTTCCAGCTCTGGCGTTACACCACATATCTAAGGGCAGAATCATGCATTGCAGTACCCAGGCTAACAGGGCTGAGGTGGTCACCATCCTGCTTAAAAGGTCGCTGCACGAACATTCTCTTCTGATGAGGCTCTAGGTGCATGGAGATTGCTCTACATAAGACACTAGTGACCATGACACCTTGCAAAAGAAGCCAACTTCCACCTTCATGCTTTCTTCCAGTAGATCCAGCATCTCGACAAAACATGAGGCATCAGTCATAGATGAGGGATGAACCACACTAGTTTGGTTTAGGATCAGGACATTCTTCTCTCTCCATGTTAAGGCTGATCCATGTGAGGACTATGTTAAGGCTAAAGGGGTGTCCTGGAAGTGAGGGTGTGGGTTAGGATAACCTTACCTAACACTCTGGTGCCTCTCCTCCCTTCCTTGTGTCCTTCAGTCCATCACTCACAGGCCTATCAGCTCAGTATTAACTGCTGTGGTTATTTTTTTGCCCAGGCTGAAGCTCTGGAAGGTCAACACATAATCTCTGCCCCTCCTGTCCCTTCTGGTCCATGAAGTACCACATGTGGTGTGCATGTAAGCAAGTACTCCAGGCAGTGTACTCTACTCCCAACATCTTTCCTCCTCTGGGTTCAGCACCATCCTAAGGTGCTGCCCCAGTTTCTTCTACATACCATGTCCTCACCATTGAATCCAATGGCTTTTACTGTATTGCTTGACTACATCACCACTCCCATTAGTCTGTTCCAGTCACCAGCCCTTTTGTGCCATCTTTGCTGCCTGATACTCAGCCCTTTACCTTTGGATCTGTGACTAAAGCCCAGGTGTTCACACTTGGGAACTGGTGGGTGGTTTAAGGTGTTCTCTCCATCTTTACCAGCACCTCCTACTACTGTGTGTTAGTTACACTGGCTTTCTTCCAGGCTACCTGTAGGCTGATCAGCTCTTTGAAGCAGTGCTGTAGAAGAGCAGAGTACTTACAAGTGAAGATCCCCAGCAGACAGTAAGAACCAGACCTGCCAAAGGAGCTTCCTGCTGTGTGTTGCTTGTTACTGTCCCCAGGGCCTTAGATAATGTAGAGCAAATGCTCTAACACTGAGCTGCATCCTCAGTATGAGATCTGTTGCCTTGTGGCTGGGAAGTCTACCATGGAAGTTCAGCAAAGGACTGTTACTAGATACACTTGCTCAGCAGTGACCTTGCCTAAACTATTACACCTGTCCTCAGTTTCTTGAGGTACAAAGACCTATGTAACACCAAGAGATCTGATCTGCCACACCACCTCTTTTCCTGACTGAAATGTTGCACTAGACCCTAACATCTCTCCCCCACCATCAAAACCTCCCTTGACAGGATCAAGGACTTGCAACTTATGGCTTCTGCTGTGTCTGACTGGACCCCAAATCTGAAGCACAGCCTACCCTACTTGTGTTTATCCTTCTATATTTCTGCTCTTGGAAGTGCACCATCTTCAGGTCCTGTAATCTTTCTTTTGGGGGTGTTTGTGGATTTACTGTGTACTGGTAAGGTTACCATGGTCTCTGCTGCCTTCTATCATTAACTCCCTCACTTTGTACAAGCATGCTCTCAAACTTTACTTGCAGCAGACTGCCTAGCTCAGGAAGCGGCACAGGGCTTGAAGGGTAGCGGACAGATCAGTTATCAATCAGGCCCACCACCTGCAAAAAAGAGAGCTGTGGACATGGCCAGAGGCCACAGCCCAGTCTGCAGCCCCATGGCTGCTTCTGGGATTCTTTGGGGACACCTCCTCTTTTTGGTCTTTACTCCAGCCACTTATGATAAGGAAGGAAATACTAGCATTGTCTAGGCACTCCGTTCCTTACAAAGGAGTCAAGGTTGCCCTTTTGTTCTCGTGTTGAGCCAAGCTGTTAACTGGCAAGTTAGAGCAGCAGTTCTCAATCTTCCCAATGCTGCAACCCTTTAATAGAGTTCTTCATGCTGTGGTGACCCCCAACCAAAAAAAAATCATTTCGTTGCTACTTCATAAGTGTAATTCTGTTGTCATGAATTGTTAGTATCTGTTGTTTGACAACACACACACAAACAAAAGGGGGTGCGACCCACAGGTTGAGAACCTGCTGTGCTTAAGTGTGAAGGTGGAGGGTAGGGGGGAGCTGGGCAGGCTAGACTCCATGGCCCAAGTACCACTGGCCCTCTTGTTCACAGAAAGTAAGGGGTTGATGGGAAATAAAGGCTAAGATACCTAGTTATGGCAAGTGCTAGTAGAATGGCCTGTGTGAACAAAGGACAGTGAGAGGAAGGTAGCTGGAGCCTACATAATCTTTAGAACAAGTCTAAAGCCATCCAGTTGATTAAGAAGGCAAGACTCACAACCTAGGGACTTCTTAGATCTGGCAAACTGGTCACTGTCAGAGAACTGACATCTCAAGGATAGTCCAGGTGCTTTTCAAATATCTTCATTTACCTTTACTTCTTGTGTGTCAAGCCTGCTCCCAAGTCATTTTAATGGCACATGAAGAGTGGTATTCCCCTTATGCCAGAGGCCTGTGGTTAGGATGGGCCAACCACAAGGAAAATGAGAGAGTGAGGCTTGTACCTTCCAAGAATTGGTACTTATGTGGCCAGGCACTGCTGTTTGTACTGCACGTGCCAGCTCATTAGTCCTCCCCAGAGTCCTCAGAGGCAGGTGTTTTCATGCTACAAGAGCATAAGTGATAGCAAGTAGACATGGTATTGCACTGTACTGAATACTACTTGCACATGACAGTCTAATGATGGCCAGTACTGATCTAATGCTTTAGAAAAACTGAAACTGCCCAAGCTCTGCGACCCATGTCATGAGGTTAAATGTACAATATACTGGTGGGCCCTCTGGACACTGTCATGAGACACCAAACTTCAAAATACTGTAGCCATATGGTGGATAAGGCTGCACTTGAGCCCTATAGGCGTCACAGAGAGCCCTATACGACCCAAACACTACTGTGACAATTCTAGAGACCAGATATGAAGCTGTAGAAGCCAGCCAGTGTAGGTCCATTAAGAGGAAGGTTTGATCATTTTTATGACATTTCTTCCTTTCTTTGTTTGGGGAATAGCCATGGCATTGGAAGGGAACTTCCAATTCTCAGCTCTTCCCCCAAGAGTGCCAAATGTCTAGAAATGGGCAGCCTCTTGTGCTGCAGTCCCAACAAACATCACTGGGGGGAGCCAGAGATTACAGGCAGTGGAAGCTACAAAGTAGACCCAAACTCATAGAAGTTGTTTAATGGGCAGTTTCTATTTTGCAAGATGAAAAAACTTTGTATCTTAGTTGCTGAACAACATGATGAAAATATTCCCACTTCTAAAAAAGAATCACAACTCTAAAATTTTAATATGCACTTAAAAGAGAAGAAAAGGCTCAGTGGCTAAGCACTAGTTGTTCTTCCAGAGGTCTCAGGTTCAATTCCCTGCACCCACATACCAGCTCATAACTGTTCTGTAAATCCCGTTCCCGAGAACCTTCTTCAGGTACTAGGCACACAAGCACAACACATCATATATAAATAAAAACTGAAGTTTTTAGAGAGTATTAAAAACAATCTACTACATACATACCTATCAGCATGGTCAACAGAAAGAATATCTCCAGATGTTGGCGAGGATGTTAACAGGAACTCCCGTTCATGGGTCATAAGAACACAAAATTATATAGATCCATTTTGAAAGGCAAGTTTAGCAGTTGCTTGCAAAACGTATCTTTACCGTATGACATACTGACCTGAAAACTTGTGCTTACACAGAAACCTGCACAGTATTTATGGCAGCTCTACTCAAAATTGCCCAAATTGGAAGCAATCAAGACTTCCTGTGGCGAGCAGGAAGTAGGAAAAACTGGGCAGATCTAGACGATGGAGTATTTTTTGGCAGCAGCACAGAAATGAGCTGTGTAGCCATAAATACATGAAAGAAACATAACACGTGTATCACTAAGTTGTAAAGGCCAATCTGAAATGGCTGTAAACTGTATGACTTAACTATACAGCACTCGGGAAAAGCAAAACTATGAGGATGATAAAAAAGACCAGTAGCTGTCAGGTTTTGGAAGGGAAGAGACAATCGGCACAGTTGTTTTAGGGTAGCAAACTGTCCTATAAGAAATAGTAATGGGCCGGGCAGTGGTGGTGCACACCTTCAATCCCAGCACGCAGGAGGCAGAGGCAGGCGGATTTCTGAGTTTGAGGCCAGCCTCAAACAGAGGGAGTTCCAGGACAGCCAGGGCTACACAGAGAAACCTTGTCTCGAAAAACCAAAAAAAAAAAAAAAAAAAAAAGGAAGGAAGGAAGGAAGGAAGGAAAGAAAGAGTGAGTAATGAAGCACACAGGTGTCATAAATTTGTGTAAACCCATTAAGTGCACAGCACAAGGAGCAAATCCTGATGTAAAACGCAGAAATGGCAGATGATTATGAGGTATCATGTAGGTTTATCACTCAAAACAAATGTGCTACTCCAGGGGGGGCATGGGCGGGATGAGGTGCCCATATGTGGAGGATGCAGGTCCATAGGAGCTTATCTTCTGTCCAAAGCTAGAGTGAACCTAAAACTGCTTTTACAAAATCTATTACAACACACATGCACTGACCTTAGAAACTGCAGGAGCTGAAAGGCAGAGTCAGCCATGGCACTGCACTAGTCAGGAAACTGCCATCAAGAGGAATTGAACAGGGCCACTGCCCACCTCAGTCATTTCTGAATTTCACCAATGAAGCTGTGCTCAGGTACCACCAGCAAATGGAAAGGGAACAATAGAACAAACGGGAAAGTGGCGAACGTCAGCTGGCAGGAAAATATTTTCCTCAAGATACCCATTTTCAAGTTTTATGGCTTAGTCCATGACACCTGAAATCTATCAATTTCATTTTAACTGTGTTAATCCAGGCTACCAACAAGAGATGCTAACCAGCTCAAAAGCCATCATTTCTATTCAGGTCTTGTCCAGCTGTCTGAGCATGGTCCCACACATGACACTCAACACTCATACCTCCATCCGCATGGGTATGAGGAGAAATGTACCGCACTGTTTGATATACCCAGAAAAGCAAATTTAACCTGCCATTTCTGCAACCCCAAATTGATGAGCACACTAGAACTCATTTATAATTGCTTATTTCCAACTCAAAACACCATTTCCACTATTTCTGCTTTCTTTAAAAAAAAAAGTCCAGTAACATTATACTTTTACAACCCTTAAAGTTATGCTGATTGAGAATATGTCCTCATGTCAACTGCAGAGAGTCAGACTGGGCCACACAGGAAGCAAAGAACCCTGCGGCTTGGTTTCAGGCTCTGCTGGCAAGGACCGCCTAGCCTTCCAGAGGAAAGGGAACAAAGGGATCAGGACTGATGGCAGCCCCTGCAGAATACAGCCAAAGACCCCTTGGGAGGCCCCATCCTAGAGAAGGAAGAGACACATTCATTTAGAGTAAATGAAAAAGGACACAAGGTTAAAATGAAGTTTATTACCATTTTTTTTTGAATTTTTTTTGATTTTTTGTTTTTTTAAATAAAACTGTTTGTAAAACAGCTATTTTATCCCCACGGCAGAGTGACCCCTGAAAGATGCACATATCCCTTCTTAAGGCCTTAACAAGATTTTTTTGTACTTTTTTCTTTTTTTAAAACTCATATATTTAAAAATTATACAATTTACAAATCAAAACAATACAACATAAAGAATCATATAGCACGGGCCATATCTGACAAGCCCCTTTTCCACTCTAAAAATGAAAGCAATAAAGACGTGTCAAAGTGGCTGGCTCTGGTTAGCTTAGTCCACCCATATAGTTCACATCACAGCTCTTTCCCAGAACTTGCTTGTTTCAGCAGCAGAGGCCTGGGCCTCCATGATTTCCATGGATCCTGTGGGTCCCAGCTACATGGAATGTGCCAAGGAAAGAGGGCGCCAGAGATAAGCCATTCCTCAGGTAGACCTGTTGCTGTGGGGCTACTCTACCTACTTGGTGGGGCCATAGTGATCCAGGATACAGCCATGACATTGGGGCATCTGCCAATTTCACCACTACCACCCTCCCCCCCCCCAAAAAAAGAAAAAAAATAAATAAATAGTGTTTCTGGAAAGGAAAAAAATTTATTTTTGTGTTTAAGCATCATTCCCCACACTTTTGAAAATGACCGTCCCCATTCTGTCCCCCTCCCCCAAACTTCCCCTGTGAGACAGATTCTGACCAAGGGAAGGGTGGTTGTCATTTGTCTGCTCTTTCAGTCCTGGGTCTAGTGTTCACTGAAATGTTGTGAGACAGGCTAAAGATCAAAGCCACACCCCATCCTTTATGAGATGAGTTGTTCAGTTCAATTTCACATTTAAATTTCATTGTCATTGGAACAAATTTTGAGTTAACTAGATAATTTTAAAATAGAATCAAAAGGGATAGCGCACCTTTCATTTAAACAAAGTCTTTCCAGACTAAAAATAGATTTATATATATATATTTTTTTATCCCTCCCTTTTAACTCCCCGGTTCCCCATCAGCCCACCCCTCCCCCCTCACCCACATTGTCACTATGGAGATTGTGTCCATGGAAACAGCCATTCCAACTTCTTGTGTCTTTCTTTTCCTGTGGTGTCACCAGTTTGAGTGATGTGAGAACATAGGAAGGAAGTGCTGGCACTGGCAGGCGCAGCGGGGGTTCAGGGCGGGGCAGAGTGGGTGTGGTTGCACTGCAGGAGGATGCCATTCCATCGAGTGTGTCCACCACCTTCTCATCTCCACAGTCTCACCTGGAAAACAAACAGTAGGCACTGGGTGCTGCAAAGTTCCAGCGGTCTCAGCACAGCTGTTGTAGCAATGGGAGAATACAGCTTTCAACAGGTTCTTACACTCAGACCTTTCTGTAGATGGCTGCTGATTTTGAACAGATTCAAGCTCAATGCCTCCACTATCATGTGGCTTTGGACCAAACATTGGTTAAGGCAGCAGTAACGCAAGAGGATGTACCTTACACAGAAGGGGCCAAGACAGGAGAGTATTCAGTTCACTGAGGCTCTGTGGTTGGCTCAGCAACCTGTAGCAAGGCTCAGTCCTCATAAAAGTAGCTAAGAGTATTCTGTTGTTACTGAAACCTAGAGTACCCACCCAAATTATGGAAGGATCATCTCACAACTATTCTCATCTGCCTCTAGTTGAGTCTGTTCTTCATGCAAATAAGACTTCTCAGAGCCTCTGATGGGGAGGTAGGACAGGCCCTAGCCCATTTTCTGGAGTTTGCATAGAGCTGAAGTTTTAATTCTGCTAGTTCTTCAGGAACCTGAGGTGCTCAAGAGGCCCTGGGGCTTCTCTCATCTATCATTTCTGGTTGCAGGAAGTTATTCTTACGACCCATGTAGGGCAAATAGATAGTTTGTTCAAGAGACTGAGAAGTGTCTCATGGTCTGCCTTATATGAGAAGGGCTCAGGGAGACACAATAGTTTCCAAGGAATCAGTCCAGAAAAATTACACCAAAAGTCACTGCTGATGGCAAGTCACCCTCATCTTGCTTTCTGCCAATCACTGTATTTTCTGCATCTGTCTCTCTTAGGATTTCTTTGTCTCTTCCTCAAGCCTCTCCTGCTATCACCACCAACAGACAAACTTCAGGAAAAACCAGGCCCTCTGTATAATAACTGCTTACTAACCACAAAGCCTATCAATAAGCAATAGCTGAGAAGGCTGGTATGTGTCCAAGAGTGGAGAATGTACCATTCAGAAGCACACATATAAACCTGCCCTTGCTAAGTGCTTTACCGAAAACACCAGGAAAGAGGAAGACACGTTGCAGAGTCAGCAGTATATATACTACAACCCAGGCTCCAGCTCTGAGAATGCAGGCATCTAAAGATGGTACAAAGGTACCTTGAAATCCATCTTCAAGATGAAGAAGCTCACATTCTTCAGGGAGGTTAACACGTGCAGAGATTGTGTTTCATTCATTGCATGAAACATGGCTCAGAGGAGGTAGCTAGGCCTCAGACCTATAGGTCAAGTGAGTTCTCCGTCATTCCAACCTGAAGAGGGTCGGTATCTTCTTTAAATCTCACTGGGCATGTGGCTGTCTGTAATCACAGCACTTGGATGGTTATCACTAAGAATGGTTTGTTTAGAGGGTAGCTCAGTAGAAAGAGCTCTTGCCTGGGACTTGGGTTCTATCTTCACAACTACAGAACAATGAGCGTCTTGATGTTCAGCAGGTAGAGCACTGGGTTTCTCACTGGGCTTCCCCAACACACCCTGTGTCCTGAGCCTGAGATGGTTTCCTTTGTACCCTTCTGTTCCAAACTCTTGACCCGACTCTCTCAAAAGCAATGGGCATCACTCAGCTCAACTATGCCAAGATTCTGAGGCAGTCTCCTCTCAGAAGCTCACATGTGATCCCTACCTAAAAAGGGAAGAGTTGAGAGAGACCTGATTCTGACTCCACATCAACTTAAGTTATAAGGGTCCCCTTTTAGAGGAGTAAATCCCAGTAGCACTTCCCTGGATGAACCTAGGGTTAGGGTGACATTTATTCATCTGTGGATGGGCTATATGCTGCTCAGAGGGAAAGGGGAGGATGACATCCCTTTATTTTCCATGGCTGTTCTGTGTAGGGCATGTGGGTAGGTGCTATTCCTGGCACCCAGGACAGAGCATCACTTCAAATAATGGTTTCTGTTCCCTGTCTACTGCATCTCAGGACCTAGCACAGGAGCCATGGTCCCTGTTCACACCTGCAATGTAGCCAGAGAATAACAATCTTAATACCACTGACCTACCATGATGCTTTCTCATCCCCAGAAATGGGTGGAAGTGGTCTACCGGGCAACTGTCCAAAGACTTTACTTTTCTTATATTCTTAGCCTGGAGGGACATGTGCATAACCCCCCCACACACACACACGCTAGAAAGCATCTTCTATCCACTAGCTCTGGGCATGTTCTGCTAGACAGAGTAGTTGTAGCTCTCAGAAACACAGCTGGATAGCATGCTTAGTGTTTGCTGAGGCCTTGTCAAATCCTCGCTGAGTTCATCACTACCCTTTCTTTACACAAGAAACAGAAGCATAAGGATACCAAGTGACTTCAACCTCAGTTCAAAAGCCCTCTCCTCACCATTCTGTGTGAGCAAGTGGGGTACCAGCAGATCAGGACACACATGCACACTCACAATCCCCATGAGTGGTGGCTCTACATCCTGAGTATGAGTGTTCCTTGAGGACAGTGGTATCATTCTGTCCCTGACCATGAGGTTTCAGCAAATGTTTGGCACTTGAAGGATACTGACTGGTCTCAATGTAACAGCTGAACAGACAAACCAAGAAAAAAAAAAATTACATTGTGGGAAGAGTCTATAAAAAAGAATATTCCAGATATTAAGACTGGACACAGGCTCTGTCCTTTTACTCAACAGGTGACTGCTACAACCTCAACAGACTTGAGGCCCACCCCACATGAGAGTCAGGTCTATTATGACCAGATACCAGCCCAGGAAGGACAGAAGTAAAACTCACTATTCTGTTCAAGGTCCAGGGCTAGAGTTGGAAGAGCCCAAGAATGAGTAGAAATGATGACCAAGGACTCTAACAGATGGGTACCAAGGTCTAGATTCTAAAACTCAGGCTAGAATTCAACACAATACCAAGTTCCAAATGAACTGGTATAACACCTCAGTCAAACCTTCAAGGACACTTACTTCAAGAATATATCTCTTTCTGAGTTCGAGGCCAGCCTGGTCTACAGAGTGAGTCAGGAGAGCCAGGGCTACACAGAGAAACCCTGTCTCAAATATATATATATATTTATATATATATAATAATAATATATATATATGGCCCACTTTAAGAGTTTGACTCTAACCATCGGGCTAATGTATAGAGACACTGACATAGAAACTGCAGGGTACACTTAGGTGACATTCAAGTCCATGAGTTCCACTGAAGGCCAATGTAAATAGTTCTCCAAAATATATACACATGCGTGTGTGCATATGTATGATCACCACTTTGTCCTGAGGGTCATAGCACTTATACCAGAAGGACAAGTGTACAGCTTGTACATACCAGCAACCTCTAAAATTGCAGAGCTGACAATGCCTTTTTGTAAGTCCATTAGTAGTCTTCATGTTAGGATCTTGTGCCCCAAGAACAAGTAAATAGTTTTCATGTACCGTTCACATGTTCTTCTAGTCCAGGCATTGCCAACTCTGCTCCCTGGAAGAGGCAGGCAAAGGCAAAAAGAACTACAACAAAACACCCGGCATCCCCACTAGGGAGCCCTGAGGAGGCCACATCTGAATCCAGACCCATGGCACAGTAGGGTGCAAGCAGCCTTCTCTGAAGTCAGTAAATAAACCACCTATTAAACAAACATTTTCATGGAGGAGGAAAACAAAATACTCTGAGATGAATTCAAATGTTCTTCAAATTTACAGTGATTTTTTCCCCAGAAAATGACAAAAAAAAAAAAAAAAAAAAAAAAAAACCCAACTAACCAAACAACAACAAAAAAACCCTCCTAGCTTTTGGTCTAACTAGGGAAGAAGGCATACGCAACAGAGAATAGGCCTGTTGTGGCTGTGGGAACAGAGAACCCCATTTAGAGAATTATCCCTCAGAGACAGCTAGTATTTCTGCCCACTGTGGCAACAAGGCCTCCCGCCATGTCAGCCTCGTTCTCTTCAGCCTACTTTTTTTCATCCCTCAGTGACATGGCAGGGCAGAGAGGAAGAAGCAAGCTCCCAGGGCCCACAGCCTCTAAGCTGCGTTCTCACGGCTGTATGACCATACTCACTACAATCAGTTTAATTCCTTGATACCATTAAAAATATAATTAAACTGGATGACGAAGTTCAGTAAATCTGCATTTTACTTCTCTTTGTGCTTTTTACAAAAAAGAATTCTTCACAATACTGGAGTGGGATTACAAATAATAAAATCTGGAGAATATTGTTTGTTTTTTTCTTTTCAAAAGAAAACATAGTATATAAGCCTTACCAAAATTTAGCGTTTGTTTTGTTTTTAAAGTGACCACTGGTTAGTCAGACTCCTCTAAGACTAAGTCAAAAGACCAGGCTCCTGGCAGAAGACCCCACCCACAGTTAGTTGTCTTAGAAGCCCTGCCTTAGGACTATCACTTATAGGCTCATTTGTCAGCTCTTCCCTAAAGGGTTAGCTTTAGAAAAGTTGTCCTGACTCCAATTGGCAGTGGATAGTTCTGAAGCCTCTACCACCTTCCTGCAGACATTCAGGAAGCTAAATAACAAATAAGAAGCTATTCTGTTCTTCCTTTATGAATCCACATGACTAAATGCTGGTGGTCCAGGCTAGAGCCATTAAGAGGCCAGAGGCCAGACACACACGGAGCTGGGTGAGGAGGTGGTGGGAGCTCAGCAGGCCCCAACTCACCTGTGCTTGCTGTCCATTCCCACGTGCATACTTCCCCCCTCACCCCCGCTCCGACTGCTCTGTGCTGAGGCTGCCTTTTGCGGTCTTGTTCTGCAAGGGGGGGAGAGGGCATGGAAGGGGAGGCTGATGCCGGCCAAAGCCAAGAGACAAGACAAAAGGGACAGAGCAGGAAATACAGTGTGTGGGAACCAGGAAGGGTAGACGTAAGGACAGGAATGGCACATGGAAAAGGAAATAAAAAGCAGAGTCAGTACTGAATGACAAACAGGAGGCACCCAGACTGGGCTTTCTGAGGTAAAATGTGATTATAAGTAAAAATAAAAGAGTATTGTCTGATCCTAAGACCCATCCCTGAGAATTATTCTTAAAAGGAGGCATAATCTCTCAGAAACATTCTGAGGACAGTCCTCTAAAGATGACTCCTTTAGTATTTTCTGGTCCTATCTGGGGACTGAGTGGTCAATGACCACCAGGTGTCAGTGTGACCTTAGCTACACAGGTCCAAGTACAAGAAACACGGGCAGCAGAGGGCTAGACCCTTGCCCTCCTCCTTCATCCCATCCCATGCTTTCTGTTGTTCCTCAGAAATAGGTTCCTAGTCTCATCTTTTCACCTTTCCTAAAGGAAGTGAGCATTCAACACACTGGGAAATGGGCCGGTAGCAGTCAATACCTATACACTGCCAGGTTGCCTCTGCTGCGCTACTTGAGAGAGAATGAGTGCTTCTCCCAGGTTTTGGAGTCAGCCCTACTTACTACTCTGAGAATGTTTCTAGACTAGGCCTTGCACCAGCTTATTACCCAGATCCATGGACTAGACGGAGTTCTACTAAACTCAAGTAGAAGCAGTAACCGTTTCATTGGGGTCTGATATTTTAATTTCTCCTAAATAACAGACATTCCCCACAAAAAGCCATACCTCTTCCCAACCTACCATGAAGGCTGTTGGGCCCAATTCCCAGGGATTCGTTCAGTTCAGTGACATTCTACCTTCCAAAGGCCAGGAGAAGGCTACAGCTACAAGTACATGTTGGGACGGGCACGGTGAAGTCTTCCAATGCCTGGGGCTTACTCCCATTTCCCAGCCACACAGCCAGCCCCACTGAGAGTGCAGGGGTGAGGGACTCACCTTGTGCTTGGGGCACCTCACCGAGAAATTCTCCTCATGCAGCAAACAATCTACAAAACAAGGAGTCGGATTAGAATGTGTGCTTAACTAAGTATGGCTATATTGGCTGGGCATATAAACATGAACGTTAAGGAGCCTCGATACTGATTTATTTCCTTCCTAACCCCAAATGTATATATGCAATATTCTTTGTTTATATAAAAAACTAACAGTACTTGCCATTGGACATATGTATTTTCCCCTAGCTTTATTATATTTAGTGGATTATCCAGGGAACTGCCATGGGGTGCTCACATGGTGACTGGAGACCCTAGTCCCCCTGGAAGATATAGGATTTCCAGGAGCTTTGGCTCTGCCTGGATCTTAAGTCACTGAACATCTAACATCACTTGGATCTGCGTCTTAGGCACACAGTTGTTTTCCTCATGTTCTTTGCTTCTTGGATCACACTGTAGTTCCTAACAGAAAAACATTAGTGACATCCAAAGTAATCTATGATACATTAACAAGGCATCAGTCACAAAACAAAACAAAACAAACCCTAGTATTTTAAAGTGGTTGATGCTATGGGTAAATAACCATGATATTGTGATACAAAACTCACCCCCCAACAACCAAGATGTATAAATGTGTAAGTAAACTTTAAATTTCTTTTCTTAAAAAGGTTTATTATTTATTTTATTTATGAGTACACTATAACTATCTTCAGACACACCAGAAGAGGGCATCAGATCCTATTACAGATGGTTATGAGCCACCATGTGGTTGCTGGGAATTGAACTCAGGACCTCTGGAAGAGCCTTAAATTGCATTAAAATGTTTTATATTCATTTAAAGGAAAAGCCTTGAAAGAATTCTACAAAAATGTATCAGTGGCTCTCTTGAAGAAAGCAGGTGGTTTCCACTAAAATTTTTTTTCTTGGACTAGAGATGGCTCAGAGGTTAAGGGCACTGGCTGCTCTTCCAAACATCCTGAGTTCAATTCCCAGCAACCATGTGGTGGCTCACAACCATCTGTAATGGGATCTGATGTCCTCTTCTGGTGTGTCTGAAGACAGTGACAGTATATTCACATATATAAAATAAATAAATCTTAAAAAAAAAAAAATTTTTTTTTTCTCTGTATGTCTAAAATGACAATATTTAACAGTCAAAGTTAATCTCCAACACAGTGTTCAGCTGACTGCACAGGACCAATGGAGAGCCTCTTTAAAAACCACGTAAAACACAGTGACCTTTTTTTTATCCTCTGTAGAGAAAGCTCAGTATTCAAGTTAGAAAGGTGACCAGGCCTGGAATCCCTGCTGTCACCTGCATCCCACAACCTCCAAAGACACAAGAGAAGACAAGCCTACCATACATAATTACACAATCCACACTGAACATTTCAGAGGGAAAATAAAGTCCCATGAGGGTGATTTTAATCCCTGGAGGGGGAAAAAAAAATGATGTATTCCAACTTTTAACATGGTGACAGCATTCCTGATTGCAGCAAGAATATGTGTGTTTCCACAAAGTCCAGCTTAACTGCACAAAGGTGGTAGTGTGTGGAGCAGGGCAGATAAATCTAATTAATGAGTTCACTCTGTACATCACAACTCTGACAGAGCAACAGCCAGGTCACTGATGCAGGACGTGGTGGCAGGATGTTAACAAATATTGACCACACATTCTCAGAGAGCTCTCCGGCACTTACCCTATTTACTATTTAACCAGTTTAAATGGAATCCAGACAGGCAGTCTGTATAGCCACAGATTTTAACTGTAATAAGAAGCTGAGGAACACATAAATGAAAACTTCTCAGACCCTCAGGATCCTAAACAAATCAGTTAAGACAGTGGTAGAATTTGGCTCCCTAGTATCATCTGCCTCTGAAGTCTCAGATCACCTCATCTACATACAGGGTAGGCTATCAGCTTTCTTAGATCAAGGCCCAAGAACTCAGCAGTTGTCACTAACTTCTAGGTCCCCTCCAGCACGAAACAAGCATAGCAGTAAATGAAATGTGTTAATTTAAAACCTACCAGCACATAGCATGAGCAAGACTCCTGCTGCTACAATCTGCCAATGAGTTTATGGACAGTAAGAGACAGGCAACTGGAGCTCAGGGAAGCACTCCTCCTCACCTGAGCTCCATAGGCCCAGTCAAACATGGCGCCTGGGAAGCTTGGCCACCATGCCTCAAGGTTTACAAAACCACCAGTGATAGGGACTGTATCAGTTGCAAAAGACACCATCAGAAAGGCACAGGTGGTTCATTTGTCCTCAGTGACAGAACAGTGACCAATTTTGATAGTCCATTAAGAAAATGTTTCCTAAAGTTAGAAAATGCCTTTTCTGAGTTAAAAGAAAAACATCACAAATAAAACACTGTAAACATATATTACTTCTGAAGATGAAATCTAAAGAAATCTTACAGAATGAGCCCCACATCTGCACTTTCAGAGCACTAATAGACAATTTCTCTTTTCTGTTCTCATACAAATCCTCAAATCACCAGAAACTGTAATTTCATTTTTAGCAAAAGTCAGGCAGAAAGCTCAGAAGCTAGGGGCTACAGGGGAGATTCTCTATGGCATCAATCACCTGGTGCTGAGCTAAGAGCAGAGAGTACAGAGAATTCTAGTGAAATCCCACCTGAGGATTCTGGCAGGTTGCCTGGTCCCCACATGTCAGTCAGTGACAATCACCTTATTTACTTTTTCTAAGGTCCTGGAACTACCTCGAAGTCCACATGGTCTAGTCAGGATTCCCATAAGGTAGAAACCAAAGCACCAACTTGTCAGATCACCACATAAGCTAGAAAAGACTCACAAAGTGGTCCAGGCAACAAAATGGCTTCCAGAAACCTATCACCTCCACACCACCCCTCGGGGAGAATGCTACCTTCATTACTCTCTAAGCTTAAAGGCAAGGGTAACTTTGCCAAGTGCTTCTTAACAGTCTCCATAAAGCTCAGGTAACTTGGATCATCAAACATGACTGAAGCGTCTGCATCTTATAAAGCTGCATCTTTGATACCAGCTCTGCACTCAGGTACTGTAGAGTACAGAGGGCAGGAGTCATACCATACCTACCACAAACAGAAGCCCACTCTTGCAGGAACTTGGCTAGGTTTGTTAAATAGAGACATTACTGGCTTAACAGGGGTCGGGATGGGGGTGAGACGCTTGGGTTGGCACATGACAGGCATCATTTTTACTTCCCCTCAATGAAGAAGGTTGTGCTTTTGAAGAGGTGATCTGGCAAGCTTCCCCTGGAAGAAAGGTGTTCCCACTGCCCTTCCTAAGAATCTAACCACACCACAGCCTGAGCTTCGTTAAGGTAGCTCTGAGTCTTATCTGGTATGAATCATACACAACTATTTGACTTTAAATTTAAATTTTTAAATTTCCAACAGGTAGTTTTGGTGATCCCAGCACTCAGAAGGCAGAGGCAGATGGATTCCGAGTTTGAGGCAGCCTGGTCTAGAGAGCAAGTTCCAGGACAGCCAGGGCTACACAGAGAGTAAATCCCTGTCTTGAAAACACACACATATGCACACTCCCACTATCTATACTTCAAGTCCTCAACAGTCACACATGGCTGCAGCTACCACCCCGGACCAGGAAAGCGTAGAGCACTTCCATTATTGTGGAATGTTCTAGTGAGCAGTGTGCTTTACACCTAAGACTGGGAGCCAGGAGCAGCATCTCAAGGGCCTTGCTGTCGTGAACCTGGCTATTAACACAGCTGATACTTGAGGGTACAAACTGAGTATGGCAGGAGTCAAAGTGGAGACCTTCCTAGGTCTACAAGCTTTTGTTTCTGAACACAGTGTCTATGGGAAACCACTGCTTACCCAGCTGCTGACTGGGACAGTCAATTATTGTACAGTATCCCATGCAAAAAACCATCCCCCAAACTTAACACTTGGGAATCCCCACTTAAGAGAAGCTTCAAATGAAGGAAACCAGATGTTCTCATATAACTACAAGCAACACAAGCAACATGAGGAAAAGCAACTGCTTAGAAGATTTAACTGCCCAAGCTCAAGCTAGGGTGAACACTTCAGACAGCATGAAAACTTGTCAACAGGGAGAATGAGGCTAAGGAGGGAGGTACATGCATACAGTCTAAGCACTTAGGAGGCAGAGAAGGGGAGGGTCAACTCAAGGTCATCCTTGGTAACAGTGGATTTGAGGCACTGATGGGTTACATGAAAACCTATCTCCAAAAAAAAAAAAAGTAGAGAGGAAAGAAAAGAGTAAAAGTGGGGGGGGGGGGGGGGGGGAGGGAGGAAGGGAGAAAAGAGACGGGGGTGGGGGGTAGGGTGGATATAAAGGGAAAAATGACAGTCTAAATTCCAAATCCCTTGAGACAGTGGCTCCAGGCTCTCCCTTCCTACCTATAGTCAGTGTCTTGACAATGACGCAGCTCTTTGGCAATTGCACACAGTACCTACGCATACCCTTTTAAACCCTCGGGACCACTCTTGTTCATCTTGGCATCTCTACAAGAAACTTAAGAGAGAAGACAGTAGAAGGACAGGAAGAGCATCGAGAATGTTACTGGACATAAACGAGTCACCTGGGGAAGAGGGGACCTAAATTGAGAGATTGACACATACTACTGGCCTCTCGGTGTGTCTGTGTAGGCATGCTCTTGACTAATAGCTGATTTGAGAGGGCCCAACCCTCTGGGCAAGTGGTCCTGGGTTGTATAAAAAAGCAAGCTAAGGAGCAGAACAGATGGCTCAGTGTTTAAGAGCACTGGTTGTGATTACCAGCAACCATCTGCCACTCCAGTTCCAGGGGATCCAATACCCACTTCTGACCTCTGAGGACACAAGGTATACACATGGTA
>JADRCH010000028.1:29551-124109 GCA_019843965.1 Rhynchomys soricoides
ACACACATGGTACACACATGGTACACAGACACAAATGTAGGTTAAACACTCATATGTATAAAATAAAAATAGGTTGAGGGGGGCACAAAAAGGGGGAAGCTGAGCAAGCTATTAAAAGCAGGCCAGTAAGAAGCATTACTCTGTGGTCTGTGCTTCATTCAGTTCCTGCCTCTAGTTTCCCGCCCTTAGCAATGGCCCATGATCTGAAACTTTTAAAATGAAGCAAAGCCTTTCCTTCCCTCCCCTAGGTTGTTTTTAGTCAGAATTTATTACAGCAACAGAGAAACCTAATCAGGACGCAGAGTATATAATCTCACTGAGCAGGGTGGGGGAAACAGGGACCAGAGGATCAGTGGAGCAGGCAGCCCAGCTCAAAACAAAATGGTGAGCTCTGAATTCAGGGAGATCATCTCAAGGGAACGACGTGGGGGTGTGATAGAGCAGTGCACCACATGCACTGAAACTTCCCCCGAAACAAAGAGGCCCCATTACAGTGTTTTCATGTATTTTTTTTGTTGATCCTCCCGCCTCTCCACCCCATCTGTCTTCTTCCCCGTCAATAACCAGAGGTATTCCACTCTCACGTCACATGCACTCTAGAGTTCCTTTCCCTCCCTGCTAAACCACTTTTCCTTTCAATTTTGTGATTTACATCCATGCCCCCCCCCCCACATTATATAAATTAGACTCTAAGATTTACACGAGAGAAAATGTATAGTATCTGTCTAACTCTGGCTTACTTTGCTCAATAGTTTCCAGTTCCATCCACTTTTTTACAACTTAATATACAAGTGCTTTCCAATTCATCTACAGATTTAGCAAAATCCCTATCAAAATTTTAATAGTCTTCTTTTTGCAGAAATGGGTACATTCACTTTGAATTTCATATGGAACAGAGCTATCTAGTATAGTCAAAACAATCTTGGGGGCAAGGTACAATTTTTTCCAAATCTCTTGTTCCTATTTGGGATGGGGGTGGGGTACTTGGAGACTGAACCCAGGACCTTGCACATACTAAAGTAAGTATTCTACCATTCCCAATTTCAAAACCTACTGCAAAGCTATAGTAATCATGACAGTAGAATATCGGATGGGGCCAGAAAGCCCCATGCATAGTGGTCAGCTGATTTTCTACAAAGTGTCAGAATCACATCATTGAATGATGGAAGAATGATTACTTTATAAATAGAGCCAGGACAAGTGCATAGCTGCTCACAGAAGAACAGCTCAGAACTGCTACTCCACAAAATAGTCAAAGACTAAAACAAAAGATCTAAAACTATAAAACTTAGAAAGAAAGAAAAAAAAAAAGACATCAAATCCCCACGTTGGATTAGGGTGTTTATTAAGATGACACCAAAAGAAAGAAGACAGACAAGCTAGATTTCATCAAAAGCAAACTTTTACTGAGGGTGGCTCAGATGGTAAAGTACTTGTCTAGCATGCAGTGTCATGGGTTCTATCCTTAGTGTTATGTAAATTAGGCATTGTGGTATACACCTGTAATCCCAGCACTAGGGAAGTAGAGGCAGGAGGATCATCCTTAACTACTTCAGTTGGAAGCCACTTGGGCTACATGAGACCCTGTCTCAAAAACAACAACAACAAAAAACCAAACAAACCAACAACAACAAAAAACCTTCAGAAAAGTGAGAAAGTTCAAAGAATGGAAGAAAATATTTGTAATCAATATATCTATCTGGTCAAGGGGAAGAAATAAATAAAACAATTTAACCATGGGCAGAGAGCTGAACCAGACAGTTCTCCACAGAAGCTGTACAAATGCCCAATAAGCACACAGAAAGATGTTTAATATCATGAGAGAAGGACAAAATTAAACTACAGCATAGCACTCTCACTGGGTGTCTACAGGGACAACAAAGACACGTAAGTATGTTTGGTAAGGGTATTAAGAAATTGAAATCCTGATACATTGTTGGTGGGAATGTAAACTGTATATATTCTGGAAAACCATATGTCTATTCCTCTAAAGGTTAAGCATGGAATTATTGTATGTAACTGTTCTATGATGACATGATTCATAGAAGTGAAACAAACTCCACGGCCATCAACTGATGAAAGGTGAATCTAACCAGCACGCCCTGTATAACAGATAGTTTGCCAGGGAAAATGAAGTACTAGCTAACATATGCTGCTATACGGATGAACCTTAGAAACAGTGTCACTGAAAAACTCAGCCACAAAATGTTAACTAGCACATGATTCCATTTCTATGAAATGTCTGAACTAGGCACATATTGAAACAAAGTGAATCTCTAATTGCCAGCAGCAGGAGTGAAGAGGGAAGGAAGGTGCTAATGTTTTATAAGTGATGAAAACCTAAAGGTTAAATGTACTGGAGTAATGGCTGCCCAACTCCACAAACACATAAAAACTACTGAATTGTATGTACACTTAAGTAGGTGACTCATACATGAATTAGATAAACAAAATAGGTATTTTTAAAATTGCTCCGTCTTTGTAGCCTCCTCTCTTCATTTTTTTTAGAACTTACAAACAGAAGAGAAATAAGGGAGACAATAGAAATAGAAGGGGAAATAATGAATTTCTATTTTCTAGCTTTCGGGATGCTCTCAAAAAGGGTGTGTGGTCCCAACTTACCTGCGTCAATGGCACATGGGTAATGGTATCGGAAGGAGCAGCCTTTGTTGTAGCAGCCCAAAGTAGCGCCAGCCTCCTGGCAGTGGGAGCATTTCTGAAAGGAAGATAAGGCATGTTAGTAACTCCTGACCAGCCCTTCTCTTTATCTCATTAGTTCGGCCTCAGCATGGCCTTTGTGGTTAGAGGGATCTGTGGTGGTAGGATAGGTTGGTAAGTCTCTTGCCATCACTTGCTGACCACACAATGGAAGAGATCCAGCAGACTATTTTAAGGCTAGGCCTCATGAATGACCTCACATCAAACAGAATACACCAGGACAAGCAACACTATAGTATATGGCAGACACATCAGTGGGTGTGGTGCCCAAACCTGCCTATTTTACCCACTCCCTGATCTACTGAAACTTCTTTCTGCTATCATGTGCTGTCTGTAGATCCTGCTTCTATTTCTGACATAGAAATCTTGTGTAGGAGGAGAGTTAAGGTAGATATATACACACACATATAGAAACCTTTTACAATTAAAAGTGAGATTTGGTTTCTAGCTTTTATATTTATAAGATTTTCTTTTTAATTTTGATCTACTTATCCCAAATGCCCAATACAAGTATATTTTTCTTTCCAGAAAATATGGGTTCCTGTATGTAAATGCTATTTTTGTACATGAATCCTATTTTAAATGTACTAGGAAATCTGCCATGAATTTCAGGCTAAGTGAGATACTATTCTCTGATTGCAGTAGTCCTCCTTATATGGTCAGATACTCTTAAAGCAGGCACAGCTCTACTGCCACCTTGATGTGGCTATGTTGAGTACTCATACTGTCTATACTATCAAAAACATTACTAAAACACAACCACATGTGGCCCTACTAAGGAAAGATGCAGATTATTCAACTTTTCTGGGTGTGGCCATGACCCACCAGGAAAGCTAACCAGAAGACACAGGTGTTTGTCCCTGCTTCTATGAAAAATAAAGTCTGTCTGTGTGCTCCTTAAACCCTTAATTCTGAGTTGGCTAAGCTCCCAGAACACTGGTAACTGTGGAGCCTGAATGTTCACCATGTGGTCAGGATGAAATAGGATGAATATGGATTATTCCTGGTGGGACCTGCCCATGTCCACTGTGCAGGTTGGCTAGGTAACGTAACAGAGGGGCAGGACCTAGCATTAGGTCACAGGTAAGAATGTCTCTTGGAGACAAATGCCTCCCTCTCAGAAGACCAAGATCCTTTTGGGTATCAATAATCAGTAAATGTTTACTTGCACCTATGAGAAGAAAGCAAAGATCATTTAGCCTGGAGTAAACCAAGAGCAGTTAAGAGCACTTGTGGAATCTCCAGGTTATCTATGGTCTATGCCTCCTTCAGGAAAAAAGGTCTTATCACCAAACTAAAGAAACAGAAGACAGCCAATCTATCAGTGGCAGACTGTCAGCTGTTCCTACTAATCTACTTCTCTTATACAAGGTACCCAAGCAATCATTTATCCAGAGAGTTTGAGTTTTAGGCCCTCTCTACCTTAGAGGATGAATCTCAGTTCATGACAGTCAATGAAAATGGGTGCATCAAGAACTCTTCAAAATCTGCAAGCAAAGGGGCTTGGGCTTCTGCAACATGGGCAAGATGAAAACAGCAGCATGCTGGAGGCAGAGGCAGGCAGACCTCTGAATTTCAGATAAGCCGGAAATTTCAGTTCACTGGTCTACACGGTGAGTTCCAGAACAGCCAGGGCTACACAGTAAGACCCTATCTCAAAACAAAACAAACAAACAAACAAGTAGAAAACCAGACCATCTTGCTCAGCCTCTCCTGAGTACAAACAGGATCTATAACAGCCATCTAATCAGCAACACAAGGCAGTCCTGACAAAGCCAGTTATCTGCAGGGACAGCAGAGTAGGAAGATGAGAGGCTTGGACTTACTGTAGCACTGTTGAACATTAACCCAACCAACCCAAGAATTGCCCATCTCCAGACTTTTACAGGACAACACAGATAGACACAGACATTCAGACAGACAAGACAGACAGGTACATGCATAAGCGTGCTTGTGCTCTCTCCCCCTCCCCCTGATTTTCCAGTTAACACAATTTATAGTCAATATTCCATAATTGATACAGAAAGAGACTATTATCTGACATCGAGTTGGGCAAGAAAGGGTTAAGTGCACAGACTCTACAATCTAAATAACTACTTTGTAAGTGACTCTCCCACTGCATTACTATGTCTGACTTGCCAATTTCCTAACCTTTATTGAATCCACCCTTAAGGACAGTACTAACAGTGCTCACCTCACAGAAACGGTCAGTATTGTATGCATTAATCCAGACTTAAAATAGTGGCTGGATCAGAACCGCTGTTATGTCGACCAAGATGACTACAGGCCAATGACACTACACATGTCCTACCGATCAAAAAGTTAACAATCACCCATAAAGTGGCCTTGTTATCACTCATTTACAGATGAGAACAGACAAAACAAGTGACTGGAACATGGATGTCTGTTCCCTTCCTACTTCAACACCGGTTGCTTTGTCCTTTGTAGGACCTCTGAAAACAACCTGCTCCTTTCAACTCAAGTCATGATATGGAGCTGGAGATGGATCAGTGGTCAGGAACAGTTGACACTCTCCTTCCAGAGGACCCAACTTTTGTTTCCAGCACCCACAACCATTTTCTAACACCAGAGTTCCAGGGGATGTAATACTTTCTCTGGACTTCCTGGGGCATCAAGCATTAACATGGTACACACACAAGCATGCAGCCAAAACATTCATACAGATAAAATTTCTCAAAGTGCAATAAAACTGACTACATTGCACCTAAAAAACCAGATCCTGCAGGGATTATAAAGACCTCTGAGAAAGCATGTTATAGATGGTTTAGATCAGTGCTTCACACAACTCTAGTGTGGAGACCAGGAACACCAGGAAGAGCTAAGCTAGAAGGGCAAATCCTCACTCTAAGCAATTGTAGTACACAATGCAGATTCAGAACCATTAGTTAACTCCTTAACTTGTAACATAGACCCATGAATTACAATGGCTGGCTAGAATCCATGTTTTCTGAGAGTCATTCAGTGTTTTCTCTACTAGACTTCTGTATACCCTATACAGCAATTTAAAGATTATGGGTGTGAAAGCAGAATTGAGGCCTCCAATGATGTTCATCTGAATCCCCTGTATCAGTGACCCTTTTGCAGAGATAGTAAGTCTCAAGATGGGCATAGTGTGCTAATCATCTGGGTATGGATCTATTTTCAACACATTGATAAAAACAAAGAGTCTCTCAGAGTGGGGCAGAGCTGTAGGCTTCAGGGAGATGTAGAAATGGAACAGGCTCATGTGCAAGACTGCTACTGACTTTAGAGACAGATGAAAGAAAGGGCCACAAGCCAAAGAATGCAAGTAGTTACAGCTCAAAAAAGGCGAGCAAAAATAGTCCCTAAGCTTCCAGAAAAAGAGCAGAGCACAGTTAACGACTGAATTCCAGCAAGTGGGACGCACATTGTACTTGTAACCTGAAAAACTGTAAGGTAACAGGCATGTAGATGTCAGCAAGTAAGTCATGGCAAGGAATTTCTGAGAAGCTCACAAGTGACACAGAAGTGACTGCTCATTTTTCTCTTACATTCTTTAATGTAACAAATTTCTCCTTCATTGGAAATAGTCAATTTCATTTTCTTTTCATGAAGTCAGCTTTGCTATTACAAGGTCCCCAAAGGGGGCACAGTGAGTCTGTTCTTAAATTTTTTTTTGTAGTCGAAGAAGCAGAAACTACAGCAAAGAACATAGAACCATAGCTTTTCTCCACTAACCACAAGTTCAACACTCCTCACCCTGTCTGCCATGCTCCTCTTAGTTCTGCTCATTCATTTAAACATCACACATTTTACAAGAACTAATGCTTTTAATCCCAGTACTCTTGAGGCAGCTTGGTGGAGCTCTGTGTTCCAGGCCAGCCTGGTAGACATAATAAAACAACCAAACAAGATAAACTCTAATCAATCAATCAATCAATCAATCAATCAATGTGCCTCCCATGTGCCAATTGACAAAAACAAAATATAAAACCCTATCTCTATAAATTCTCCATTTGTCCACTCTATACCCAAACCTTTACTTTAGCCAGTAGAATTTCCAATTAATTTTTATTCCTTGTTTTACCTGAAGAAAAAATTTAGCTTCACTTTTCCCATATTGTAAGTATACTAAGTCTCCATCCTCCTGCTGCATGGTCTCCATCCAAGGCACTACACTGCCCTTTACGGCCAAGGGGTGCAACTTTTTATCCCACTGACTGTCTTCTCAGAGGGCTGTAAAGAGTAGGCCAGGACAGCATACGCTTTAGTCTTCTCTCAGAGAAAGATACTCTCCTGAGGTTTCTCAAAGTTTTTATCTGGGAATGTGACTGTGTATTGACATTATAAATTAAATAGAAGGAGAAGAAGGGGGGGGGGGGAGAGGAGGGGAGGGAGAAGGAGGAAGAAGAAGGGCAGAGAAGGGAGAAGGAAGGAGAAGCGGCTGCCGGCGCCCCTGAGTATCTTCACATCCAACTCAGAGTGCCTAGGCAGCCTGGAGTTCTTCCCTTGCAGGCCATCTGTTTAGCGCTTGGACAGGTGCGCAGATGTACTAGAAATACTCATGTCCCACAAGCGGTCTGCAAGTGTCAATCAATTTCAGAACCTGAATTCATTAAATTTGCGCCTCAAATGTTAAGTACAAGAAGTCACCTAGCAGTCACGTTAGCAGTGCTCACTGGTTAAAGCCTACTTTTGTACTTAACACAAAGTTTCCAGGTTTGACTGACACTTTAGACTAACCATGGTTGGTCTAATTTGACTATTATCCAGGTCCGAATCAGTATAAGGTCTAGTGAACAAAAGACTGAGGGTCAAAAGCCATCATATCAACCATACTCTTGTAAAATGAGGATACTTGCTTTACTTTCCTCATAAAGTTGTGTAAAATCACTGTAAAAGAATTTTATAAACTACAAAAAACGTAATTATTTGATTTATAAAAAACATGAAATATCTTTGTACATGTACTGTACTCTTGGCACCTACTAATGCCAAAACTTGGGTACAATAAACACCTAATAGTCTATCAAATTAAGGCAGATTAAACCCCTGACTACTATTTCCTTTCACTGGACTTCCTCTCTCAGGTCTTCCATGGTTGAGCAATACATGAGGGAAAAAAAAGTCTCTTGAAGCATTTTGCATTTGAAGACGTTTAAACAGGGAACATATAACAAATGAAAGAATTAACAGGAGTCCAAAACCACTGACAACCTAAGAAGGGCTTACTAAGCCAATCTGAGCCACCTGAGTTACATCACAGCCATCATGGTGGCAGACCTATAGGCCCTGAACTGAGGCAGAAGAATTTCAAGTTTGGCCCCTGACTTACAAAGCAATACACTTTGTATGAAAAGGAAGACAAGGGAAGGGAAGGGAAGGGAAGGAAAAAGAAAAAAAGGGGAAAAAAAAAAATCACATACAGTAGAAAGTCCCTAAAGATAGAAATAATCTCTCAATAAAACTGCCCATCCTCATTCCCATAAGACCTCCCATCAAAAAATAGTTCTAGGTCTGAACCGACATGGAGAGCAGACCCCTCCTACAAGCTGTCCCTTCAATCCCACATGTGCACCACAGCACACGTCCATCCAATACACACGGGAATAATAAACAAGTGTCAACTTTTCAAAGGAAAAAAAAAAGTGGTTCTGGGCAAAGTGGCACATGCCCATATGCCCAGCATGAGAGAGCAGTGTAGCTCAAGGCCACTAGGATAGAACCAAAGAAGTTGTGCTACTGAAGCTGAAAAGTATTCCCTCGGGAACGTCTTTCAAGCTACATAACAGAACTGCCCACAGTATCTCTGGCTAAGGGAATGGCAGTTATGGGTTGTAGCTGGCTCCAGAAATAATGCAAAATGTGGGATCAAAATCCAAGTGTGTGAGTACTGTCTGTGGCCATAGGTGTGGCCAGTTTACAGTGAAGTCACAACTTTTTCAGTCAAGTTTGAAGGCTTTTTTCCCTTCATCTTTCCAAAGATGCGCTCCCCCTGTCAGGATGGCAGAGCTTAGCTACAACCTTGATCAGGTAAGAATATATTCATGATACACACAACTTCAACAATCGATTTTATCATTTAGCAAGTAAACGGGATAAAAAGGCCACACAGATGCTTCTTCTTATTCGCTATGTCTGTCTGTCTGATATTCTCTCTCTCTCTCTCTCTCTCTCTCTCTCCCTCCCTCCCTCCCTCCCTCCCTCTCCCTCCCTCTTTCTCTCTTTCATTTTTCCTTTCTTTCTCTATGTAGCCTTTGCTGTCCTGGAACTCATTCTGTAGAGCAAGCTGGCCTGCTCAGTATCTCTCTGACTGTGAAAGACCGGTGTGCTTGTCCGTCTGTCTTTAAGTCAGTAACATGGAGATAAGTATCCAGCTGAGAACTGTGAAGAGGATCTTGTTATATAAGGACATTGGTTCAGGGAGAAAAAAATAAAACAAAAAGCCCCGAACCCTGAACATGTTATTACAAAGAAGGCCAAAAGAGTAAAAAAAAAGCCATACAGAGCATTCCTAGGATACTCTGTATAAAAGCAACAAAAACTAACAATGGCATTTCTAGCCATTTTCTGTTCCTTTCCATTTCAGCAGCAGGAGACCCGGTTGGAAGGGAGGGTAGCTGCTAAACATTTCACGCACAGTATCTTTACATACGCTCAGTCATCTTGCTTTAGTGTGAACACTATAGATGATGATAAACAAACATGTGATAGTAAGGCGGGTAGCAGTAATTATTCCTAACAAGTTATTCATAAAGGGGAAAGCTCATAATTATCACACACAGGTTGAATATCAACAGGTACTAGACACTTGCTGTGGGTTTTAAATGCTCTGCAATTCCCTAACTTCAATTCTCTGCAGTTTTAGTCTTCAGGACCAGCAATAACAATTTAAGAAGGCAAACAAAGCAATTTAAAGCAATTTCACAAACAAAATTCATCCACTTGCAACAATTTAAGTTAAAATCCATCCCCCATTCCTTCTAGGTATTAAAACATTACTAAAAGGTTTGCTTTAATCATGTTTCTCTTGCACAACGTACACCCATGTTCTTATGTTAATTCACTGTCAGAACTATGGTTATTATGTGTCAGTCACAGGCTTCACTAGTGATGTTTTTGTGGGTGGTCCAGCTGCTTGTTTTTTAATTGGTTTGTATTTTATCTTACCTACAGGTATATACACTCTGTCAAAATAATTTTAATCAGAGGGTTTCTTTTTTAGTCCAAGAAGAAAATCACAACTTTCCTGAAAACGTTTTCTCTTAGGAAGTTTTTCCCATATTAAGAAACGGGATTTGTGTTTGGAGGTTAGAAAGGAGGAGTTCTCAGTGCAGAGCCAGGACAAGGCTTAATTAGCACTTTTCCTCTGCAAACCTGAGAAAAGCAGATCCCAGCAGGAGCAGAAACCTGCAGCAGCCCAGTGATGGGGGAAAGGGGCAGCATCTTCACAAGTGTAGAAATGCATCTTATAGACAAGAACTTAAAACCTTGAATTCTAAGTTGCATATTTTTATTTTACTGGTTGTCAAACAGTATACTAGCTGGATAAAAAGAATGGTTACATTTTGTGCTTTGTGAAGCAACAGGCCATCCTTTGGCTAAAATCACTAACTAAGTTAGTGACTCTTTATTGCACTGCTTCTCTCTAGGGCTCAGACCATCTGTGAGCTCAGTACATACATAGGAAACCAAATATGAAACTGTTTATCTGTGAGGCACCCAAATAAAAATCTCTACGACTTAACAGTACCTTCCATAATCAGTCACATCTAATAAGATATCAGTGAAGATACTACTAAAACACAAATCTCCAAAGATGGTCCTAACCTTCTGCACTAAGAACCTTTATTTTTTTTTTACTAACTCTCTGTGTACTTACATTTGCATTTAAATTTACCATTTCTTGCTCAGGCCTCTGTCTGTCTCCCCAACACTGTCATCTATGTAAACTTTCAATTGAATAACTAAGAGTTTAGAGATCAAGGTCCTGCCAGACAAAGCTACTCTATCCAGCAGAAAGAAATTTATTTATGCTTATAGCTTTGGAAATGCATAAAGCTACCAGGACTTTAATCATGGGGGAATCACCCTAAGGTTTTATTGAAACTTAATCATCTCCTGAAAGTCCCACCCTTAAATAACTTAGATGGAACGAGTTTCCATCATCCTTATACTTCACAGTCGGAATTAAATTTCAAATGCTGGGGGACAATCAACTATACGGAAATGGTAGCATATTTAAGTTACTGTCAGTGAAACTGCTCACAGATCATAGTTCTCACACCCCGAGGTTAACCACTGTCCTAGCCAGGCATTAGAAAAGGTCACATTCTGTGCATTTCAGGTCACTCTGGCTCCTATAGGCATTCTTATTCTTAACTTGTACTGGAAGGCAAAGCATGGTTTAGATTTTCAAAAGCACTGTGGGGCTCAGGTCTGCGACCAACTCACCAATACTGAGTTCTCTGAAATGACACTTCATTTTCTCAAAGAATGATTTTGTCACTTGTAGCTGCCCTGCCCAAAGTAAAAGGTGAGTTACAAACGCAGACTAAGGATACACCACTGGGAGACTGCTCAGCTCCAAGGATAACGACTACAGGTTCAATCCATTACACTTCATCTTGATTTAGTTTCTCCCAGGAAGAAGAATTGAGAAGCCAAGGATACTTCAACAGGTGAAGAAAATGCAAATGTCCAAGTAACATGACAAGGTTAGAAACTCTAAAATGTTTCTCTCCTATCTCCATTTATTTTATTTTTCATTTGTATGTATGGTAGATGCCTGTTTGTTTACACTCATATGCACATATTGGGCCAAAGGTCAACATCCGGTGTCTTTTTCTCCATCTATTTTTCTTTTTTTGGGGGGGGGAGGTGAAATTTGAACCCCATAGAGTGGAGGTACAGATACTTGTGAGCACCCTTGAGGGAGTCAAATGTGGGTCCTCTAGAAGAACAGCCAGTACTTTAAACCACTGAGCCATCTCTCTAGCCCTTCTCCAACTTATTTTTTTAAAATAAGGTTGTCTTAGGGTTTCTATTCCTGCACAAACATCATGACCAAGAAGCAAGCTGGGGAGGAAAGGGTTTACTCAGCTTACACTTCCACATTGCTGTTCATCACTAAAGGAAGTCAGGACTGGAACTCAAGCAGGTCAGGAAGCAGGAGCTGATGCAGAGGCCATGCCATGGAGGGATGTTACTTACTGGCTTGCTTCTCCTGGCTTGCTCAGCTTGCTTGCTTATAGAACCCAAGACCACCAGCCCAGGGATGGCACCACCCACAATGGTCCCTCCCACCTTGATCTCTAATTGAGAAGATGCCTTACAGCTGGATCTCATGGAGGCATTTCCTCAACTGAAGCTCCTTTCTCTGTGATAACTCCAGCTTGTGTCAAGTGGACACAAAACCAGCTAGTTAGTACAGGGGTCTTTTGCTGAACCTGGAACACACTAACTCTGCTAGACTGGTTGGCCAGCAAGCCTCTGACACCCACCCATTTCTACCTCCCCAGCATAGGGATTACAGCACAATCGGCTGTACCTAGCCTTTTTAATGTGGGTGCTGAGCATCCAAACTGAAGCTCTCATACTATGTTGCACAGCAAGCATTTTCCTGAGTTATCCTATTTGTTTTGTTTGTTTTTGAAACTGGCCTCACTTGTAGCCCTGGCTGGCCTGGAATTAATAGTGCGGTTCAGGCTAGCCTGGCATCCACCATGTCTTCTGCTTTAATCTAAGTACTGGGATTACAAGTGTATGCCACCATGCCTGGCTCTTATGTTCAATATTTTAGTGTCTACTCACTGTTGAGACAAATCTCATTCATCCAACAACCTAAAAGGGTAGTTTTTGTACTATTTTTCAGGATAAGAAATAGGCTAAGAGGCTGTAAGACATTGTCCAAAAAAAATCAATCCCTAGAAGAATGTGTAGATGAAGGCTGATCACTAACAACCCCCTGGGGTCTTGACTGTTAGTACCCGGGCCTTTGTGCTCCCTCTTTCTGGCCCTGGGCAGCAGAATCAATGCTACAATAAGATGGTGCCACTGCATGAGTTTTCTTTTATAAACTGGATTAAAAAGAAAAAAAACAAGTACAGGATGAAAGTAGTTAAACTGTCAAAATTTAAAATATACCAATGAACTAAGAGATCAAATTCAAGGAGCAGAGGGCCATACTTGGTACTTACTGACGGGCAAACACCACAGGGTGTATGTCTGGACAGTTTTCTGGAGTGTTTCTAGAGCTAATCTAGAAAGGCTTGAACATGGTCTTTAGAACTGAACTGTAAGATCTTGTCCATAATCAACCTTAATAGTTCCCTCCCCTTTTTCCTAAGAGGTGGGATAATACAGGTGCAGAAGGCCAGAATCTCCGAGATTCAGTTGCTGAGAAGTATTTGATGAGACGGGTTTCTGCAGCATGGTTGAAGCCAAGTCCAGCCTTGCCAGGACTTTAAGCTAAAGCAACTTTACAAAGATACTCATCAACAACCATAGGATGGGAAGGAGTGAGGAAGGAAAGAACAAGCCATGTCCGCTAATGCAGCATGTTCTTCATTTATGGACTATTTACTTAGGTGACCTAATCTGAAGTGTCACAGTGAAGGAGCACATTGTCTCCTGAAGAGGGTGCTAAAGACCCTGCTTTTGCCCAAGAGGCAAGTAGGAGAGGAAGGCAGTGATAATGAAAAAGCTAGGAGAAGAGGCTGGACAGATTAATGCAAAGAACATGTTCTTGGTGGATCACAAGCTTCTAAGGGCACAGTGGAAGAGCCTGGGAAAGCAGGAGGCTGTGCATCTTGATGTGTACTGATTTCTCCTGCCAATTAATCTTCTAGCTACTTAAGTCACTCCAACAGCAGTGGGCCTGGGTGCAGGAGGACTCTAGGCCTGATGCCTTTCCCAAACACCCTTCCCAATTCAGGTAAGCTTCCTGTGTTTACACAAACTCACAGCATCCAGGGACCATGGCATCACAGCATTTACACAGATGCTGACCCACGCTAAGCTGCAATGCCACTGAGTTGAAAGAATTAGGAAACCATCTATAAGAAACCCTTGAACTGGAATTTTCACACTTAACTTATAAATAGGAAGTATCGCCAGGCAGTGGTGGCGCACGCCTTTAATTCCAGTACTTGGGAGGCAGAGGCAGGTGGATTTCTGAGTTCGAGGCCAGCCTGGTCTACACAGTGAGTTCCAGGACAGCCAGGGCTACACAGAGAAACCCTGTCTCAAAAAAAAAAAAAAAGAAAAGAAAAGAAAAAGAGAGAAAAAAAAGAAAAAGAAAAAGAAGAAGTATCTTAGAACTAATTAACAGAGACAAGATATAAACCCTTGTTTCCTTACCAACCGGTCCTCCTCCAGTACTCTCTGCCTTAACGAATGGTGCTGCATACAGGCATCCTGGTCCTCAAAGCCAGAGGCATTGGTTCTTGCCTACCTTTCCAACCTCACTGCACTATTATTTCAGCCAACTCTGTTGCACCGAAGCCATGCCCTCTTGTTCCCTGATCCTCAAAGCTTTATCCCTCCTGGTAGCCTGCGGTGCCAGTCATTCCCTCTACTGAAAGTGTCTCAGATCCCAAGGCTGACTCTGTTCATCATTCGCCTCTCAGATTCTCAGAAAACCTTTGCCTGGTCCCAATCTAAAGCAACCATGCAGTCAGTCTTCATCCCACTGTTTCAGTTCGCTTACTTGAGCTGATTTATTCCTGGCACATAATGGATGCTGATTAAATGCTGGGTGGATAAACAGAGTATCTGGTGCTACTGAATGCATACCTAGGTTTCAGCAAGACCACCTCAGAGGTGGAAGAGACAGCTCAGCAGTTAAAAGCAATTCTGTGCATAAACTGAAGCTTAGATCCCAGAACTCACATAACAGACTGAGTGAGCCCCAGAAATACTGATATCCCCAGTGCCAAGGAAGGTGGAGACAAGAGGATCAATGGAACTGGCTGGCTTCTAACCTAGCCAAAACCTAAGTCCCAGGTTCAAGAGACCATGGCTAGGAGAAACAGGCAGTGATGAGCTAAAGAGCATTATTACCTACCGATACCTATATACTCACACATATCTTTAAAAACCAACCAAACCACCAACAAACAAAAAACCCAAGAAGAAAGATCCTGCTGGGCATGGAGAATGGACTGATGTAGTCAAAATACAATATAAGGAAACCAGTGAAGAAGTCATTCTGATAGAAAGATGAAGGTTTGAACCAAGGGGGTGACTGGAGGCATGAGATATAAAGATATGAGTTATGTAGGAAACATTAATCCATAGAATGTAATGTCTGGATGAGAGAGGAGTCTAAGTCTCCAGGCTTCTGAATGGTGGGGTAGGAAACTAGGTATGGTACACTAGCACCTGCATGTTCTGGTTGCAAGGCTTTAAGCAGCTGGATTGGCAGACCTAGAACTTGAGTTCAGTGTGTTAAGAGGTCATGCTTTTTCACAGGAAAAACATGCTCTTAATACGGCAGTCTGCTGCCACCATATGTTCCCCAAAGACAGAACCCTAAACAAGAAGAAAGCCTGTACAGGAGCAGATCCCTGACATACTACACTTCAAAACCAAGAGCAAGGACAAGGAATTAAGATTAACGCTGGCGGTCCTACTAAATGCATATGTAACAGGTATTAATAAAATTTGGCCAGGCAGTGGTGGCGCATGCCTTTAATCCCAGCACTCGGGAGGCAGAGACAGGCGGATTTCTGAGTTCGAGGCCAGCCTGGTCTACAGAGTGAGTTCCAGGACAGCCAGGGCTACACAGAGAAACCCTGTTCTGAAAAACAAACAAACAAACAAATAAATAGTCAATTCCAAACAGCACTTGCTGCCAGGAAGTGGGGACAAAGAATCAGGTGAGCGAGGTCAATATATTTGCATGGTTTTGGTTGGTATATTAATATTTTTAAGACAAGGTCTCATTATGTTACCCAGGCTACCTTCAAAATCATGATTCTCTTGCCTTAAGTCTTCCAAGGGCTAGGATTATATTTATGTGCCACCATGTCTCATCTTCAATGCGCTTTTCAAGAATGAAGGTAAATTTATGCATCCAGGCCTGCTTTCTAAGATGGGAGGTGTCAAGTTCCCAGTAACAAATAGATCCCAAATTTTGAGGGGCTGCCTTTTCAGAGTATTAGTGTATTTTTACTTCTTCACCTGGAAACTCTACTGAATTCAACAAAGGGAATCACCTAGCAACTATTGCTTTGTTAATTATTACCAGCTAAAGCATTCTAAAATAGTTTTGTACTAATTGAGTAACTTTAACTCACAACAAGGGCCTTACATCTTAACCAAAATTTCAGAATTAGTCTAAAAATGCTCAGATGCCTCCACAGATTCAGTCACAATGGGCCATGCCTGAGACCTGTTGAAAATAGCATTTAACAGAAAACACTTCCTTCTACTAGCATTTACTTCCCTTTGCCCTTTTAACAAAGCATGTAAGAGGAATTTAGTGCCAGTAGAGTGGTGGGCCTCACTTCTAAGGGAGCTTTATCTTTTGAGATTCAAGTTGGTCTGGAAATGTGTTCATCTGCACAAACTATGAGGCAGTTCTTAAATTCACCTTATTCATTTCTTGACAGGATGTGCCAACACTTTCTAATTAAGCATCAGATCCTAAGTGTATACACTCCAAATAACTCTACCAAACCTGGTTTACTTCAAGAATCAGAAGTAACGTGACCCTAGGCCATCACTGAATTAGATGCAGTCTTGTCTTCTCTTTTACATTTCCCACTACCTCCATGTCCTGTAATTGGAATTATGTCAGGCCCTCAGAGAAAGTATGCATCCACAGCATCAATTTCCACTTCCAAGCCCATTTGACTAAGCAGTAAAGTAATGCACTCTGTCTAGTTTCAATTCAATGTATGAAAGCCGTAAGCTACAGTCTAGGAACTCTGGGAAATGGTTGCTACTATATACAGAGAGGGTGTTTGTCAGTAAAATCATTGATTCGCCCCGGTTCTCACCACAATTAAATGCAATGGTAGTTTCCTAACACTGTACTGTGAGTTACCGTGAGAAGGTTACAAAAAGAAACCCCAAAGAACCATAGTTTTGTTCACTTTTTTTTCCATGCTAGCTTCAAGTTTGCTATGTAGCCAAGGATGGTCTTGAACTCCTGATCCTCCTTCTCAAGGGCAGAGAATGTGACTCCATGCTCAGGTAAAAAGCAGTTAATTTCCCTTCCTCTTCCCCTCTTCCAATTGTAATTTATGAGATAACTAGAATAACAACAAGTTCTTTTGCTATACAGATCTTATGATTCCCTATTTTACTTTTGACTATTTTACTATTTTGGTGCTGGTGAGATGGCTCAATGGGATAAAGGCACTTGTAGCCAAGCCTGACTGATGACCTGGTTTTAATCCCTGGGACCCATGTGGTTTAAAAACAAAACAAAAACCAAACAACTTCTCAAAGTTGTTCACTGAACTTCCCAGGAGTGGCATAGCACCTCCCTTCTGTTGAAAGACGTCTAATTTTTAAAGTTTACTATTTTTTACATTTATTTGGAAAGCTAAGTAGAAATCAGTCCTTATTTAAAACTTCTATATTGATTAAAGCCCACTGCTGATTGTAACAGGTATTTTGGGTTGAACTGCTTCCGTATCAAGTTTTTTCTTCCGTCCACACCACACCATCTGTAAACGTCTCTCTCTTTTCAGTGGTGTCTTTCCATACACGCCCCCAGCACCCCACCCACCTGCTGGCTAAGTGAAAACCTTAGCAGCTATACCCTGAAGCTCTTCATTTACTTTTAGCTGCCCTACCTACTCAGTATAAAATCTACCCACTGTAAGTCCTAAAACAGTTCTCCAGCCCTTCCTTTCTGATGACATCAGCTACTATGTTCATGCATTCCTATGGCTCTACTTATTGCTCACTTCTTCCTTCTTCTTTCCTGAGCTTCTTCGTGACACAGGAACCAGGTATTATGGTTTCTGTGTTTAGAAATCTCTCTAGTGGTTTGGAATTGTCCATAAACTGAAAGCTATTCGGATTACCTTAAAGCACTGCACCAATGCACCCTCTAAGAGTTCACACATTTCATTAACTGAGAAAGGAGAGGGACTAGGAAACGTTTGCCTTAAATTAGTCTACACACCTTTATACCACACACTCTTAATTAGTTTAAGTCTCTATTATAATGCTAATATACTAAAAAGGTTTACTTAAAAAACAAAAACAGAGCCAGGGGTAAGGAGACAGGCACACCTTTAATCTTAGCACTGGAGAGGCAGAAGTAGGTAGATTCTGTGTGAGTTTGAGGCTCACCTGGTCTACTATCTATAGCGAGTTCTAGACAGCCAAGGCTATGTAGAAAGACCTTGTCTCAAAAACCAAAATCAAAACCAAAACAAAAACAAATCCATTACGGACTAGGGATATATATACAGTGGTAGAGTGCTTGCGTAGCATGTATGAGCATGAGTCAGTGGGTTTAATTCCCAGTACTGCAAAGAACAAAACCAAGTAAAACCAACTTCATTACCAGGCAGGCTCGATTCATTCTTTGGTAGTCACTCTCAAAATGTGCCAACTCACAAGAATATTAATGATTTTTTGTTTGCTTGGGGGGAAAAAGTTCTAGGTCTGATACAAGCCAGGCAAGCACTCTCCTGACGCTTCCAGCCCTTCGTGTTTTTACTTAGCGTACAAGGCAGATTTCATCCCCTTCCTTTTGTTTGAAGAATATACATGTTGACCAATGCTATTTCCTAAGGTAGAGACCGATATTCCACCTGAAAGTCATACTGTGGTCCCTCCCAAACCTAAGTCTACTTACATGAACAAAAACAAGGAGAAAGTAGCTTATCCAATATGCAAACTACTCTATCAAAGAGATTAAGTTTTGAAGATTCTTGGAATGCGCTCCTGATAACACAAAGAACTACAGACTACTGAGTAAGCACTCCAGTAGGAACATATCTTTACTGAGGCCATATATGAAGACACATGAGGAAGGCAGACACTAGTCCTCGTGACAAATTTTCTTTAAAACCACTTTTCCTTTGAAGTGTTGGAAATGTGCCAAGTACTTTCCAAAGAGTAATTTTTTTCCTATTGTTGGGGATGGAACTTGGGGTCTTGCACATGCTCCCAGAGAGGTAGGTCTCCAGTCTTCATGCTTACTACAACCTGCCTTAGAAGCTAGCACTTTTAAGTTACCATGTGTTGCAGATAAGAAAAGTAAAATACAGAGAAATTGAGTAAAAAGATGTTGTAAGAGCTAGGATTCATGGCAAGCAGACCGACTTCTGGTTGCTCACCCTAGAATCCCTATATACAGTGGAGCAGAATGGCAAAAGCCAGAAAAGTGGAGATCTTTAGGACACCAAAAGAACTACCTTGACATTCCTTGATCTTGCTTTTTTCCAACAAGTAGGGAAACAAGAAGAAATTAGTAGTAGACATAGATCCTCATAGTCTTAGACTAGAATGAGAAAGAGAAACCTCCATTTTCTATTAATAGAAGATATGTCAGCCAGGCAGTGGTGGTGCATGCCTTTAATCCCAGCACTTGGGAGGCAGAGACAGATGGATTTCTAAGTTCCAGGACAGCCTGGTCTACAGAGTGAGTTCCAGGACAGCCAGGGCTACACAGAGAAACCCTGTCTCAAAAAACCAAAAAAAAAAATGTCACCTAGAAAATGTAAAGTTCTCACACAGTACTCTAGGACAAGATAATGCTCTCTCAATGAATCCCATAGATCTTCCTGTGAAGTCTTGACTTAGTGCTTTTCTAGACACGAGTTAGTTCGGGGGGCCTAGGGTTTAGGATGATGTAGTGATTTCAATGATAATGTCACCTACAATCTCAGGCATTTAGATACACCAATTTGGTCTCTAGTTGGTGGCACTGTTAGGGGAGGGTTAAGAAGAAGTATATGTCACTGCCATTTCTAGTCTCCTCCATATGCTTGTGGTTCAAGTGGATATGTTTGCTGCTTGCTGCCATGCTTTCCCACTATGAAAGAATCATATCTCTTTGGAACTATAAGCCCAATAAACCCTTTATTTTATAAGTTGCCTTGGTCATGGATTATTTATTTACCACAACAGAAAATGGAACTAGTATAGGTAGCTTACTTTTAAGTTCCTAAAGCACTCTAGCATTGCCACTGGTTTTCTAGTGGGGATTCAGACTGCTGCTATGAGCCCCATGCCTACCTTTACCACACACTGTAGTAGCTCCTCTAATGGTCAAGCAGTACCTAGGTCCACATTTCAGGAGCAGTTATTTGGCTTGACACACAGCAATCTGTGTATTTGTGACTTGTTTATCAATATTTGTGTTATAGTCATAGCATTTTCCAGAAAGCACTACTCTATTTTTTTCTAAGTTTTACTTTTAAATCTGCTATAATGTGCCTCCATCTTTTAAAAAAAAAAAAAAACAAAAATCAAGAAACAGGCTGCAGGAAAAGTATAGTTTTTCAGTTTGTCATAACTGTTCTCTAAGATTAATAATATATTTAATAAAATTAAAAACTGAAACATTCACCTAAAATTCCTTAAAATTTGGGAGAAAACATTCCTGAAAGGCAGTTAACTCTTTCTCTAGATGTTTAACAGCAATGATAATATACAGAGGTAAAGAGACTCCATACAATTTTAAGGAAAGAGGAAAATGAAATAATCACAACCATTCTCTGATAAGACTCAAGCTGTGGTAACAGATGAGAAGGCCTTGTACTCGCACACAAGGAGTTAAGACAGGCAAGTGGCTGTGGCTGTGGGGAAGGGGTGGGGGCGGTAAGGGTAAGAAGAGAGAGAGAGAAGACAGGAAGCAGAACTGGACTGTCACTGTGGCCTGCGTGTGTAGCACTGCAGTGAAAAACAAGAGACACGAGTTAAGGCAAAGCTCAGGTGAGATCTGGCTGGCAGAGGTAGTCTTGTCAAGCGTTGGAAGCCACTAGTTTTTAAAAGCATGTACATGTGAATTCAGAGATCATGGAGAACACAGTTTACATCACAGTCAATAAGAAAGCTGACTTTCTAACTTGATTCTGTTGTGCGTTATTTCATGCCACCAGTCTAATCCTATTGTTTTTAAATTACTATTTTATTTCATTTGGGTTTTTTGAGATGGCGTTACATGTAGCCTAAGCTAGCCTTGAACTCACTATTTTCCAGCTTCTGAGGTATCTACCACCATGCTAGGCTTAAAGACATTTTTAAAACATATTTTAAAATTTATAATTGAAAGTCAATAAGGTGGTGGTATATGCTTACAATCCCAGCAACTCATGAAGTTGAAGAAGACTGCTGAACCATTATAGAGATCCATTTCAAAATAATAACAAAAAAGTAAATTTACAATTATGCTGGCTAATTTTAGGTCAACTTGGCACAAGCTAGCAACATTTTGGAAAAGGGAGCCTCATTTGAGAATATGTTCCCACCATATATTGGCCTATGGGCATGCCTATAGTACATTTTTTAAATTTATATTGACGCAGGAGGACACAGTTCACTGTGGGCAGTGTTACCCTAAACTGAACTACTCATCGTGGATGCTGTAAGATGGCAGGTGGAGCTAGCCTATAAATAGCAGTCCTCCTGTGGCCTATGCATCAGCTCCTGCCTCCAGGTTCCTGTACTGTTTGAGTTCCTGGCTTGACTTCCCTGGATGATGAACTATAATCTGTAACATGAAATAAACCCTTTCCTCCCAAAATTGCTTGTGGTTGTTTTATCACAGTAATAGAAACTAACTAAACTGGATGATGGTAGCACCTGCCTTCAATCCCAGCATTCAGGAGGCAGAGGCAGGCAGATCTCTGTGAGTTCAAGGCCAGCTTGGTCTATAGATTGAATTCCAGGAAAGCTACAAGAGACCCTGTCTCAGGGGGAAAAAAAGAAAAGGAAGGAAGGAAGGAAAGAAGGGGTAAAACTCTAAGACAAATCAAAGTAAATTAAACAAAATTCTGGTTGGTTAGATAGCACAAAGTAAATTATCCATTATTTGAACCAGTGTTAAGAATCTTCACTATAGCTGGGCAGTAAGGGTGCAGGCCTTTAATCTCAGCACTCGGGAGGCAGAGGCAGGTGGATCTCGTAAGTTTGAGGCCAGCCTGGTCTACAGACAGCCAGGACTACACAGAGAAACCCTGTCTTGAAAAACAAAAAACAAAGATTCTTCAATTAATATAATCTTTTGTATACTGGGTGAAATCTTTTAACATTTATTTATTTGTGTATATGTGACAGTTTCAACGAGAATGCCCCCCAGGTCCCTCCCCCCACAACTCATATATTTGAATGTTTGGTAGACAATTGGTGGAACTATCTGGGAAGGATTAGAAGTGGCCTTGTTGGAGGAGATGTGTCACTGGGTGTTGAGAAAGTTAGCGCTTCATCTCCTTCCCTTGTAGTTGTTGCCTCAACATGTAAGCTCTCAACTACTGCTGTAGCGCCATGCATGCCTGCCTGCCTGCCGCCATGCTCCCTGCCATGATGATTGTGGACTAACACTGTTAAACTGTAAGCCAGGCCCCAGTGGCCTTGGTCATGTTGTCTCTTCACAGCAACTGAAAACTAAGAAAGTATGTAAATGGGCACATGTGTGGCAGAGCACACATGTGCAGGTCACTTGTGAGTTTTCTCTTTTTCTACCACCTGGCTTCTAACTCAGGCTGTTGGAGACTTGGTGGCAACTAGCTTTACGGGTAAAGCTGCCTCTAAGTTTAAAAAAAAAAAAGCCAAAACTCAACTCTTTACATATTCTCTCTCCCTCTCCCCCCCCCCTCTCTCTGTGCACGCATGCACGCGCGTGTGACATGCACACGTTGGGAATAGATATTCAAGAGGATGGCAAAAGAACACTTAGGAAAGGAAAGGGTGCAATGGCACCAAGCATACAGCAACAGTGCAGAGCAAAGAGGAAATGCAACCAGACCCTCACCTTCCACTGCTACTCCAAATTCTCACATTCCTAAGTGTCTCAAGCACACCGTATACAAATCAATTGCAATGTACGCCTCTTGAGAAGCAAAAAACTCCACAACACTTTCATGTCAAGTTATTGCAGAATCAATGTTTTTACCAATGCATATAAACAGTTTGTAAAGTTGAACAGAAGTAAAGGGAACAATACAGAAATGAGATAGACTCAGAGGAGCCATACTAAGAAAGGGAGAAGAGAGAAGCCCCACATCCACTCCAGTTGTTTAAACGTTTTTGTTTGTTTTGTGAGATAGGATCTTACTATGTAGCCTTGGCATACCTGGAACTCACTCTGCAGACTAGGCTGGCCACAAACTCACAGGGATCTAACTACTTCTGCCAAAAAAAGAAACAGTCAGTCAGCTGTCATAATCAATGAACGCTTAAAATCCTTGCAGTTGGGAAGCTGAGGCAAAAGGATCAGGAGGAATTCAAGGGCGAGTTGTGCTACATAGATTCTGTTCCTCCCACCTCCCAGAAAAAAAGGAGGGGGAGGGGAGGGGAATAGAGGGAGGAAGAGGAGGAGGAAGGCAGGAAAGAAAGGCATTAGCATGAAAGCCAACTAAGTTGACTTTTAAGTATAATAAAATGACAGTGTTTTTCCTTCCCATTTTTTTGGGTAGCTGACAAGAATAATATAGATGTTCAAGTACATTGAAAACTTAGAGATGTAAACTACACATCAGCAGAAGAGATAGGGAAGAAGCTGAAAGCTACAGTTTGAGACTTAACAGTGGTCAATTGCTGGTACTGTCACAGAATGAGATGTACAGCTCTGATGTAGCAGTGGTTTATACCAAACCTAAAAACAGAACTTTGGCTCAAATCCACTACAAAGAAGCACAAAGTCAAATGACTTTCTTTACATCATTCTCCCTAAATAAATCATTTCACATTTCTATCCTTCAAAGAATAAAATTAAAGCACTTCTGAAACAGTTGTGATTACAACTGCAGTTCTAAAAAGCAAACAGGACTTTCAGTATTCCCACCATGTAGGCCCTAGGACTGAGCTCAGGCTTCTCAGCCGCCTGCCTGGGCCCTCCCTGAAAGGCTAGTTCTTTGCTGATGATGTCAGCCACTAAAAGCTGTAAAGGGAGGACTGGGAAAGACATTATTATATTTGGTATATCTGTTCCCATTATAATATTCCAGATTTTATTAGGATCAAATCTGACAAGTAGTAGGCTGACATTCAAAGTGGCAATTTTAGTGTTTTCACTAAAACGCTGTTCACCATTCACCCTTTAGAAGAAGGAGCTAATTGTGATTTCAGGTAGCTGCATCATTTATAAAGTGCCTTTCTCTTTCTATAACATTGACTACAGATTAGACACAGGGTAGGGATTTAGCCTGATTATTGGTGACCAATAATCTGAGTAGATATAGTAGACTGAAATACATTTACACACATGGTCCCTTCCCATAAAGGGAAGTGGATAAACTCACCAGGTATACTGCTAGTTTTTGTATCAACTTGACAGATATTAAAGTCATTTGGGAAGACAGAACCTCAATTAATAAAATGCCCCCAGCAGACTGGCCTGTAGGAAAGCCTGTAGTACATTTTCTTAACTAGTTATTGTTGTGGGAGAACCAGACTCACCACAGGTGGTGATACCACTGAACCTGTGATTCTGAATTATATAAGCAAATAGACTGAACAAGCCAGGAAGCAGTGTTCCTCTGTGGCCCCTGGTCAGTTCCTGCCCCGACTTCCCCAGATGCCGGACTACAAGCTGAAAGATGAAGTAAACCTTTTCCTCCCCATGCTGCTTTTAGTCATGGTATTTTATCACAGCAATGGGAACCCTAAGGCATGAGGTTAATGAGGATGTGAAGGAGGAGGCACACAAGTTCTGAAGGCTAAAGACTGGAGTAAGACATAAATGATCCACTGGGCTCAAAGGAAGCAGAGAACAAAGTGTAATAGAGGAACAACGAGAAAGACAAATGAGCCTGTGGCACAGACCCTAGAAAGGCCCAGGTCCTTAGGAAAGCGTATGAGATGGGGCTGGGAAGCCTGAGAGAGGAAGGAGAACTGTCCTGTCAGGGTCTACAGGGAGTGCCTGGCCCACGCTGAAGCAGAGACTCCTAAATATCCCTCTTCAGCATCTTCTTCTCCTGAGCGAAAAGTCATCAACAGCCAGACATTTAGAATAATCTAACAAGAAAGGAAGGGAACAAAGGAGTATGACTTTAAAAAAAAAAAATAAAAAACTTAAAAGATTCAAAAATAAACTACTAATGGATAATGCCCCCTAAATAAAAGTCTAATTTAAGAAAAGGGAAGGGATGAGAACAGCAGAGTCTTAGCAGCAAAGTAAGTGGTAATGATGAGCCAGCCTAGAATAAGAACTAAAAAACAGATCTAGAGAATATTCCAACTGCAAAGTAAGGGCTAGAAGAACAGCTTAAGAAAATAAAAGGTTCTAGACAGTGCTGGAGCTTGACTTTAATCCGAGCCCTTGGGCAGCAGAGGCAGGCAGATCTCTGAATTCAAAGCCAGCCTGATCTACAGAGTATTTCCAAGGCTACACTGAGAAACCCTGTCTCGAGAAGAGCAAGCACCAGGTGTGGTGATTCATGTCTGAAATCCCAGAACTTAAAAGGCTGAAACAGGAGGATTAAGTTCAAGGTCAGCCTGGCCCACATAGTAAGACCCTGCACCAAATCAAATCAAACTAAACAAAACCTAAAGCAATGAAATGTTTTAGAAAAAAAGGAAATGTAGCCAGTATAATGTAACCACACATTGGAAAATAACTTATAAAAATTAACAAATTAAATGGTAGTAAAATATTACTTAGAAAACTGCTGAAGTACTTGCACTGCTGAAAGTGAATGACCCCCTAACATGCAAGAATCAAGGTTGAGAAAGGGTAAAACAGGGACCCTTGTTTCTTAAATTTTCAAAGGCAAAAACATGACTTTGCTGATGAAAACATAAGCTACACCTTCTAAAATCACTTCCTTTTTTCTGTTTACCATTTGGGTCAAGGAAAGAACTTGTGATGTGTAAGAACAAAGACCAAGATGTAAGAGACAGAGCCAAAGTGAAATGACCAGAACCCAAGCTGGTAAGGGGTTTCTCTTACTCACCATCTCTCTGGCGATTTCCAGCGCTTCCTGCAGGCCATAGAGCCTGCCACAGACCAGGTAGATTCCATTGGCCCAGAGAATACAACCCTCATGGACCCAAAATTCGTTGCTGTCAAGAGGTAGTTCAGGGATTTGTAACTCCAGCTCAGGACCACCTTCTGAAGTGGTAGGTACAGAGGGCTTTGTGTCTGAAACAGTCTTTTCACTGCCGCCCTCAGCGGCTGCTTTTTTACAAGGAAGCCCCCTGGACAGGGACCGAGGACCTCCACCACAGTCTTCTGAGCGGTGGCGCCGCTTGAACCTAGGATGAGCAGCCAGGCTCCTCTGCTCCTTCTGCTGCTGCTGCTCCTCCTCCTCCTCAGTGTCAGTTTTAGAACCATTAGAAGCGCTTTTGTGCCGAACCTTGACTTTGCTCTGCATTTCTGTGGACCTCTTAGGAGGTGGATTCTTCGGAAGAGTGGCTGCATAATCTTGGGGGTAAAAGGGTCCAAAGAGGTCACCCATGTTACGGTAGCTGGCCCACTTGCCACAGAGACAGCAAACCAGGTGCCCCATAACAGAAGATTCTGTTACCACAGGCCCCTGCAGCATAAAGGATGAAGCTGGGAGCACCTTGCTTTCTGTGCTGCTGGGGGGAGGGGTCAGAGATCTCTGACCCTTTCGGCTCCTCACCAATTTGGTCTGTTCTTCTTCTTCAGCATTGATGATTGTACAAACAGCTCCAAGCTCACACTTATTTACTACATGGATGTAAGGGAAAAAAGACTTGTTCTTGGCATCAGTTTTATCTAGTGGCTGGGTAGCATACTTTAGCTTGATCTCTGGTTCTTGAGGTTCTACAATGGGAACTGCTTGTTTGGCTTTCCGCTTCCTTGGCTGGGCCCCAGGCTTTCTTCTCTCCCTCCTTTGTCTCTGCTTTTTTGGCTTTGGCTCTCCATCTGTAGAACCTTCTGGCATCTGAGGGGGCTGAGGAGGTGGAGGTGGTTGCTGCTGCTGTTTCTTTTGCTTATTCACACTACCGATTGGTCTCCCCTTTTTCTTTCCTGATGGGAAATACCCTTTTGGGGGGAAACTTTCTTGTTTGGGTGAAATCATGACTGTATCATTCTCTTTCTCTTCAGCCTTGGGGTTTGCCTCAGGGGCCAATATGCCCACTGGAGCTACATTCTTTGAGTCAGGAAAGATTAGTGGTGCTGCCCCACCAAGGGAACCATCTGGTCTCCCTTGGTTACCACCAGGCTTCTGTGAAGCTGTGGATGTCATAGTACCAGAGGGTTCCTTTCCAGTAGAAGCTGTATCTACATGTGCCTCTGTCTTAACTTTGTCATCCCCACTGCCACGCCACTCTTCGGAAGGCCCTGGAAGAGGCTTTTCAACATTCGATTCCTTGTTAGTTGCACTGACTAGGTCAGATACCACCTCACCCTTTCGCTTTTCCATCTCAGCCTCTTGAGTAGCCACAGTCCCGCCTTCAGGAGGACCACTCTTTAGAGATAGTATATCATCCAGTGTGACTGTGTCTCCCCCAGCCTCAGCACTGTTTGCAGCCGCACTCCTCCTAATATTTGGGGATGTGATCTTCTGAACTATAGCTTCCAATTTTAATCCCCGTCCCTTCCGTGGGGGCAGTATTTTGGTCTTAGCAGGGCTTGTCAGGGTAACAGCAGGACAGTTTCTATTGTCTTGGTTTGGAAGGTCCTTGGAAACATCTCTCTTAGGGATAGACTTGATATCCTGACTGTGAGAAAGATGGCTGTAGGAATTGTATGCTTTATCGGCACCTTCTTTTGGTGGGTGGAGGAGGCGCCCTTTATCATCAGTGTTACTGTTTTTTACATCTTGTGACTGTCTCTTACTGGGAATAGGGGAGATAAAAGAACGAACCCGCCTCCGCATGATTAAGGGATTTTGAGAAGAATGATCCTCTTGACCCGGAAGCCGTAACATTATGTTACTAGGTTTGGATGACTGTGTAGACTCAGCTAGTCCATGTCCATCTGGCTCATGGGGTGGCCCATACCGTTTTTGATTAGACATTCCTGGAGGACCACTGCTTTTGGCTGGAGAAGTCTGCCGAGAAAGATCCCAACAAGACTCTTGTAACTTCTGAGAACTGTGCTTCAATTCCATGCTTTTGGCAGGCAGGCCATCACTAGACATGAGACAGCGCCCAGCTTCCTGAGTGCCTGGGTCATGGTATGTACCTACTGGTGGGCCATACATCATACCATCTTTGTCATTTTTCAGGGGGCTCCGTACTCTGTCAAGAAACTGCTGCTGCCGTGGACTCTTCCGTGGCCCTTCCTGTCTATGTTGTGCAGCAGCAATCACTCCCTGAGCAGAACTGCTGGCCCAATCTTTATATTCCTCTTGTTGCTGTTGGTACATCTGTCTCTTATAATGCAGCTGGGAATTCAAACCAGTATTAGGGTCCCCATAAGCGTGAGCCCTGGTGTTTGTGTGGTAAGCAGAAGCCAGGCTTTCTGAGTTGGGAGAAAAAGGAGCATGCAAAGAACTTCTATTGGCCCTCTCTGAAAAGGTCATATGTGGGTTCATGTGATGAGGGTCTCCCCCTGGGCCTCTGCTCCTGCCTGGAGACATCTTCAATTTTTCTGCAAAGTCATGGTACTGAGAAGAGGACCGACCCCTCATAGACTCCCGGCTACCAACTCTACCAGGGACCCGCCGCATTGGTGTGGACCTGCTATCTTGTGGGCCATAGTCTGAAATGGAATCATGGGCTGCTGCTCCAGGACTGGCATTGCCACGATAAGTCTCATGCTTGATGCTGGTAGGATGGCAGTGGTCTCCAGATTTCTTGTTGAAACTAGCTTGAGATTTCGATTGTTCAAAGTCTTCCTCTTTTATCTGCCCACTCTGGGACTTCAATTTTGTTTCCATGGTCACCAACCCACCAGGAAGAATGACTGACTGACTTAAACTTGGGTTGAGACGTTCATTCCTCCCAATTCTGGCATCAGCACCCATGTGTCCCAATGAGTGAGCGCCTGGGTCCCTGACAATCTGTCTCAGTGGGGATATATCACAGATTACTGACCTCCTTTCAGAAAGGGAGCCCCCAGGCTCATGGGTTGATGATGGAGGTTCTATCTCAAACTTTCTGGGAATGGGATAGTCAGACAAATTGATCTGTTTCATTTCAGGAGCTGTGCTGCTTGACTTCCTTTCCCACGGTCCCCAGTGGGGATTTTCTAACAGGGATCCAATACTCTTGTTCAGAAGGCCCCTGCTGGCTAATTCATTGGTTTGACTGACTAAGATGTTGGGCCTTGCAGTTCCTTCCAGGCCACTAGCCATCCCTTGATGTTCCTGAGCACTTCTAGGATACCTTCTGTCAGGATGGTGGTGGTAGCCCTGAAGCACTTCCTGTAGGAGACTTGGGAACTTCTCATTTCTACCCTTTCGCTCCCCATGGCTGCCAAAATCTCCCTTTTCTTGTCCTGAAGGATACTGAGGAAAACCACTGACATTTCGTGGTACAGCTGATCCAAAACTCTCTTTGTAACTATAGCGCAAACTTCCAGGAGACTTGCTAGGCTCAGTCCTGCCTATGAAACTTGGGCCTACTGCAGAGTGGCTACTCTGGCCATTCCCTTCTCCATTGTGGTTAGAACTATTATTATCACCATTCTTGTTTCCTTTGCTCCCTCCTCCTGGAAGATCTGGCTGTGGAAGTGATGTGTGGCTGATTTCCTTTATGCCACTATTGCTAGGTGGTCTCTGACTGGCAGCAGGATCATCCTCCTGGGAACCTTTATCTTGTCCACCAGATTTTTCTACCCGACCTGTCATGGCTTCTCGGGAGACAATCACCCCAACTGTCTTCTCATTGACCTTTGTGTTCCCCTCAGATGACAGTGCTGTGTCCTTAGCACCTGGAGAGGTAGCTTCTTCCCTAGTTGCAGGACTGGTACTGAGCCTAGGGGCCTCATTCTGAGCACCTTGTGTTGGTGAGGAGCCAGCTTTCTCTGAAGCTCCACACTTATAGGTGGTGTCGGAGCTAGTGCTCTGGCCACTTAGTTGCCTCACTCTCTCACCTTGATCTTCTGAACTACTAGAGCAACCTCCATCCAATGACTCTGCCATAGGGGACTTCAGTTGTTCTTCAGGCTGTGAGGAGCCTTCTGAGTTTGTACAGCTATCTGCTTTTTTAGATGATGATGGGGGCCTCTTAGAAGTCTTCTTCTGAGGTGTCAAGGCATCAGAAAGTAACATGTGCTGGACAGTATTAGGAAGATTGGCCACTTGAGTACTTAGAGCACTCAAGCTACTCAACCCAGGGTCAGTTAGCCGCTTTTCCGGCACCCCTTCTAATCCGAACCCTTTGAATCCTGCAGCATGAGAATTAGGACTGGGCATCATTGATGGAGTTGGACTGAGTTGGGGCATTAGCTGTAAGATTCGGTTTCTGGAACTCATGGGCACATTGCCTTGCCCACACTGGAGATTCTCACCACTCTGCATGAGAGGAGAAGGGGTAGAGCTACAGCTTGGAGACTGAACCACAGAAGCAGCTGGAGAAGGGTTAGAAATAGGGCTGAAGTTCTGGTGAAACTGCATGGGGGACCTTACAGGAACCTCAGGCTGGTTGTACTGCCCAACCTGGCTTTGCAGAGGCATCTTGGTGGCAGCATTTGTATACTGCATCACATGCTGGGGGGGATGTTGCTGTTGCTGTTGCTGCTGTTGTTGCTGCTGTTGCTGTTGCTGAGGTTGTGGTTGCTGCTGTTGTTGCTGCTGCCCCTGCTGAGTTCCTGGTGGAATCTTTGCCTGTTCAAAATTTTTCATAGACTGAGGTTGATAGCTATAATTTGATTGTGTTCCATAAGCTTGTGCATTAGAACCCACATTATGCCCTTCATACTGAGATCCAGCATTCACACTGTAACTGCCATCATAGCTTTGTCCAGACTGACTGAAACGCTGCGGTGAAGGAAAGGAGGAGGAGGAAGAAGAGGAAGCAGAAGACTGGTAGTGCTGGCCAAACTGACCCACTCTTAACTGATAACCAGCAGAAGATGGCAGAGTTGAGGGCCGTGGCATTGGTTGTAGATGGGATGAGCCAGAAGCTGGCTGTCCAGTGGCTTGTGGCAGAGGCTGATGGGATTGGTAAAGCTGCTGTCTCAACTGTTGTACTTGCTGCTGCTGTTGCTGTTGTTGTTGCTGTTGCTGCTGCTGCTGCTGCTGTTGTTGGCTAGAGGCCTGCTGTTGATACTGAGTACTCCCAGGAGAGAAAGGCCCCGTGTAATCCTGCTGATAATGAGACACACTACCAAGGGCAGAGTGCTGTGCTTGAAATTGGCTCACATGACCCTCACTCGCATACTGATTGCCAAAACTGCTCCCCTGGGGAGGTCCATAGCTCTGCACAGGCCCAGAAGGCCTTCGCTGAGGAGGCTGTGGGGTTCCTGCTGCCACGGTGTCTTTGTTGCCTGCCATGTAGTAAAAATCTCCAGCTTCTTTCCTGAAACCCTGATAGCCTTGATGGCCAGAGGTCTCGCTAGCCATTGCTGCTGCCGCAGCAGCTGTTCCTCGCCGTCCGCTACTGTTGCTGCCAGTGCCACTACTACCACCACCTGCTCCCCCAAAATTCTGGAACATCTGGGTCTGACGAGGGCTGAACTCTTCTATACGGGATGAGCTATGCACCTCCTGTGGGTAGCTCTGCTGGTTTCCGTGGTAACTGCTTTGCTCCCGAAACGACTGCATACTGTTCAGCAGCACAGCAGCAGGCCAGCAGCCCTCCTAGAAAGGGAAAAAAGAAAGCATGAGACATGCACCTGCTTGACACAAACAAAGATCAAGCCTAAATAACTCAGTGACCAGATAAAACTGATTGCTTAAATTTCCTCTCCTTTTTCTATCCATTTCCAATAATGCAAATAAGTAGATAAATCATCTAAAGATTGAAGGAGTTCGTAATACAACAAAGGAAATACTACTAGGTATACACAAACACGTTCAATATAGTCTTTAAAAAGTCCATTATTAGATAAATGAGCCTTACAAATTCAACTGCAGTAAATATTGGAATATATTACAAGCAAATAAAAACAATTTTTTTATTAATCTTCAGTTACTGTGGGGTGACAAAAGCCCCTTTAATTTCTTTATTTGCACTCATTAGACTGACCACTAAACTGAGGAGCCTCAAATAGTGACTAAGCAGTTATCTCAGGCGCTGTCTAAGTCTATTCCAATCACTGACTGAGACACAGAACAATCCTGAGAACCAAAGCCAACTGCTTATGGTGACTAGAGACTCTGGGACACTCAACTGTTTTATTACTATGAATCCCTTATACTGCAGTCACTCATATAAACATCAGATCTGACTGCTTCTTGACGTAAAAGTGTTTCCCAGGTACCTCTTGTGACCACCTACCCTTAATTTCCAGATATTAGGCCAGAGAATAGCAGTTGCTAATCTTTCCAACTTTTTTCTTTTTCTTTTTCTTTTTTTTTTTTGGGATTTACAAGAATTACCTCTAATTTCCATGTGGCTTTCCATTTGCCAATCTAGAATTTAGTTATTCCTATCATCCCTATGGTAGAAAACAAGCATTAGCAGTTAGCAGGGCCTCCTCCTGGACATCCTGTTTAAAACAGCTACTATGAAACTTAACCTCTATTCGTCCTTTCTCCCCTACCTCCTTCCCTTAAATTAAAGCAAAGGAATATTTACTGTCTTATCTCTCCTTTAAAACGAAATGAAAGCTCCTAAAGGGCAGTGACTGCTGTTTCGTGCTATAATCTTCATATGCCACTCAACCAGTAAGGAGCAGAAGCTGCACTGATGAAATGGCTTAAGAACTAGGCCTTACAGAACTAGCACCATTCAGAGACGCTGCTAAGTGGGTGAGAGAAACAAAGTATTATCAATCTAAAAGTGCAGCTGGAAGACAAGATGCCTGGAAAATCCTTTGGGTCCATTTCTAAGGAAAAAGCCAACTTAATATGGGGACTTCACGTAGACGTGAAGAAAATCACAGTAAATGTTCATCAACACTAAATGCTGAAAGCTTGACCCATTTTTTAAAAAGACATATTTTATGTGTGCATGTCTGTGAAAGAACGTTATATGTGTGAGGATGCCCCTGGAGGCCAATTAGAGTAACAGGCAGTTGTGAGCTGCCCAAGATGCGTGCTGAGAAAGGAACTTATAGGTCCTGTGACAGAGCAACAAAGCATTCTTAAAGGCTGAGCCACCTCTCTATCCTCAAAATGTGGATATTTTGGGTTTGTTTGTTTTTGACACAGGGTCTATGTACCCCTGACTGTCCTGGAACTCACTATGTAGACCAGACTAGCCTCAAACTCAGAGCCCAGACAGAGATCCTTCTGCCTCTGCCTCCTGAGTGCAAAAATTGAAGGAACTTACTGCTATATCTGGTTCCTGACACATTTCCGAAATACCTTATATCTAAAATATCTAGATATGGGACTAAGTCTGATTATATATAGTCACATGATTCAAAACTATCCTTTAAATGTTTATATACTAAAAATGTCAGTGCCTGAAATGCACTTTCAAATGCGTCTGCAACAGTCACCAATCTCTCCATGAGTTTGCTGCAACCATGAACATCTACTTAGGCTCAATATAATGCTTAACCCTGTTCCAGCAAATTGTACTAACTCAATCCTCACAAGTCCAGAACTCTCGTTTTACAAATGAAGAAACTGAGGCACAGAATTCATCAAGTTCCTCAGAGCTCAGTGTGGCAGCCCCATAGGGCATATTTATCATACTAAGATTAGACAGGACTTTAGAGGGGAAAGGGAGAGAAAAGGGAAGGGAGAGAAGAGGGAAGGAGAGAAGAGGGAAGGGAGGGAGGGAGGGAGGGAAAGTGAGCATGCCCCCTGAGTGCTGCCCTCCAATGCTGTTCCAGCTGGTCCTCTACTTCCTCTGTCGTCTTTAGGTCTGTCGAGAACAATTCCATCACCTAAACTTCCCTTGTTTGTATCATGCTTCTCCGTCTTAGTGATTGATGGGGGATAAATTGAACAAAACAAAGTTAGCAGTTAGTTGAAGGTATGAAAAGCTGTCTCCAGAGGCACCCCCTACAGGTACTTTCCATGGTGTTTATTCTCCCATAGGAAAACTACCTTCTGAAGGTCTGAATGCATAAATAGTTGTGCCAGCTCCCTATTTTCCCTAACTCAGAGCCATCAAGAAGAGCTAAAGACCACTAAAGAGCAGTTATGAGGCCCAGGACTTTGAGCCTACAAATTCCAGTCCCAATTGTGGACTGTTCTCTCCAGCCTGGTTTGGAAAGCTGGTGACCCCACTTTTATAGAAAACTCGTATTAACTTTTGTTGTCTTTCTGTCACCTAAGAGCATTATTGTCTCCAATCCATCCTTTTCCCCCTAAACCCCTCGAGTATCTTCAAGACAGTTTCTACCTTCCAAGTAGATTTAACTATTGACCTATTGCCAGAATGACAGCAGAATACATTCCTTGTTTAAACAACAGCAGCAAAAAAGTTACAGTTCTCAAGTTAATAATTCTATTTAGACCCCTGTGAGGATATACTAGGCTCCACAAAGACAACGGACAGGCTCTACCACCCTCTGGCTTCTAAGCCCAGTTTGGAAATAGTTAATGAAATTTACTCTCCTGGCCCTGACTAGGCAATTTCTGAGGCTGGTAAAGATGTTCTACCAACAGGCTCTGTCAGATGTCTGGCAATCTAAACATTTAGCCATTTTCTCTGCGCTCAGAAATTACTTCTTGCCCTTAAGCTCAGGAGGTATTAACAACTCCCCATGAATGCCAGGCCAGAAGATGCCACTTTCCCAGTTTGGTTATCCTTCTGCATGGCTGTCCACATCCCTTCCACGTGCTCAGCAGAGAAGGAGCTGGAGCTGGGGCTGCAGCTGGGGTTGGGGGTGGTACTACTATTAAGAGTCTTTTCCGGAGGGTTAAAGAGAAGTACAAGGGAGATCAGGAAGACAGAAGAAAAGGCGAGGCTGATATTCCCTGGAGGCAACTGCAGCTGACACAGACTCCCAAACAGCTCCCCTACAACACCCAAGAATATGTACTGTGATGTTCCAGTTTCTGGTCATCAACAGCCTGACAGGCTTTGCCAATCCCAGGTCTTCCCATGTTGGACAAATCCTTATTCTTATTGGTATTAGAATTAAGTTTTAATAAGTTCCTTATACCATATTCTCTACAGAATACAAAGCTTCTCTTCTCCTAAATGAACTCTAAATGGTACAATTAAATGCACCCCAAGTTACCAGTTTTAATGTGCCATCTGTTTTCTACTGGGACCCTGATTGATAAAGTACTCATTCCCAGAATCTCAGAGTACACTATTATGAGTTGGGGAGTGAGAAACTCTTATTTTAATCAACATGGACTAAAAAAGAAACACTTTAGAGAGATGTCAGACAAAGTACATAGCAACATTGTAAGAAATACACAAGGTTCAAGAGTAGCAATCAAGAGGTAGGCGATGAACCAGAATGTGGTATGGTCAGCAGAACTCAGAACTCATTAACCATTATAGCCAGGGTTCCCACATAACGATGCTAAGTGGTGCCATTTGTAGAGGAACTGACTTCTACAAAGATGATGTATATTTATTCTTACAAAATAAATTTATTTTTACTTTTGGAAACAAGGTCTCTATTGTATTGCCCATGCTGGCCTGAAACTCACAGCAATTCTCCTGCCTCAACATCTTGAATACTGAGATTGTAAGTAAGCCACCACATCTGGCTCAATTTATTTTCAACAGCAAAAATAATGCCATTCTTTCCCTGACTACCTCAATGTCTTATCCTGAACTACTACTTTATAGAGCAAATTACAATTCGTATTTTTTTGCTTACAATGCACGCTCAATCACAACCCTGTTCTTTTCTATTTGTTCTATCCTCTGGTTCTGAGGTGACCACTTCCATCTTCCTGAAATAGAAAACCGTTCCCAAGGACTTCTGTTTCAGCACTCATCATAGGAACAACAGAGTAAGAAAGATTCCCTCCACTTGCTACTTTGACAATATCACATTCCCCACAGTCCAGTCCAGCCTATGGCATCTTCCTGTTTCTGCTGCTCCTATCCAACAATTGTGTCCAAAAGTGCCTCTGAGCCCATTACACTTCTCACCTCTCTGAGACATCCTGGGGTCCAGAAATGCCCTCCACCCTATCAGGTCACCTGAGCCCCAAGACCCCAGGAGTTGCTGAAATATGTGATCTTCTCTACAGGTTATCCTTACAGCAAAGAATCTGTTGGTTTACCTCACTTAATAAAACCAAACAGTAAAAAATGCTTACCTTTAACCAATATTGATGGAATGTGCTGCTAATACTAATAATAATTACATATTAAGCAACTTCTAACATGGTCAGCTGTCCAGTTTCCCTGTGTGTATACAAGATAAGACACGGGGTGTGTGTGTGTGTGTGTGAACTGATCAATTATGACATGTTCTAAGTCGTTTCTAGACATGTTGGGAGTTGATACGCTTTAACTCAAATTCTTTCGATTCTAAAATCCATGATCCTTTTACTATACCTTATGTTAAGCAGAACCATCCCAAATACGTTTGTTCTTTTATTTTGAGAATTCTGAACAATAACTTGAGTCAGATCTAAATTAACAATGGCCGTTGCTTATCTGTTGCATGCCCAACACACGCTACATACACTACCAGGTATTTTACATAAATGTTAATATTATCTCTCCTTACTATGATCTTCAATGTTAGTAATCACTTCTATAAACCAAGGCTTAGAAGTTAAATAATAAATATGTACCTCATAGACAAACAGAATTATGAAATGTCCACTGTAGAATCCAGTCTACACTTCTGACAAAAGCCTCTCCCTATCCATAAGACACTGATGCCATCTATATTCAATGAGAAGCACTAAAAAAGAAATCTTCAAGTTTGCCAAATTGAGCTGTCACTTTAAACATGGATGTACCTACCCGTATCATCTGCTTCGTATGCGTGTAAATCAGCAAACTAGGCATGTGTATCTGTCCACTGACCAGTTGGTTTTTTCCTATTCTGCATCTAGTTTGCCCGTAAAATCTAGCTTGTCCTCGGGACTAACTAACCTCAGTACAATTAGTGCTGATGCCACTGGTAGCTCTCTGGCAAGGACTCTGAAAACATCTTAAGGAACCAAGTCAGTCGGAGCACACAAGCTTTTTGGGTATCTTAGGAAAAAGAAATCTACTAGAATGCTGCAGGTGTAAAACGTTGGCTCTTCTGGAGTCAGACATAAAAGCTATGGGGAAAAAAAAAATCTATCTGCAACTATGATGAAATGTTTGCAGGCCTCAAAAGAAGGCACTAATCTACAGCTATTAAAAAATCAAAATAAATAAAGCCAGGTATGGTGGTCTAATCCAGTCATCACAACAACTGGGAGGCTGAGGAAGAAGAGTCATAAATTTGAAGCCAACATAAGAAACTGGACTAATTAGGGAGACCCTATCTCAAAAAACCCACCCCATTCTCCCCCACCCCCCAAAATTAAAGGAGCCAGGCATGGTGACACCAAACTTTAATCTGAGCACCCAAGGAGGTAGAAGCAAGTAGGCATATGTCTGTGAGTTAGAGTCCAGCCTGCTCCATATACCAAGTTCCAGGCCAGTCAAAGCTACATAGTGAGACTCAATAACAGCTTAAGAGACTATATCCCATCTGGTGAACTTAGACCGAGAGCAGTACAAACATAACAAAAGCAGCAAACATTCTTTCAAATTTCTAATGATATAAACTGGTAATTTAAAAAAAAAAAAATTGCTCCAGCAGGATCTATAGCAAATTATGGTATGTCTACTTACATAGCACACAATCACTGTGAAGACTCTAGCCACATGAAATGCCTACTATCTGCATACCTGTGCTATGATGAAATTGGACATTCTTATAGATGGGAGGACAGAAGAAATGATTTGGAAAACCTTCTGACATCTAAAGTGGTAGGATTCATATGACCTCACACACAAATAATAAAATTTTATATAATATATAAATATCTATACAACTTTATATATAAATATTTTTTATCTATATTATTGACTTAGACTACTGAACTTGACATCATCTCAGTAGTGTCTGTCTATAGCTGTCCTGCTGGCAGCAAAGCACTTCTTTGCCTAAGGGAAAGAGGCACAAGACACCCCACAAGCCCAGAGGCATGGGGGATGACCAGATAGGCCCTGAACTCAAAGCCAACATACTGCATACCTTACACACTGCAGTGCCCAAGTGACATGCATATCACTGACTCAGGTTTTTTGTTTGTTTTGTTTTTCTAAGAATTAGGTCTAAAAGCTGGGTGTGATGATGTATGCCTTGAATTCCAGCACTTCAGAAAGGGCAGAGGCACTTGGATCTCTTTGAGTTCAAGGCCAACCTGGTCTACACAGTGAGTTCCAGGAGAGCTAGGGCTAAGTAGAGAAACCCTGTCACGGTGGGGGGTGTGGAGGGTGGGTTGAGATGTTGCTTAAAAACAACCCAATTCCCTGATTCCCCACTATATATTACTTACACAATGAGTAAGCTTATCCTTGGACATAATCCCCAAGAGCCCAGAAGCTAAAAGCATCTCAGCAACTGCCTGCCTTCTCTTCCCTATAGAATGAAGCTCCTGGAAATGTGACTGCCACTCACACCCGGGCCCCCATGCCCATCCCCTTTTCTGTCTATCTTATACAGAGGGGTATCCCAAGTCAATTCAAATAAACACATGGAGATCGTGACAGCTCCACAGTTACCAGAAAGAGGACAGGAAAGTGGGACATTGCACCTTGGGCTAACTAGGGAGGTCTTCTACTCAGTCTACATTACCAAGGCTTTGGGGTATCACTGAATTTTCTTTCTCAATTTAAATATTAACAATACAGCATAGTAAAATACAGACAAAACGAAGGCAAACAGCAATCACTGCTGCCACTTCAGGCTCTCTCCTCTCCTCTCTGTAAATCCTTCACCATAATTTTAAATTAAGAGTCAAAAGACCCCAGCACTCAGGAGGTAGAGTCAGGCGGATTTCTGAGTTCGAGGCCAGCCTGATCTACAGAGTGAGATCCAGGGCAGCCAGGGCTACACAGAGAAACCCTGTCTCGGGGGGGGGGGGGGGAGTCAAAAGACTAATTCAAAACAGAAGTGGGCAAAAGCTCTATGAAAAAAATTACAAAATTTTTGAAAAGCCCCAGAAAGTTTGAAACAAACAGTACATAGACAAAATGGTCCAGTTTCAGAAGTCAACTCTTAACAGTTTAGTAACAGTACTCATTTCACTTTGAAATAACCCCAAACACACAGAAAAGTTCTAAGTGCTTACACACCTTTTAGCAAGACTGCCCAACTCAATGTTTTACCTCATTTGTTAAGTTTTCTATATGTACCTAAAGCCGCCAGTTTCCAATCACTGTGAGAAATCCAAAATACAAACAACACTCACTCTTCTGCATAAGCAGAACACAAGCCTCCACATACTGCACTAACACATTAATACTGCATAATACCAATTCAGCCCACAGGCCTTATCTCGGTATGAGAATGGCCACAACATTTCCCCCTCTTCGTGGTCCAACATTTCATCCAAGTGCCATGTCTCTGCTGATGTCTATTGATCTGCAGTAGACCTTCATTGTTTTGCTTATTTTTATGTCCCTGCCAGGTCCTTTCATTTCATGGGGGTCACCCCTCAACCTAAGATTGGTCTGCATTTCCTAATGGCCAGACAGATAGCAACACAAGACATACCACATAAGTAGAACCAACAACAACCCCTACACTGATGACTGTTAACCATGTCAAGCCAGTGTCTAGCAGGTTCTTCTAAAGTCCTATCATGCTCCTCTTCAAAATAATCACTCTGCTTGAGAAATTGTAAGGGTCTGTCAATGGCTTCTTCTTTGTCAAGTATCAACTAACAGTCAACATCCAAATAACCCCCATCTCTATGGCACCTGCCAGTTGGTGACACTCTATCTAGCCTTCATTCTGTCTACAAAAGGCAGAGCACTGCCTCTTCATCTATTTGACACCCAAAAGTCCCAGATTTGGCCACCTGGAAATCGAAATGGCTTTGGTGTCAGCCTGACATTTCTGGTCTTTAGAACAACTCGCCAATGTCCTGGCAACAGACACCCCAAACTGGTATTTCCCAGCTCCAACTCCTTGAAGTACCCGTACCCAAAGACAATTCCTCTTGAAAGAAGATGATACAGCCACAAAGATTTAGTTAGGTGCTAGGACTGAAACTAAGATGTCTGTACTTCTAGCTAGAAAGTGCTATGTATACATACTTACCATTCCTGTAGCTACTTTTACAAAACGTAATTACATATATATATATATATATATAAAAAATACTTGTCAGTCCAATTCCAGCCCAACATTTCTCCTTTTTATCTTTCCATGTTTGTTAATTCCTTTGTCAGACAGTAAGAAACTTAGCTTCTATAACCGTCAACAAATACATACAATTTACTTCTTTTGCTCAAGATAAACATCCAAGAATTTCCATCTCACCCTTGCACCCTGTTCCTAACCCCTTCCCGGCCACGGATCTTTCTACTCTCTATGTGGCACACTTCTATTACAGTTTAATAAACTAATTCCAAAATTCATCTAAAAAAAATTCTAGGCAATATGTAAGAATTGTAAAATCATAAAAAAGGCAGGACATATATACCTAATCATGTATTAAAATTTTCAAGTGTAATTAAAAATAAGAGTAGATATTAGCATGCCACTTTGGTAGAAAAAAAACTGTTAAACCTCACCTCACAATATCCATAAAAATAAACTGCAGGAAATGTTAAAAGCTAAAAACCATCTTTTAAAAATTAAAAGAAAATATGAAAACATTTAGTCTTTGGGCTCAAACTGACATTCTGCTTTAGAGATTTTTTGTTCAGTTTGGCTTTCCAGAAAAGGTCCTGCAAGGTAGCCCAAGCGGCCTCTCTTTCGATCTTCCTGGCTTAGATTCCTGAGTGTTATGGTTTGTATATGCTCATTCCAGGAAGTGGCACTATTAGAAGGTATGGCCCTGTTGGGAGTAGGTGTGTCACTGTGGGTGTGGGCTTTAAGATTGGCCTAGAAGCCAGTACTCTGCTAGCTGCCTTTAGATGAAGATGTAGAACTCTCAGCTCCTCCTGAACCATGCCTGCCTGGGTATTGTCATGCTCCTGCCTTGATAACAATGGACTAAACCTCTGAACCTATAAGCCAGCCCCAATTAAATGCTGTCCTTTATAAGACTTGACTTGGTCATGGTGTCTGTTCACCAGTAAAACCCTAAGACACTGAGTGTTGGTATTATGTGCATGTGCCACCAAGCACAGCCATTTTCAGGTTCTTATGTGTCTTACTAAATAGAACCTAGATTCTTGGGGGGGGGGGGAGGGTGGGTGTTGATTTTCTAAGAAACAGGCAAAGTACAAGGTAGATAGTAACAGTTCACTCTGCCAGAAAGACGATGGAGATGGGAGCCAAACCGTGTCAGGAAGAAATGGATATTTTATAGGAGTGTGTGTACATTTACTATATAATAGGCTGAATAATGGGATCTTTCTACCAAACCAGCTCTCCAGCCAGATATGAACAAGGATAAATCTCAGTGGCAATACAAGTTTAAAGGGGCTGGTATCTGGAAGGGAGAGAAAGGTATTCAAGAGGCAACAAGTGTAACATGTTAAGTTTGTAGGTGTGGTGACAATATGCTACCTTTCAGGAAGGAAGTTTTATTAAAGACTGCTTTTCTTGTTTATATTTGTATTGTTTGACATATTTGTTTAAAAACTGGTTCCCTACATAATCAGTTTTAAAAAAATGGCAGAATTTATATACTTCAAGGCCTTTCCTTTCAGCTTCTAACATCACGGAAATTCCCGTGTCCATCTCTCCCAGCCTGCCCTTCATACTCAGGCTGCAGACCTGCAGGTCTTGCCCATGCTGCTCCCATGGCTTGACTGTCAGTGCCTTTCCATTTACCTGTCTCATTAACTAGTCTCCTGCTCAAACCTGCTCAAATACTCTTCTCTTTTGAGAGCAGTCTTTCAGTAAGTTAATCATTCCTGTCAACCCTGCAGTTTCAGGCATCATGCATGGACTGAGAATCAGACAAACTCGGTTTGAACTCAGTTTTGTAGCTTACTGCTACTAAAATCTTCAATGACCTTGATAAAACAAATGATACAGCACACTATTCTGTGGAATAGTGCAGCACATGGATGGACAGCACTGCTGTTCTCATGAAGCTCTTAGCAGGATCTCAGGCACCACGGGCCTACGGAATCACATTCTGCCTGTTAACCAGCTCGCCAGGCAATCACACGTGTGGCACTGTTTAACAAAGACTGATGAAAAAGGTCTTGAGAAACTAAGGGCCCCAAACTGGAATCTATTAGAAGTCTCCTGGGAGTTTTGAACTACATGGTGACACGTTCTGGTTTCGGTTTTCAAATAGCTTGACTGTTTTGTGGAAAACACGTAGGGGAGGGGTAGAGCAGAAGCAGATTCAGTAAAAAGGCTACTTTAGTAATTTGTATAAGGGATGCTGACTGTACAGATCAATGTAGTGTTGGTGGATGTTGTGATATATGGCCAAATAAAGGACATATTTAAAATTTACAGCCAACAGAAATTGCTACTGTATCAGAAGTGAATGTGAGGGACACAAACAACACAGCACTATTAGCTGAATACCAGTGCTTTACAGCCTTTAGAGATGAAGACTAGATCTGTCCAATCGGATCAGCTTGGCAGTGGGCTTGTGTAGCAGTACTCCAGCACCATCTCCTACAATGCGACTGCAAAAACAAGCACCACTGTTGAAAGGGATGAGACTGGAATCACCCTTTGCCTGACACATAATCTCTGAGAATCTCACTGGAATCGAAGGAGAAAGATAGATGTCAGATAACAGCTGGCATGACTGGATCTCAGGTGGGAACAGGGGGAAAGTCAGCAGCACAAAGAATTCAAAGGAAAGAATGAGACCACCTGAAGCAGGTTGTAAATTCAAATCAGAGGGTCTTGAACTCAACACTTTGAAAAAATGAAACAGAGAAAGATGGAAAATAACAGAGTGAACGGCTCACAGTAAGATGAAGTATGCAGGACTGAAGAAATGGCCCAGTGGTTAAGAGCATGTACTGTTTGTTCTTACCGGACCCAAGTTCAATTCTGAACACCCAAGCCAGGTGGCTCACAACTACCTGCAAGAGTTTCTGACCCTTTTGCCTCCCAAAGCACCTGTAGACACGTGGACACAAAAGTAGGAATAAAAATAAATCTTTAAGTGATTTGAAGGAGGAAATGGAGAGGAGGCTTTCATTAGGGAGGGAAAGAAAAGTCAATACAGAAAGGAAAGGGGGAAACAAAGACAACGGTAAAATACTAACAAACCCTCATGAGAAAATAAGCATGAGAAATTCCTTTTCAAATTGTTGGTCAGGGGAGTTCAAGAGACTCCCAAAACAATATAGGCTATTATCATCTTTGGTAGCCTCCCAGAAGTTGGAGGTAATAAGATCTTACTGCTAAAGGCACCATGCACTTCAGACAAAGGGATCCTGAAGATCTGAATCTGACTGAAAATATTCTCCTGGAGACTTTTACAGTACAGGAAGGTGCTTCTATGGTGGTTTGATTGAAAATGGCCCCCACGAGCCCATAGGGAGTGTCACTATTAAGAGGTGTGGCCTTGTTGGAGGAAGTCTATCACTAGGGGTAGGCTTTGAGCTTTCAAGTGCTCCCAGTGTCCCTCTCTTCCTGCTGCCTGCTGATCTAGATGTAGAACTCTCGGCTACCTCTCCAGCACCATGTCTGCCTGCATGCTGCCATGCTTCCCATGACAGGAATGAACTAAAACTCTGAAACTGTAAGCCAGCCACAATGTTTTTTCCCTATTCAGAGTTGCCATGGCCATGGTGTCTCTTCATAGCAATAGCAACCCCAACTAAAATAGCTTCCAAAAAGAACAGCAACCAACAGCCCCATCCAACTGCAACACCTATGAACCATAACAATGACCAGCATGACAAAATAACTTGAAGGATGAAATAGTGGCACACATAGCCTGTTGATAACCAACAGCTGTCTAATTTGAGTTAAGGCCCATTCAACAGGAGAAAAAACATGCCTATTACTTGAAACCTAGCTAACTACATGGAATAAGTGAGGTCTTCAATTTGAGAGATCCTATTTTAAACACTTGGCTAAACCAGCATAACTCCTAACTGTATTTTAAATATTTTAAATACCCCTTATCAAAGGTTAAGAGTAGCTCTCATTCCATCAAAGGAACAACTTGGCAACAGAGAGACCACCATCGAAAACCACAACTGATCAAAATGCCCAGAACAAGTATTCCTGGGGTGCCCGGCCACAGTGAATCCATCTACCACACAACTCCTGCATCTAAAGCTTAGGGAACATCATGGAAGGGGGTTGGGGTGTGGAAGAATTGTAAGAGCCAAAAGACCAGAAAATTATATGAGATCCAGTCTCACATAAATGACATGGAAGCTTCACCCATAATATCTCAACAACATGGTTCCCTAACAATATCTGAAAAAGTATTCCACCAATAGATATGATAACACGGAAAAGGGAACTCTCACAGGCCCTCACCTCTAGACAAAGAAGTACAAGCAATTAGAGAATGCTGGAAAGAGAAATAGTCTTTCCCAGGGATTAGTTGGTTATCCATTACCAAGTAGTCAACTCTAAAATAATAGCTAAAAAAACCCCTCACTAATTAGATTAAGCACATTGTACTTATATATGTAAGCATATGTGTGTCTGTGTGTAACAATCAAAAAGAGGCCAACCGGGCAGTGGTGGTGCACGTCTTTAATCAGCCCTTGGGAGGCAGAAGCAGGCGGATTTCTGAGTTCGAGGGCAGCCTGGTCTACAGAGTGAGTTCCAGGACAGCCAGGGCTACACAAAGAAACCCTGTCTCGAAAAACAAAAAAACAAACAAACAAACAAAAAAAAGAGGCCAAGAATTCAAGAGGGAACAAGGCAGGTTACATAGGCAGGGTTGAAGAGAGGAAAGGGAAACAAGAAAGTAATGTAATTATATTTTAAGTTTTATAAAAAGAATTTAAAGAAACAAAATTAATAAGGATGAAGCATACATACTAGTTTATTTCCATAAACTTGTCTCACTGTCCATGTATGTACTAACACCAGGCTGTCACGTGGTGTGGTTATTTTTAAAGAAGTTTGAAGCCACTGGCCTAAGAAGTAAGCTTAAGATCCACCCTCAAATCCCCACAATGCGCAAAGATTTAAGAGGGTAAGAAGTCAAAAAGGAAGTAAAGGAGGTTACTGTGAGAAGGAAAGGAAATGTGCAGACATGGAGCAAACGGTTATACAGTGTTGTGGACTTGAACTGGTTAGTTATGATTGGAAAGGAAAATGCCATTTCCCTGGCTAGCCCCGTTCTATACTGTGGTCTCACTGTACTGAAATTACTTTCTTTTGCAGAGTTGAGAGATTTTTCAGAATAGAACACTAAGTTTTTTTCCAAGACCCAGTAACAGTGCCAGCATATTACAGTAGATACCTAAAAACAACTAAATCTTGCTGTTTATGAATGTTAATGACTTTCTATTATTCTGCTGCCCTTCAAACCATGGGCCAGGCATAGTTGTACACAGCTTTACTCTCAACACTCATGGGGTAGAGTTCAAGGCCAGCCTGGTCTACATTGTTGAGTTCTAGGACAGCCAGGGTTACAGAGAGACACTGTCTCAAATACGGTGGTGATAGTTTTAAAAATCCTATTATTTCAACCCCCACACTTTGATTTTTGTGTTTGTATAAGCAGGTCACTTCTGTCCCTGTCACATGCTTTTCTTGCCATTGCAGAATTATTTCCATACAACTTTTTTCTAATCACACTATATAAGCCTTACCTGCATGTTGCACTTACTGTCGTCACATTTGCCTGGCTCTGGAGCCCATGCTTCCTAGTTTGTATGCTTCATCCTTATTAATTTTGTTTCTTTAAATTCTTTTTATAAAACTTAAAATATAATTACATTACTTTCTTGTTTCCCTTTCCTCTCTTCAACCCTGCCTATGTAACCTGCCTTGTTCCCTCTTGAATTCTTGGCCTCTTTTTCTTTGTTACACACACACTGGGAAAGAAAATATGATGGACTTGGGGGGAGCAGCCTTCCCTGAACTCTTAACCAGTTCTGGTGCGTTCACCTAACAGTTCACCTAATCGCTTGTTCGGCATGAAGACTGCTCAGAACCGCTTCCAAAAGGCTTTAGGCCTTCATTTTCTACCCTCCTGACACAGTAAGGCTAGGACACTTGCAGTCAACACAAATACCAGAAAAACCTAACAGTGCAAAAAGACACACAATAGAACTATATAGCCCTGGCTGTCCTGGTCCGCACTATGTAGATCAGACTGGCCTCAAACTCACAGAGATCCATCTCCTCATGACTCTCACATGCTGGCACTAAAGGCACATGTCACCTTGCTCTGCCCAAGGCTTTTTTTCCCCTTCCTTATAATAAATATTTTTAAGTTTTTAGGGGGGGGAGAGTGATGAAATTCTACTTCAATTATGTAGAAGTATTTTATAAAGTTTTTTTTTTTTTTTTTTTTTAATTTAAACTGTGTGAGAGGTGGCATGGCCATCTTTGAGAGTTGGGGTGGGGTTGTTTTTGTTTTGTTGTTAAACATGATCTCACATTGAAGCCTCAAATGCTTTCAAATGAATCATGGAAATCCTTCTACCTCAGCCACCTAAATGCCAAGATTAATGACTTAGTCTCACTTAATCTTAGTGATTCTGTGATATTATTAGCCTTTCTACAGATGACATGACTGGTCTACAGAGCAAGTTCCGGCACAGCTAGGGCTGCACAAAGAAACCCTGTCTCAAAAAACCAGAGGAGAGGGAGGGGGAGAGGGAGACAGAGAGAGAAATCGAGCTAAGCAGGTAAGAGCTCATACAGCTCTTGCAGAGGACCAGGCTGGGTTCCCTGGATGTATGTAAGGGGAGGGATGACCTTACCACTGCCTGTAACTTCACAGGCACTACACTCACACGCAGAAATACAATTTAAAAGAAATCTTTTAAAAATTAATTGGCAGGTTAATTTAGAGTTAGAAGATCACAAAGAAACACAAAAGGAACCAGCAAGATAGCTCACCTTATCTGCCATTAATACTAAGATCTGAGGGCTGGAGAGATGGCTCAGAGGTTGAGAGCACTAATTGCTCTTCCAGAGGTCCTGAGTTCAATTTCCAGCAACCATATGGTGGCTCACAACCATCTATAATGAGATCTGGTGCCCTCTTCTGACACGCAGATATATATGCAGAACACTGTGTAAATAATATGTAATAAATAAGTAGATCTTTAAAAAAAAACAAAAAAACCTAAGGCCTGAGATTATTCCCCAAAATCAACTCCCCAAGTTTTCTCTGACTGTCCTGACACAGGCACACAAACACATTGCACATAATAATATAATTTTAAAAAATAAATAAAAAGGCAAATCAGTGCAGCAGCATTAGATTTGCACAAATGTTGTGACTTCTAGACCCCACTTTAGATTCTCACATCACTAAGGGAAAGAAGGGGCAGGAGAATATCAACATATTAGACAAAGAAATAAGGAAAAACTCCTGATAACTATTTTAAGCTTTCTCCAGAGATCTGAGGAGCAGTGAGCATAAAACCGAGCATCTCTTCGAGTGATAACCCCTCTGGTGTTCTATCCTTAGGAGTCGAGAGGATAGAAGCTGGCACTATTAGACGTGACACACCAGTGTCTGTACTGGGACAAGGAGCGGTTGGGTTAGCACTACTCTTACCAGCAGTCAAACTAAAATGAAGAGGTCAAAAATTTTTTAAAAAGATCTTTTTAAAAAAATCTAGAAATAGAATTATATTTCAGAAGCAAAATAAGAAAATATACTTTTATTTTTAGCAAGGTACAACTATGTTTGATATTGATTCTTCTGAATAATGTTGAAGAAAGTACTATATTTAGAATCAAGAAACCTAAGTTTAAACACTTCTTAGTTTTTAACCTCTTGTAAAAAACCTACCCATACTACTTTCCTCATCTGTAAAAACGGAACACCTCACAGTAATGAACGACAACAATGTAAATTACCATCACAGTAACCCCACCTTCATCTGAACCCTGAGCTCAACTTCTAAACCAATTTTTAAAAATTAGGGGGACAAATTGAAGAGATAAGCAACAAGAAAACAGAAAGAAGACTAACCACAAATCGAATAAAAGCCAACCCTAAAAACAATATATAGCAAAGACTACTTGGCAGCAGTTAATTTCCACATCACCGTCTAATGAGGAAAGCAGGAAAACCCCCATCCTTGGCTCTATAGTCCATTCATAAAAACATCCTCGTCAGTCCTCTCTAATTCAGTCAAGAATGAAAAAGGCCATCTCACTCCATACTGTAGGGACCACAAGCCATATGCCTAGTTGCTACTCTTCCTCACCAAGGAACACTGCCTGGCTATCTGAACCCTGCTTAGAGGTAGAGACAACCTCTCATGTAAGTGCAAGAATTTCTCTTTCTTGCCTAATCACTGGCATAAAGCTCATAAACACCTGAACCTCAAGGCATTCTAAAATATGACCAGAGAACAAAAAGCTAACTACAAGGTAAAACCACACACAAGCTAAAGTTCAAAGTAAGAAACCAAAAAGGATAGTTTAAGAAAAATGGGAGGAAAGACTTGAGTGTGGTAAACTGTACTCCCAGAGGTTGGGAGCTTCAGGTAGGAGCACTGTGCTGCAAATCAGGTTGGTGAACATAGCAGGGTGTAGCAACCCTAGCCACAAAATCAGACAGAGGGTAAAAAAACGTATCAAAGTAGTTCACAATTGTCCAAAAGTTGAAAGGAATAGCTAAAATGTATGGAGTCATCAGCCCGTAAGGCAATCTGACCGGCTTAGTTGCTAGATGAATCAGCACAGTCGCCCTATGAGGTACAACAATTACTTCCATTTTTCTAGACAAGAAAATAAACACAGAGAGAACAGTTAAGCCACTTGCTCAGTGGCACACTGAGATAAAATTTTAAGATGGTAACACATGCCTTTATACCCAGCACTAGGGAAGCAGAGGCAGATGATCTCTGTGAGTTCTAAGGCTAGCCTTTTCTACAGAACAAGTTCCAGGATGGCCAGGGCACAGAGAAACCTTGTCTCAAACAAAACAAATCAAAACTCAGGCAACTAGTCCTGGAAAAATAGCTCATCAATTAAAAGCACTGGCTGCTCTTCCAGAGGACCTTGGACCAATGGTCAGCATCCACATAGTGGCTCAAAATGTTCCAGAGGATCCAGTGCCCTCTTCTGACCTCTGCGGGTATTGCCCACATGTGATGTATAGACATACATGCAGACAAAACATTCATACATATAAAAACAAGTGAATCTTTAAAAAAAAAAAAAAATCAGTCAACCAACCAATAACTGCCACTGTATAATTTACCCAACCAGTTCAGCTAGCCATACTGACTAGCATGCAAATTAGGACATAGTGTAGTATCTCTAATCTTATGGTCACTTAGTTTGAGGTTATTATTGTTAAAGTAACTTGAGTTCACGAAAATTAGAACTCACTTTCTTCCCCCCCCTCTTTTTTTTTATTAATTTATTTTATTTTATATTGAGTACATTCAGACACCAGAAGAGGGCATCAAATCCCATTACAGATGGTTGTGAGCCACCATGTGGTTGCTGAGAATTTGAACACAGGACCTCTGGAAGAGCAGTCAGTGAGTGCTCTTAACTGCTGAGCCATCTCTCCATCCCAAGAAATCTCTCTCTGCTTCCAATAATAAACTTTGTTTTTTTTTCGATGGAAGGACTAAGTAAAATATAAGTACATGGTTTTTGTTTGTTTTTAATCCAAAACACCAACAAAATAGTGGTGATCTGCCTTGGAAAAAATGAAAATCCAAAGAAGGACTGCCTGGGGGGTGAGGGTGGGGTAATTTGTTGATCTGTCAAAAGTGGCCAGGAGGTCCAATTGCATGTCTGACCCCTCCCCAACCCCGCACCGTAACAGGAGAGCTCCAAAAGGCTGCTTCCTAGGAGTAAGAATAAGCTTAGAACCGCCCAGCCAGCCTAAAACAGTGCCAAACCTCTAACCGCGATCCAAGTGGTCCGGGTTTGCTGGTGCCCTCAGGCACCTGAAAATACATCAAGATCCTCAGCCTCTAATTGTTTCTATAAATAATGCTCCATCTCTAGCTCACAAACATGAACAGACAAGATACTGTAAGAAACGTGAAGGACAAGGATCCAGAGGAAGTCCAGATGCGAGAATTAGGAAACTATAGCATAACTATACTATACGTGTAAATAGGACCTCATTATGTAGCCCAAATTGATTTCAAACTCAAAATCCTCCTGAAGTCTCATTCTCTTGAGTGTGGGAGGCAATGAGTGTGTCTTTACCACCACACCTGACTTATATTTAATATGATCTTGGTAATAAAAGCCACACTGGAAAACATGAAGAAACAGAAATCCATTTAAAAAAAAAAAAAAAAAAAAGCTAAACTGAAAACTACAAAAGCTACCAATTGTGTTCTTTATCTCAACTAAAAAGAAATTAAAGAGCCACACCTTTAGTCCCAAGGCTCAGAAGGCAGTGGCAGGCAGATCTCTGAGTTCAAGGCCAGTTTGTTCTACAAAATGAGTTCCCAGATAGCCAGGGCTACCAGAGAAAGAATTGGTTAACTGAAAGGCTGGTTAAAATAAACTACCAAAATTACAAACTAGAAAAGATGATAGAGAGGGTACAACGAGAACACAGCAAGACAGTAGGTAAGAAGGACAAACTCAACCCCAAGCCACAGGTTCAAGATGCTGAATACATGAAGTGTACGTACAGGAATGAGCAGATGAAGAGCCTACATTAAAGCACTTAAAGGCATGCTGACTTCTAACAATCCCACCACCTGTGCACTATCAAGCAAAATAACAGTAACAAAACGCCAGGGAATCAACTTAAATTTTTATTATTGTTTTATGTGTATAGATGTTTGGCCGGCATCTATGTCAATGCACCACATGCACTCGGTGTCTTAAAAGTGCCAGATGAAGGCATGAGATTCCCCTGGAATTGGAGTTGCCAGGTTGGTCCTAGAAATTGAACCCTAGCCCTCTGGTAGAGCAGCCAGTGCTCTTAAACTGCTGAGCCATCTCTCCAGGGAGGCAATTTTTTAGGGACTAAAGGTGAAAACTGAAAAGCACCTATAGGACCAATGACAGAAATATACTACAGTTAGCCAACATTCACATCCCACAGAGACTTTGGGTGTGAAAAACTCAAAAAATAGGGATTGGAGAGATTGTTCATTAGTTAAGAGCAATGACTGCTCTTCTAGAGATCCTGAGTTCAAATCCCAGCAACCACATGGTGGCTCATATCCATCTGTAATGGGATTTGATCCCCTCTTTTGGTGTGTGTGAAGACAGCTACAGCTACAGTGTACTCATATAGAATAAAATAATAAAATAAATAAAGGAAAAAAGTGTACTTACATAAAAAACAAATCAGTCTTAAAAAAAAAAAGAAGAATAGCTATGAAAAGTTTAAAAATTACAAATGCTGGCCCATATATGGAGAAACTAGCTGTCCCATATATTGTAATGGAAATGTTAAACAGTATATCCACTTTGGAACAGAATGTAGCAGCTCCTGAAAGACTACACAGAGTTAATATATAAATAGCAATTCTACCCTAGTTATCAATATTCAAAAGAACTTAAAACAAATCTTCAGAATAGATACTTTTTTCAACAGTATCTCATATATTCCAGGATGGCCTCAACTGGTCTATGTAGTCAAGGACAACCCTAAACTTCTGATGCACCTGACCCCACCTTCCTAGTGCTAGGGAATTACAAGTGTGTGCCACACATTGTTTATGGGACCCAGGGGATTGAATAAAGACTAACTTAGCTTGCAGCTGATAAGCTCTCTATAAACCCAGCTACATTCCTAATCCTAAAGGATATTAAATGCCAATGTTATTACCACACTATTCAAAATAGGCCAAAGGTGAAGAGAACACAAACACACATCAATAGATAATGGACAAACAAAAGGGCCTACTAAATACTGACAATGCAGCATTACTCAGTCATAAAAAGACTGAAGTCCTGCTACATTGTACAAGGACAAACCTTGAAAACACTGCTAGTAAAATAAGCCAGAGACAAAAGGACAACCCTGATTCTATATATATCACGTAACTAGAACATGCAAATTCAGAAAAAGATTTGAAGACTGGAGGTTAGAAGGGTCTGGAAGAGCAGGAAATAGGGAGTTATTGCCTGCTGCCTGGATTTGTTTGGGGTGATGAAAATGTTTTGGAAACAGTGACAAAGGTTGCACAACACTGTGGGTATAGTTAGTACCACTGAACTGTACACTGGAATCCATCCACCTATATAAAACACAACTTAATTTTTAAAACAACAAGAAAAATTAATATATAGACTTGGCAATTTCTTACAAAGCTAGGTCTACTGATTATCAAGAAGCCATACATCTAACTATCCAAATGAGCTAAACTTAAGAAAACACAAAAACTCACATGCTTTATTTAAATTCGTCAAAAAACTTTAGCAACTGAGATGCCTCCTTAATAGTAAACAGATAAAGAGACTGGTGGTGATATACCCTAAATTAAATTATTAACAATGATAGAAAAATATCAAACTTCATAAAGATGTAGAACTAACAGAGTGCGGCACACACCTATAACCCCAGAACACAGGAGGCAGAGGCAGGAGAATCATTCCAAGTTTGAGGCCAAGCAAAGCTACATAGCAAGACCCTGTAAAGAAAGAAGACAACACTAACAAAGAACCTTTGAGGCATTACTGTATGAAAGAACCAGTTTTTAAAAGCTACAGATAGTATGATTCCAGTTATGACACATTCTGGAAAAGGCAAAACTGCAGACAGTGAAAAAGATCTGGGGTTGCTAAGGATACAAGGCAGGAGGATATGAGTTTGAGGCCAGCCTGGTCTACAGAGTGAGTTCCAGGGCAGCCCAGGCTACCTAGAGAAACCAAAAACAAACAAACAAACAATAAATGTGAGCTTTCATGGAAGAAAGAATATTTGAGAAAGGCCCTGAAAAGTAATAGCTTAAAGAAATGGCTAGTGGTCAAATACATGGACCTGCAGCTGATAATAGGGACATTTCTGGGCACACATTCTGGGACATTATTCTTCCAGAATAATGGAAGAAAGCTGGGAGTTGGGACTACAAAGGCAGAGGTATCTACGCATGATCCATACAGGAATAAGGGATATGGCAAGAGCTGCATTTGAAAGACATTATGGCAGTATATAGTTACATATACTAGGAATGAAGTTACTTTCAAGAGGTGGAAAGGCAACTAAGGCAGGTCTTCCTCTGTTGTCCACTTAGCTCACTTCCTTCAAGTACATCTCCAATAGCCATAAACTGCCCCCTGCAAGGGTTTCTCAGCATCTCTGCAGGGTACCTTCAACTCCCACACTTTAAACAGAGATCTAGAAAGAAAATAATCATTATTCCTACAAAAATCAATTATAAGAATATCACAGCCGGGCAGTGGTGGTGCATGCCTTTAATCCTAGCACTTGGGAGGCAGAGGCAGGCGGATTTCTGAGTTCCAGGCCAGCCTGGTCTACAGAATGAGTTCCAGGACATCCAGGGCTACACAGAGAAACCATGTCTCGAGGAAAAAAAAAAAAAAAAATCATAGAGGGATATAACCTTAAGGTACATACTTCAATCGATATGTGAGCTCTTATTGTATGCCAGATACTATTTACTCTAAGAGCAGGGATGAAGCTATTTTTAATCCCATGAAGCTCCTACTAGGCAAGAGGCAAAATGTCAGATGATGTCTTGAGAAAACACAGAGCAGAAAAGGCTACCTAAACCCTGGGTAGGTATGGAAGGCTTTCTGCTACAGAGAAGGGAGTGGCCACATGGTATGAAGTTTTTATAACATACATATCTAACATAAAAAGGAAAACAGGTTTTGGAACCTGACGAAGTCTGGCCCTAGCTCTAACATATAGCCACTAAATAACCACTCTTAAATTATACAAGCTCTCAAGTCTATTTCAAGTCTGATTCAGTTTATAACTCTACTGATAAAGTACTAACTTAGTTATAGGGCTATCTTATAAGAAATAAAATAATGAATATACTGGACCTGGTACTTGGTACAAGATCTGAAAGTGTGAATCAAGTGCTTTATTACATCAGCGATTTAATATGTAGACAGTATTTTACTTCCATATAAAAAAACTATGTTTGCTTGTTTGTTTTAATACAGGCTGGCCTCAAATTCCCAGAGATCCACCTGTCCATGCCTTCCAAATGTTGGGATTAAGGGTATATACCACTACACTCGGCCCTAAATATTATATATAGCCTAGCCTAAATCGTCTGAAATAAATATGGTATCAGTAGCAATTAAGACCCATTTCCAGGGCTGGAGAGATGGCTCAGTGGTTAAGAGCAGTAGCTGTTCTTCCACAGGACCAGGGTTCAATTCCCAACACCCACACGGTGGCTCACAACCCACTTTCAGGGGATCTGATACCTTCTGGCCAGGCATATACAGACATAAAGGCAGACAAAACACACACACACACACATATACATATATACATATACACATACACATATCCATATACATTTGAAAAAAATAACAAAAAACCCTCTTCCAGAATCTCCACGGACATCAAGTTCCCCACATTTAAAAAAAAAAAAAGTTCCCTACATAAAATGTTTCAGTTTTTCATAACCTACCAAAAAAAAAAAAAAAAAAAACCTCTCATATAATTTAAATATAGATTAAAATAGTCAATATATAAAACTATCAAAATAGTTAATTATATTGTTCACCTGATAATTATAAAGCTTTTATTTTAAATTATTTTTTCATTTACATTTGGCTGAATTAGTGGATGCAGAAACCACAGATACAGAGGGTCAAACTTAATGAGTCCTCTGCTCTAGAAACACAACATTAAGCAATATTTTATAAAATAACATTAGAAATCGCCTCCAGCCACAAAAACATTTCTAGAAGCTATTTAGTTAAAATATTAATATTATTAGATTAACAATCATGACATTTTAAACATATTTCCATACGTAACTGTTCCAATAAAAATAGCTAGAACAAAAGTATACTCTTATGAAATTACTTTTCATACTGTTAGCTTAGTAGTTAAATCTTATTTTTTAATAGAAAAATATTACAAGATGTCTATTTTAATAGAAGGTGAATATGCTGAATTAGGTCAACATATAAATTGACTGGCTGTGGAATTAAGTCTTGATTCACTTAAAAAAAGTACCCTTTTCCTCTTCTTAAATGTCTTAATTAGAATGAACTAGGCAAAGATAAAACATTAGTTTGTTCTTTAGCTCAGATATAAGACTTCTACATGATCAATGCTGTGACCTCACACTGGCAAAGACACTTCTTGAGCTGAATTATCACTAGGTTCCTAGAAAAGAATTCCCTAATGAACCACTAGCAAGCCTCTTAGCAGGTACGGATGGGCCAGTATCAAATCTTATGAATATTCATATAAAATTGGAGATAGGGAGAGTAGAAATAGTAGTCTATTGAGAAATATTTATTATGCTTCTCTTCAAATGGATTACAGAAACACTGTCACTACTATCAAGAATTCCATTTCAATTCATTTTTGTGTGATGTGTATGTGTCCGTGTAGTTGTGAATGTTGAGCATTTGTGTGCAGGGCTGTTAAGGCCAGAGGTTGATACCTCTACATACTAGTTATGTGCCCTCTGTGGCTCTCTTCTTTTGTAGGTGGGAACGGATACTCACTCAGGAAAGAGCAGGACAGGGTTCTTTCTCTCACTGGACCTGGAGCTCAAAGATTTGGGACTGGCCAGCAAGCTCCAGGGATCTTTCTGCATATGCCTGTCCAGAGTCAATGCATGGACCACTATGGCATACCTGGCTTCTTATGTAAGTACTAGGAATGTGGACGCAATGTTTACACAGCAGGCACTTTACCAACTGAGTCGTCTCCCTAACCCTCTCACTCCTTAAACCTTTTCAAGATTCCCATCTTACATACAGGTATGTGACAAACCAGAAGCATCATTACAGAACCTGAATATAGATCTCTGCTGAAATCATAAAGCTGAAATCAAAATCATTGATTTTAAAAATAAGTTGACTTTTTAAATTTAGTAAACAGTTGCTTGAACAGCATTCTTTAAAACTGAGTAAAACTCATCGTAAATAAGCAAGTAACAAACTCATGGAACCTACTAATTCAGATACGATCCTGAACAGTGAGAGCAACTGACCCCTTCCACGGCATATTTCTTGGAAAGCTAGCAGCAAAACTCTGTTTTACTTACTGATTCACTCAGAAATTATTTGCTGAGCATGAACAATATACTCTACAAGTTGGGAGCACAGCGGTGCATAGCCCTTACCTTCTCACATGGTGGTCCTTAAAAGGCACTTCTCCATTCTGCTTTTCTTACAACTCAAAACCAAAACTTTCCTCCTCCAAAGAACCCTGTACTTACATTACCTGCCAAGCTGTTCCCACTCATCTAGATTAAACACAGAACCACATCAAGAACAGTTACTAGCACAACTCAGAGCCAGGTGCCTAACATGAAAGCTGGCTCTGCTACATACTAGTTCTGTGCCCTTGGTCATGTCATTCAATTCTTCCAAGATTCAGTTTGCTCATCCAGAAAAATGGGAGATTTTTACCTCCTAATTTTTCTAACTAATTAAATAAGTCAACGTTTATCAAGTACTGAGAATGTCTAGCTTTTAGAATGTTACATAAAAATTAACAACTTGAGTTTTTGGCCGCTGGAATATCCTTGCCTATCTGTTTTGATGTTTAGGCAGATTTAGTGCCAGAATTTCCTATAAGTCCATTTTATTTAAGCTAGTTTCCACAGTTTAATGCTTACTCTTATGAGGCTTTGGGCAAGGGGAAAACCAGAAAAGAAGCAAAACTCACCAATTCATCACACGGTTGCAACCCTTCCATGTCTCCACCCCCAGCCTTCCTCTCAGTGAGAAAAGGCCTCTTCCCAAACCATATTCCATTTATGCAAATCAAGCACTCAAATTCAGGGTCAGTCTCATTCTTAGCCTGCCTGGGTCCCTCTTGCTCCTGACCACCACCTTGCCATGCTCCAGAGCTCACTTTGCTGTAGCAATATACCACACACTTTTAGCCTCTGTCTTGAAGAACTTGTCCTTGGCATGTTACTTCCCCACTGCTCCCACACAGCTCTCCTTCCTATCTGTTAGGCCCATTGAATGTCTCCTCCTCTACAGCTTTCTCTCACACTCTTTCCATTCTCAATCAGGAGTTAACAAGCCCCTTGCATGGTTCTCCTCCAGCTCTCACTATACAACTGTTACAGTCTAACAGATCTTTTGTACATTTTACAGATGTTAATTTTCCGTGTCTGACTCTCCTACAGACACTGAACTCTAGGGAAAAGGAAGAGATTTTATTTTGGTATTTCTTATGCATAGAACAGAATCTACATAGCAATCTTGACGGAAGTGAAATATTTCTCTCAGATGTAGTCCATTCCCTTACCTGTGTCACTTATCTTCAAGGAAAGTCAGCTTTCAGCACATGCTAACCAGGTGCAGCAAATTTTTATTTTCATTTCACAGAAACACTTAATAAATGATACCAGCTATACTGTCTTTCACTCCCAACTCAAATTTCTCCTATGGAATATACTAAACCTTAATTCCACTTCCACAAAATCTATTTCAATCAAAAAATGAAACTCTATTGCCATTATATTTATTGCAATGCTGGAGATGGAACTTAGGGCCGTGTGCATGTTTAGCAAACACTTTACTAGAGCTGCACCCTCAGGCCCTTTGTCAGGTTTAAACTCACTGGATAGGAGTAGCACTAAATTCAATACAACATGCACTTTTTCATTGTCTGTTGACACATGTGCAGGTAGCTATAAACTATTGGCTTCACTGCTAGTCTAAGAATTTGTAGGAGTCATCCTGTTCTTAAGAACATAGTCCCAAAACTGCCTTCCAGTAGGATAATTTGTCAACACAAATGAGAGTGCTCCTGTTCCAGAATCATCCAGAAATTCCCAGCTTTCCCCACAGAGCACAGAGTTCTTTAGCTTCTTCACCTAAACTACCAATGCTCCTTCTGGGCCTCTCTGCAGTTGTTTTTCCGAGCTGAGGAACAGTTGGCCATGCTTATGTGGTGGTTTGAATATGCTTGACTGAGGGAGTGGCACAATTAGGAGATGTGGCCTTGTAGGAGAAATTGTGTCACAGTGGGGGTAGGCAATGAGACCCTCCTCCTAACCACCAGGGAGCCAGTCCAGGGAGCCTTCAGATGAAGATGTAGAACTCTCAGCTCTGCCTGCACCATGCCTGCCTGGACACTGCTATGCTCCTGCCTTGATAATAATGGATTGACCCTCTGAAACCTGTAAGCCAGCCCCAACTAAATGTTCTTATAAGAGTTGCCTTGGTCATGATGTCTGTTCACCCAAGTAAACCCTATCCAAGAAACTCTTCAATATCCCCTAGAACCAATATTTTCATAATCTTGTTCCTATCAGGCTAAATTAACTCAGGCCATTTCTTCCTCTGAAGTTTTCTCTATTCTTGATTTTGGTTAGTCATAGAAACACCCCGTAAATTTTCTACAATTAATTTAAATTCAACATTAATATCTATGTCAAAAAGCTTAACACATCATCTTGGCCAATAGACAAACTTAGAGAAATAAACATGTTTTGTATTACATAACCTCCGACCTACACGGACCATGAATAGAGACAGGTTGAGGATAGGTCACAACAGAGCAATGGCTCATGGACAAAACAGTACTTTCACTGTTAAAGCACTGAAGAGAACAAGACAGAAGTCAAAGCTAAAATAAAAATAATGCAAAATGGCTCTGACTAGCCTGAGAGCCATGTAAAGAAAGTGGTGTTTGGAAATATTTCCCAAGTCTTTTTTATTTTTCCTGTAAACAAAAGTTTTCGGTAGATATCCAAGAGGTAACAGATGGGCTGCCCTGCTAGGACCAGAGAAAGAGTGAACTTCACCCCCAACCCCCAGCTCCGCAATCAAGGGTAAAAGTGCTTCCCATCTCACTCTGGTGTTTTATTTTGGTTTGGTTTGGTTTGAGACAGGGTCTTTCTGCACGAACCTAGAATTCACTGTGTAGACCAGGCTGGCCTACCACAAACAGAAATCAGCCTGCCTCTACCTCTCAAGTGCTAGGATTAAAAACACCCCGGCTTTTGTGTGTGTGTGTGTGTGTGTGTGTGTGCGCGTGCGCGCACATGCGTGCACAGTATTTTATACATTTGTGCAGGGGGCATATGAGAGTCAGAGGCTAACCTTGGGTTTAGGTCCTCAGGTACCTTCCACATTTTGTTTGAGGCAGAGTCTCTGGTCTGGAACTTTGCCAAGCAGGATAGGCTAACTGGCCAGCAAGTCAGCTTTTGGGCATTCAAAATTCAGGTCCTCACATTATGAGGCAAGTGTTTAATCAACTGAGCCATCTTTCCAGATTCCAACTCATGTTTTGCTTTTGGTGCATGTGTGTGCCTAGAGGCCAGAGAATGACACTGGGTATTTTCCTCAGTTGTTCTCTACCTTGTTTTTTGAGACAGGATCTCTCACTGGACTCGTGGATTCAGTTAAACTGTCTGGCTAGCAAGGCCCAGATAAACTACTGTCTCCTTAGCACTAAGATTACAAATGTGAACTATAGTGCCTGTTTTATTTGTTTTGGTTTTGAGGTGGTTCTCACTATGGAGCCTTGGTGGGCCTGGAACTCATTCTGTAGACCAGGCTGGTCTGGAACTCACAGAGATCGGCCTGCCTCTGCCTCCTAGAGTGCTGGGACTGAAGGAGTGCACTACTGCCACTGCCACTGCCATCACCACCAGCAGCTTAATTCCTAAATTGTTTTCAGATATAATTTACTTATAATAAAATTACTTAAAAACACAGGCTCTAACCTTGAGATATAGATATACACGTTAGTTCTCAAACTATGGGTTTCAACCCCTCTGGGGGTTGCCTATCAGACATCCTACATATCATAACAGTAGCAAAATTACAGTTATGTAGTAGAAATGAAAATAACATTATGGTTGGGGTCACCACAGCATGGGAATATTAAAAGGGTACAGCACTAGGAAGGTGGAGAACCACTGCTCTAGAAACTTATGTCCCACTCCTAGTCAATCCTCATCTATCCACAGTGGGGGAAGGGAGTCAGAGCCAAACACTGCAGCAGCAAAGACTTGTGATCCAAGCATTCGGGAGGTGGTAGCAAACAGATCACAAGCTGGCCACATAACAAGTTCGAAGTCAGCGTGGGCTACGTGAGACCTGCCTGTGAACAAAACAAAATATTACCAACCCAATTCCTAATATCATGGGTTATTTTGGCTTATAAATAAGATGATCCATTAACTTTCACTCAGCATATTTGTGAGACCTCATCTTTATTACAGTACCACAGTACCAGTAGTCTGTTCCTTTTTATTTTTGAGCAGCCTTCCATTAAATGTATATACTAGTTTATCTTGCCAATGGACAGACATCTGAACTGTTTCCAGGATCTGATTATTATGAGAATAATTGCTATAAGCATTCTTGCATATAGCTTAGTTGCAGAAATTTTTGTTTCTTCTGAATAAATATCTAAAAATGAAACTGCCTGGTCACAAGATATACATGTTCAACTTTCTAAGAATTTCTTAAGTTTTCCAAAATGGTTACATCATTTTACACATTCACCAACAGGATAGCAGACTCTTAGATGTACTGTTTAAGAAACTCTGCGTATGCTATAACCAAACTAGCATTCTGCATACACACTTCTACTATTTTAAGAACTTTACAGATGCACACCAAGAACACTTTTTCTTATTCCACTTTCTACACTGCTTATCTTCTGGTACTTATTCATTCCACAAACATCATAAAGGATGAGAAAAGGCTAGGCTAGTCACTGTTCTAGCTTGGAAGAAGTAGCATTTTCAAGAAACTGAAGAATGAAGGTTGCTGAAGAAAGCAAGTGTAAAGACAAGCAGTCAGAGATATGGCTGGAGAAAGGCAGAAGGGGTCAGGTTTCTCTACAGGGTGCTAGGAGAAACTGTTACAATATTCTAATCAGGAAAGAGGTGACTCTTATGTTCTGGACGAGGTGGGATAGAGGCAGATGTGAACAGAAACAGGAGGCCAATGGTCCACTGAGTATAAGTATGGCACTAGGGAGAGTGGGGACAGGATGAAAGAAGTAGCATCGCAGGACCTATATTATGGGGCTGTACAGATGACTCTACAGTTGGCATCACTGGCTGCTCTTCCAGGGGACCTGAGTAAGATTCCCAGAACCCACATGGCAGCTCACAATGGCAATCTGATGGCCTCTTCTGGCCTCTGCAAGCGCCAGGCATACATGTGGTACACAGACATACATTCAGAAAAAAAACACCCATACACATAAAATAAAATTAAAATTAAAAACAATTTTAAAAAAGAGAGTTATACACTGGAAATAGTACTGTCAATAATTTGGTGATGAATTATGAGAAAGTGATACAACCATGACTTGAGCGACTGGATAGCTATAGTGACACCACTAGGGGGGAGGGAGACCTGGAAAAGAATCCAAATAATGAAAGCAGAATGATTATGTCTTTTTATTTTCATGCACTGTAGATAACGAGTGTGGATAGGGACTAGCCAGAAGAACTTAAGGGAAATCATTCATGGTGCCTGCTAAAGGCTTCAGTAAGGAGAAATGTCTGTCTGTTTCTAAGTGTCTTAATAAAAACTGCAGACACCTAAGTGTGGTGGATTATGCCTATAAGCCTAGTACGTATAGAGGATCATCAAGTTCAAGGACTGCCTGGGGTACAAGAGACCCTGTTTCAAAAACCAAAACCAAAACCAAACAAAACAAAAAAAGCAGAAAACATCCACTGGTGTGTTTATATTTAAAGTTTCAGATTGAGGTGAACACTAGTGACTTCTATATGTCTTGCTAGGTATTGCTTCAAAAATAGAGGGTCCCAACTGAGTGGAACTGAACTAGAAGGATACTGAGAAGCAAGGGCAGCTGTAAGAGGCTCTGGCAATAATAGGTGACACAGTACAGATGAGACAGGCTAGTCCAAGCTGGGAGGCTCATTTTCTTTCCCAGCTAACTGGTGTCTAAACTGCCTTTTGCTTCCCTTCTCATGAATGACTACAGAATTTTAGAGCCAGAAAAAAACTCCCCGGAAAACAAGCAAGAGATTGCTAAGCAGATGAGTGCTTGCTGCTCTTCCCTAGGACCTGATTTGGCTCCTCAACACCCACATTAGGCAGTTCACAAACTGCCACTCTAGCTTTAGGTAGGGAATTCAGCACCCTCTTCTAGCCTCTGCAGGAACCTACAGCAAATACATACTACAAACTAGATTAAGAAGGAAGAATCTATGGCTTTACAGCTCAGGAAAAACTGAAGGAATGGTGATTTACACTGATAGTCAAAGGTGGGAGCCTGCTCTTTGTCAGCCAGCCAAAGTGCTTGCCATGTAAACATGAGTACATAATATGATCTCTAGTACCCACTTAAAAGCTGGGCACATAGCTGTTCTCCACACAGATATATACATGTGCACCTGCATACATATACATACATATGACATAATGTACTCCAATATTTAAAAATTCACCAGGGTGTGATGGTCATGCATGCCTTTTATGCCAGCACTCAAGAGACAGAGGTAGGTGGATTTCTGTGAGTTCTAGCATAGTCATCACTACCAGACTTGGTCTCCAAACAAAAACCCCACAAAATTCCAATCTGGAGAAACATTGTATCAGTATGAAGCAATATGGACAAAGACTGTGTTACTGTCACTTTTCACAAAGACTAATAGTGTTGGCTTCTTAGACCCCACTAATTGGGTTCCTTAATCCTGATGGTGTCTTGGTCCACAGTGTATAACGTGGAAAAATGCTTCCTTAGAGTTGTTACAATGAGGCCTTTTAGATGTGGGGGTAATTTTTGATGTTATCTCCACACTTCAGTTACAGGACAGCCCTGGCTTCACTTCTACGACTAAAAGTATAAACTATTACTTAGGAAGCCTGAAAAATAAAAAATAGGGATTCTTAAGTGCAGTAGTACATGTCTGATCCTAGAACTTAGGAGATGGAAGTAGGAGGATCAGGGGTTCAGGGTCATCCTCAGCTACATTGTGAGAATGAGCCAGCGGGGGGGGGGGGGGGGGGGGGGGGGGGGGGGGAGAGGAGTACGGTCTCTTGAGAAAAGCCAGGGTACTACTTCTCCAGGTATTTCCTTGATTGTTACTGTGGCTGGCCACATAAATGGGAAATAGGTTCTGTGTGTTGTTTTGTAAGTATGGGATAAAGCACAAAGGTGGTAGCAGACTATGAGAAGGGAACATCACTTCTTAGCAGTGGCCTTGGGTATTTTCCAGATGTTCAAGGCCAAAGTAAATTCCTTAACATATTTTAGTTGCCCTAAAGATTAAATCTGTCTACCCAGCTGAAAGAAATGTCTACAAAATAGGGACCATCTTTGAAACCACTCTAAAGCAGCAATCTATGTCATTATCATATTAAGCTTCTTTTCTTTCTTTTCCAGATAGGCTTGCTCACTATGTAGTTCAAGCTGGTTGTAAACTCACAATCCTGCTTCTGTCTCATGAGTTCCCAGATTATAAGCAGGCACCAACACATCCACCTATATTTTTTATTCTCTTTGTAGCTATTACTACATGACATTCTTACTTTTTTACTGTTTATATTCCGTTTTCAGAGTGGCTCATTCTCTATCTGGCCTACCACTTCATCTTCTACATTTTAGTGTAGCCCATTAATATCTATTAATGCAAATGGCAAGACACATACAAGAGGATTTTAATAAACATTTAGGGATATGATGTTCAAACAAAGAGACCATCTCCATACTGTGCTGGTAGTCAAGTGTCTCAATCCTACAGAAGAGCTTATAATGAGGGTAGTTTCCCTAGTAGCTAGTATGTTCTCATTCTTTTGTTTCTTTTTTTTTTTTTTTTTTTGAGACAGGATCTCACTATATAGCTGTTGCCAGCCTCAAAGTCATAGAGACCTGCCTGCCTCTGAGAGGGACTAAAAGCATGTACACACACAGCTCTATGTTCTTAAATCCATAAAGAACCACCAAATGAGGCCACAGTTATACCAACAACTCCTGTTACATAATGTAACACATCTTCCTGCTAGTCCTGTGCATTACCTCAAAGCAAGCACGGCCCTAATACAGAAAACTCTGAATTTTATTTATCATCATGAGAAGCTTTTCACCTATACTGTGGGTACCATGGTCATGACAAGATTCTTGAGAAGCTTGGGGATACAGCTCAGAAGCAAAATACCCACCTACCTAGCACGATTTGAGACTCTGCTCTCAATCCCCAGTATCACCTCCACAAGAGCCTAAAACTAAAAATACTACCTCCAAGAGGAAGTAATGCTTAAGGCACCCTGGGAAAAGTTCTGTTTTTCATAAATTTATGCCAACAAAGTCTCACTTGGCCAAAGTGAAAGCAATCACGACATGGTTCCTGAACACTGCAAACCAGTAACACAGGCAACAAGAAAGACAATCTTTTTATGACTTGTCTTGCTCTTTCAGTTTATAAATGTTTTCAGTTCAAGACAAAATGGCAGAGCTAGATAAGAAAGAAAAACTTCTTACAAATTAAATCTTAGGCACACCAGCAAAACTGGCCAAGCATGGGTAAACTGAAAGTTAAGAAAATTCCCAAGGGTCACAGAAACCACTTTCCAGTATTTCACTCAGGTCCAGATTTCATATTTACCAGTTTTGTTGTTGTTGTCTGTCATGTTTTTTTGTTTTGTTTTTGTTTTTTTAAGAGCCAGTAGAACAGAATGACAACAGGAAGCTAAGTATTTTGTGACCACTCATACTAACTGATCTGCACCTTGAGCAGGCCCTGAGTTAAAAAGAACCTGGTAACAAGTTTTGGGGTCTAGGAGAGGAGAGTTATATCCAAACCCCACCTCTCACTAGATTATGTACTCTGAGGAGTCAGAATGATGAACTCTCAGGTCCACTGGGTAGAATTTTAGGTCAGTTTAGAATTCTTTGGCCCAAGACTACAACTTGTTTTTGTTTTTAATGCAAATGTTAGCATCCTTTCCTATCTCTAAGAGAAAACTAAACCTTAATAAAGGCAAGTCTCCTACCAAGTAGTATGTATCTCTCATATACATACATGCATACACACACACACACAAATTACCACACTAAAGTTTTATAGTAATTTTTTTCATAAGCTATAAAATAAGCATAATTAATACATACTTGAGTGTGATAGATGCTTCTAATTTGAGTAACTGGTGCTTTTTCCAATCACACAGTGAACATGAGGTCATAATTCAAGTCCTAATAGGATTTCATATTTTAGAAAATTCCAAATAACTTATCTGTATAGACTTAAGTACCTCCTTGTGTGATAGGCCTGATGTTAACTAACATAAAAGAAACCTTCTAACACATACACAAGATACACATTATGAGCCCATTCCTCCATCCACATTAAGACCTTAAAGACTACACAGACCAAATTTTTTAAAAATATTCTAAGAAAAACATAATGAGCTATGTTTTATGAGGAACTGAGCTATTAACTCCAGGTGAATAAAATCGGGAGGCAGAAGGATCACTGGAAGTTCAAGGCCATTAAGGACTACATAGCCAAAAATAAAAAAGGCACAGGATATCACATTAAGCATATATCCCTCAAATATTACAATACTAAAAGTCTTAGACAAACAAGAGCAAAATACGAGTCGATCTAGGAGTACTTAGCATCAAAAGCATATGGCCCGGGACCCTCACACACCAGAAAAATCAGTAAAACTAATTGGGGTTCTTCAGCATCTGCCAGGAAGTACCCCTGCTACCACTAGAAATAAACCAGGGATGCAAATATTTACTGCATCCTGAGGTGGATATTAATTCTACTAGCCTACTACATCGCATAGCTAATTCTACTTTATCCCTACTCCAAGATCGAAGTTGGAAACTTCAAGTTAGCTGATAGAGTCATGAAATATCATGAAATAGCATCCCTTCCCAACATGGAAAGGACTTCCAACAAAAACAGACCCAATCGTCTCTCATCCATATTTCCCAATTAGCCAGTGCTTTTTTCTGAAGACTCTATCACAAAGAAAAATATATATAAATGTGCATTCAATGTAGGCTAGAATACTATTAATAGGGTGTGTTTTCTCTTCAGAAGCACAGAAAAGCACTGGAAATTGAGCAAAAACTAAATTACTTTTCAATCCAGTATGGCACATCTTACATCTCTCAGAAAAGTTCCTATGGTCAAAATGAGAGCACAAAACAGGAGTGGAAGAACCACCAAACGAAACTCAAACCGTCGAAATGTCTGGACTGCAAGGGAGTCTTTAACAGAAGTCTAACTGAGGCATGAGAGGGTAGGTAACTTGCCCAGGGCTACAGTTTATTTGGTGGCCAAGCTGGGAGTGCATTCCAGGCCTCCCAGAACGGAATTTGGTGCAGTTTCCCCAGCCTCCAATGCCACCCCGTGTAAAACCTTTTATAAAACTCTTCACTAAGGCCGTTAGCATAAGGGTCCAATTATCATTCAAAGATCAGCCTGTTAGATAATAGCTCAAAAATTCCATCCATTTTATAGCATTTACCAGAGTCATCTAATCTCTGGAGGGAGAACGCAGAGCTCGGATAGAAACCCCTAATTCTGATTCGTCCCCAAAGGAGCTGAATACAGGCGGGCTAAGCAACACTGGTGTCCGCACCCACAAACCGTGGAGGAATCCGCAGCCCCACCGCCCCCCAACACTAAATTCTACTCCCATCCCGGCGCACTCAAGACATCCCACCTCCCGCCGCAGGCCGGATAGCAAACTCTGTAAACCACCACTTTTCCGTGAGAATGAGGAAGAGAGACTCAAAGCCTCGCCTTCCCAACCCCTACCCGCGAGAAAAAGCGCCTTCGTGGACTCCGCGAGACCCCACACCCTGCCCCGCTCACCACGGCGGGGGAGGGGAGAGCGCCCCACACAGGAAGTGCATCCTGCGCCCCTAGCTCGCGCCCCGCCGCTGGGTACCTGCCCTGGGCCGCCAGCAGGCGACCGGCAGCCGCATCCACATGGCCTCAGGTGTTCGCGCGGCTGCTCCGCCGGCCCCAGCCGACCCCTCCCCGGCCCGCTCCAAGCCCGGCCCTCCACCACGCGTGCCTCGCCCCCAGCCCGCAGCCAAGAGGCCAGCAACACCGGTCCCCGCGAGGCTGCCAAGAACGTGGACCCCTCAACACCTCAGGCCGCAACGAGCAGGTATCTCCGCCCGCAGCCGGAGAGCTTCTGGCCCGCTCTGCCTTGACGCAGGTCCTGGCCGTTGACCCTTCGGCAGCTCACGCCGGTCCCCTCAGCCCCCTCGGAGACTCCCGAGGCTCAGCACTCGCAGGGCGGGCCGGGCCACGACCTGTGCTCCGAGCAGCCGGGATGAGCGGCGCGGCCCGGTCCCGACCCCTCGGGCTGCCCTTTTTCCTCAGGCCGGGCGGCGGTTACCTGCAGGAGCCCCCCGGCCCGTCCCTCGGCCTCCGCCGGCGCTGGGAGGGGAGGGGGCGGCGGCGCGGCGCGGGGTGGGGGTGGGGGTGCCTCCACCGCCTCCAGCGCGGACGCCCAGGCCGACGGCGGGGCGGGCCGGGGCCGCGGCCCCGAGAGGCTCGCTCCGGCCCGCGCGCTCGCTTGCTCACTCCCCGCTCCGGCGCGCCTCAGGGAGGGCTCCCCCGGCAGAGGCCGTGGCCGCCTCGCAGGGGCCGAAGGCGGCTCGGCTCCGGGTTTTTTCTCTCCATTCTCCCAACACACAGGAAATAACAGAGCGTCAGGTGACGGCGCTCAGCCAATGAGGCGGCTCCGGGCCCCGGCGCGCGGGCGGGCGGGAGGGCGCGCGGCGGGGTGGGGCGGGCGCAGGGGGCGGGGCCGGGGGCGGGGTGGCGCGCGTGCCCACCCGCGTGTGGCATCTTCGAGAGGCGCAGCTAGAAGACCCCACTCAGCGGTCCGGACTATGCGGGCAGTGCTTTCTCCATCCCTCCGCTTGAGGCTACCTTGTGGGGTGCCCCAGAGCAACTTTCTGGGGAGTTGGTGGCACAGAACCTTCCACTGGGATTTCTGGAGTCCTCCCAGAGCCTCCAAATCCGAAGTCGCGCCTTTGGCCGCCCGTGAAGCCCGTGGCAATTTGTATAGTTAGTTGAGCCGTCACCAGGGTGGCGCCTGCTTTCTTAACGTCCGCCGGCTCAGGTGGGTCACACCAGGCCAGCCTGGTGTGTGCGGATGCTGTCTCTGCCCATGGTGCCTACTGGGTGTTCCTGAATGTACAACAGTCTCTGAGACTCAGTTTCCTCCCGTCATAAAAGCAAGGAAGCCAACCCACCTCACATGTAAACTAGACTTCCATGCCAGTAGTCTACAATGGCGCTAAGATTCTGCACTCCCAGATGCAGGCCCAGAACTGAAGAGATTTCCAGGGCCATACCTCAGGCCCTAATCAGCCTTCCCTTGTATCCAGAATATTTTCACAGAGCAAAGGGCTAAATTTCTTTTTCATCAAGAAATCTAATGTACAACCACCATCTCATAGATCAGTGGTTCTCAACCTTCCTAGTATTTGACCCTTTAATATAGCTCATATTGTGGTGACCCTAACCATAAAACTGTTTCATTGCTACTTCATAACTGTAATTTTGCTCCTGTTATGAATAGTAATCTGTGTTTTCTGATGGCCTCCCCCGTGAAAGGGTCATTCACTACCAAAGCTGTCCCAACCCATAGGTTGAGAACAGTTGCCTTAGATGGTGGTACCGTGTGACCACCCTTTTGCTTTGCAAAGTGAAGCCATTAAGGATAGGGCAAGTTTGGACCATTTACACTCTGCTTTTGGCACACTCGGAGACCTCTCCACTTTGGACCTCAGTTCCCCACAGATACAAGAGGAAGGAGAAGAGTTTGGATTAGGTGTCCCTAAAACTACTGATTCTAAACTAAGCCTACATCCAGCCTAGATGTTGGGGGGAGGGAGTATGTGGCTTCCCCTCCTAAAGCAACCGAACTTGAGAGTCAATTGGGATCAAATGTGCTTTGGGTGTAAAGTGAGATGCCGACAGGTGTCAGTAGTGGTTGGTTTGGAGACCAGATTTCTTTCTTTTTTTTTCCCTTCGAGACAGGGTTTCTCTGTGTAGCCCTGGCTGTCCTGGAACTCACTCTGTAGACCAGGCTGGCCTGGAACTCAGAAATCCACCTGCCTCTGCCTCCCAAGTGCTGGGATTAAAGGCGTGTGCCACCACTGCCCGGCAAGGGACCAGATTTCATATATTTGGGGTCTACAGATCCCTGTGGCCTGGCTTCCCTTTCACTCTCACTGTACCTAGCCAGAGCAATGCATGCTTTCCCTAGCCTCAGGCCACCCACAGAGGGTCTGGAGATCCCAGGCAAGGCCTGAAGTTGTTCTAGGGACCCTGACAGGAGGATGTGGTGGAGAAGGCAATGATCTCTCCTGGCTCCAGTTCCATCTCACCAAGTAAGGGCTGATTCCAGTGCAGGTCAGGACCATTCCTGAAGATTTGATTCCCCCACACCTCTTTGACAAAAGGCAAAGTGCCAGGCCCTTCCGGAGCAGAGAAGAGCTGAATAGGCCGCCAGGCCCTGCCCTCTAGCTGTTCCCATTGTTCTAACTGTGGGTTTCGTTTTCAATTCTCAGGCTCTGAGGCCTGGCTTCAGCTTCTGTCAAGACTGCCGAGAGAAAGGTGGGAGGAACTGGAAACAGACCGAAAGTTCTCTGAGCTAGTGCGCGTGCACGCACACATGTGTGTGCGTGCACACACACATACAAATGAGAATGTAGATGTGCCTTCTTGTAAACTCAGTGTTTAGGGCATCCCCAGATTCTCGAGCCAGTTCTGAAGAAAAGGGACACCATTTCCTCATTCTCCCTTCTTTCCTAGATCTCACTTTGTCTCAAAAAGACAAGAGGAATACAGGAGAGCTCACTAGGAACAGGATGCAGAGAAACACTGGGTCCGGTTCCTGCCTCCTTCCCTACGGTAGCTCCCTCCCTACTCTTTCAGCCCCTAACAGAACACTATCCAGGTGACCACCACATGGAAACTTGCCAGATCTGCTGGGGCCCTACCATGTGCCCTTGAAGTATCACACAGAGGAAACACATTCATTGAAATCATGACCAGCAGATAGGTATCAGTATTCTTGTGCTTCGTGTGGCCCTGGACAACTCATTTCACCCTTCTGAGTGCCATGCCTGACCCCCTAGTGTTACCTCACTTATTGGTATTGTGAGTATCTAAAGAGAGCTGCATGCAGTACCAGATACAATTGACTCTAATACCACCATGCATGGTGGTGCTCGCTTGGAGTCCCAGGACTCAGGAGGCTGAAATAAGGGCATTGTAAATTGGAGGCCAATACAAAAGCTGAGCAGATGAAGCTCAGGGAAATTAATTGCTGCCCAAAGTCCTACAACTCGGGATGGTTACTTTATTTTGTTTTGAGACAGGGTCTCACAATGTAGCCCCGGCTGGCCTCAAGTCATGCTCCTCCTCCCGACTCAGCCTCTGGGGTGCTGGGATTGTAGCCCTGACAACACCACAAGCTTGCCACAGCCTCTCGTATCCCTCCTTGTCTCAAATGTATCCATCTCGGGTTTCCCTTCTATACTTTGTAGTCTTTTAAAGAAAACAGAGTAAATGAACTGTTTCTTTCTCCCTCTCTCCTAACCCAGTCCACTCTAAAATACCTATTGAACACAATCACTGTGTATCAATTCCAGAGGCCAAACTAATCCCTTCTCTCTTCCTCTGGCTCGGAGATGGCTTTTGGAAACCCAGTGTCACTCCTTTTATTACAAACTCCTCAGCCCTCCTCCAAGAACCTGAGCCACTCTGGGATTACAAATGGAGCCTTCTGCCTCTAGGTCACTGATTCTGCTACCATCTGTCAGCACGGATTGATTGAGGAGACTGGCCCTGCTCAGCAGATCAGTGACTTGTGAGAACTGAGCCAGGGTGTCTTGCTTCAGCTGCAGGCTGGTGTCCTTCGCAGTACTAGCTGACTCTCTTGAGCAACTGAACAGCCCTCACCTTTATCCTTTATCAGACTCCTGCTCTCCTTCCTCTTGGGAGGGGCCGCTAGCTAACAACTCTAACACACCAAGAGGAAAGCCTGGATTCCTCGCTCACAAGCCTGGGGCTTCACCTGTAGTCTTGCAGAAGGCAGCTTACAAGTCTGTGGTTGACAGAAGGGGAAACTCCCCCCAACACCATGCTGAGCCTGTCCCAAGCCAGGTAATTTCCCCAGACAAAGGGTGGAGATGCTGAGCATGCTTAGGCACAAAGGCATGGCTTGATGCTCTGGGTATGCCTTCATTCTACAGGATCACCTGCAGTCCTTGAGGCTGTAAGCCCTCCACAGTTCTTTCTCAGGCAAGGTGAAGAAAGGCTATAAAGCCTTGGGTGGGGATGCCCAAGACTGTAGATGGAGGGAACGACTGCCCCTGCTATGCACAAGAGACCTGTGCCCAGAGCAGTAGAAAGACATGACAAAGATGGTGCCCTACAGGACCTTGTATCTTGTGAAGGGTTTGATAAGACTGTTTCAGTCTTACAGTGGCCTCTGCTCACCAGCTTGCCCTTCCACTCTGCCCTACAAGATCAAAGTCATGGGTCCCACTGGGCTGTTTGTATGTCCTTTTTTTTTTGGTTACTGGACATTCCCACTTCCATCTGGTGCCTGGTACACTATGCAAGAAAAGACAGCATATTCACAAAAATTACATTATCACTGATCATGAGACAGCCCAGAGAATATCAGGAATTGGGCAGACTTCCCCTTATCACCCTAATTAATGTTTGAGACAACCTGATGAGATGGATACTGATGTCACACCCTACTTTACAAATGCAGCCTCTGAGATGCAGGGGAATTTAAGTAACTGGTCCTAAGTCATTAAGCTTGAAAGAGGCAGAGCTAGGATTATTCTAGGTCTCCAGCAATTGTACTTTTACCTGTCCATCTTCCTAGTGCTCAGGGACTACTTGGAAAAGGGGAAGACAGCTGGCAGGTCCAAAGTCTCCAGGTGACCAGGGAAAGAGACCATAGAGAACAAAGGACTCAGTGGCAGCCTCTCTCCACAGCAAACTGAGGCTCTGAGGACTGTCTGGGGACCTCATGCCTAGCAGCATTCCTTTTACCACAGATGAAGAAGGACCCTGAAAGCAGACAGTAGGAGACATCAGCTCTCCATCCAGCTTGAAATCCACTGAACCTCTGGGCTGGAGTCTTCCTGAGCAGCCACTGACAACACAGATCACAAAACTGGGGACCAGTATGCTCTCACCAGTGTGTACTCTTCAGCAAATCACTTACTGACTTAAGGTCTTGACTTCTTTATCTGTAAATTGGGATTTGAGCCATGGGAAGCAAGTTTTCTTCCTGCCTTCTGGGAATGGGTCCCTTCCCTAGGTGATGCTTTTCACTTCTCACTAAAAGCCTGTGGAGGCACCAGTCATGATACTGAGCAGACATAAGCACACAGAGAGGTGAGTGACTAGTTCCAAGTGAGGCAGCCAACAGAAGGCAGAACTGGGACTGGTACCCAGCCTTCTGGCTCCAGAGCTTCCACTAAGTCACTCAGTGCTCAGGGTTAGCGATGGATGATCTAACTGTAGCACTAAGCGAGGCACGGTCTAAACATTAATTCACTTAATCCTCACAGCAAACCTGTGAGGTGGATACTGCTCTTCCTTTTGCAGATAAGGAAACTGAGGCATAGCAGTTAGAAGGGGTCTGAGCTAAAAATCAGCCAGGAGAGTAGGGTTGCCAAGCCCCTGCATCGATTCATCATGCAAGAACAATGGGAGGTTCCTTTCCATTGGGATTATTTCTGCTTGAAAGCTCAAGACTTTTAGCCACATCATTGTCTGGGCGCCACAGGAAGGCAATGCCACATGCTGAGGCATGCTGGGAAAAGACTTTGTTCCATCCTGTTTTGTTGACATGCTCTTCATTTTTAAGCCTGAAACCCAAGTTTCCTGCTAAGAACGCAAACGGTGGAGAAAAATGCAGCCATGATAACAGTCACTGCTTCTGAGCCACACTGTTTCTTTGGCTTAGGACTCTGTATGTGTCATTTAACCTCAGCCTTCATGAGGCCAGAGCATCACCCCGGTTCACTGCTGAAGAAGAGGTCCAAAGTTGCTAGGAAGATGCTTGAAGATACACAGCTGCTAAGTGGTGGGCCAGCAGCTGCCCTCAAGTCTGTCCCCTCAAACTCTCTCCCTTGACCACAGTGGCTGCCTTGCAAGAGGATCCTGGGGCTCTTGCACTGGATGTAATGGCGGCAATGGTTCTGCTCATCTTTTACCCTCACCTTATACTAGGGTCCAAGTGTAGGGGTGCAGAGCTGGGTGTTGCCTTCTCAACAAGGATGGCCCAGAAATGGGGACACTGATGTTTTCCCTCCAGAGACTTGGGAATGGCTGCCCTGCCACCAAACCAATTGTCTTCCAGAAAAACATACATCATGTAAGAAGCCTCATTACTGCCCTGTATCTATCTCCCTGATAGCTCTCAAGAACAACTGCCAAGCACCTGTGTGATGCCTTGGTCACAGAAAGCCGCAGGAGTCATGGAATCTCCAACTCACCATCAGTCCTTGACTCCAGCCTCTTTTTTGTGAGCCACTTTCACCCCTTCCGGCAACTCATGGCAGTCCCATGAGCGCTTCTCCCTGGCTTAACAGTGTGCAGTGGCTGCTGAGTGGCTTCCAAAGTCCCACTCTCCCGGATACAAAGCCCTCTCTTGGATTAGCCCGAAGTGCCAACCTCCACTCCCTTGTTTCATTGTCTCTGCCAAACCAAACAAGCTGTGTCCCTGGCCTGGCCTATTCCCAGAGGCAGAGGATCCTCCACAGAGACTAAGGTATTTCTTTTCTGCTTTTTTTGTTTGGTTTTTTCGAGACAGGGTTTCTTTGTATACCCCTGGCTGTCCTGGAACTCACTCTGTGGACCAGGCTGGCCTGGAACTCAGAAATCCACCTGCCTCTGCCTCCCGAGTGCTGGGATTAAAGGTGTGCGCCACCACTGCCCGGCGACTAAGGTATTTCTACCTTGCCTTTTCAGGTCCGACTCAAATGCTGCCTCCTTAACTATTCACTCAACAATGACTGGGTCTTTCTCATATTCCAAGCATAAAATCATAAAATAAAGGGTCCTTGTTGTCATGATGTTTGTGGGCCCATGGGGCTTCATGGTGAGACTGGATGAATTCCAGGGAGAGGTGCTGCATGGACAAAGGCCCTGAGGCAGGAGGAAGCAAAGAGAGCAGTAAGGGGGAGGAGGCAGGACAGTGCAAGTCAAAGGAAAGTTGAGGTGCAGCTACAGCATGGTGAGGGTCACAGGCTTGGGACTTCATCCCAAGGTAAAAGGAGGAGACATGGATTCTTAGATGGCCCCACAAATCTACCTTTCCAGCTGCCCTGTAGCTGTGCCACTTAGAAGCTGAAGCCCTGTTTAAGCATTCCACATCCCTATATCTGATCTTTGGGGGTGATTTTCACATCCTTTCTCCTAGGCTGAACTTAAGGGCAGTACTGGCCTCTGACCAAATAGTTTCATCCCTATTAGCTGACCCAGTGCCTGGAACAAGGAACTGTTCGGAAACCTCAGTTGCATTACCTGGATGACCACATATCCCCTCTAGGGGCAAGACTGCCTGAGGGGCCTTCCTCATTCTCTGCAAGTTACAAAGTCCAAAGGTTTCAAGGAAGCCAAAACTCCAGAAGCCCTTAAAAGCAGACCAAGCTTTGTTTGATGTCCATGCCCAGCATCAGCATATGGACTACACAGGATCTACCTTTGGTCATCATGCAAAGGACCAGAAACCAAAATGAAAGTTGAAACGGCTGCTTACAGTGCACATTCCACATGAGCAACCTTCTAAGGTAGGGTCGGATACCGCCCCAATTTCAGATGAGGAAACTGAGGAAAGGAGGACCTGACCCCCTGGGGAGTCAGGAGAACAGAGCCAAGACTAGCACCTGACCTGAGTTCAGACTCCCTGTGGTTCTCCTGTAGGGCTAATAGTCTTTCCAGACATTTCTTTCACAACTGTTTCCAACTGACACATTTCATCAGGATGTCAGTCACACCAGCAGTGGGAGCCAGCACACCAATTCTCAGAAGCTCTACTCCTCTGCATCAGAACTGCACGCTCAGCTCCCAGGCACCAAGGCTGGCCACTTAGCCAAGGCAGAGAGGCTTAGGCCTGGCATGCTGCAGGTACTCAGTCAACACTGAGTGTGAACAGAGGCACCTGAGCTGATGTGAGACATAACAAAGGAAAATATGCCTGCAGCTTTCACACGCACTAGTCTCCATGCTGAATTATTTCCTGTGCTAACCCACAGCACTCTCACTACAGAGCTATGAGCCAGGTCCAATACTGGTTCCCACTGACAGGGATGTATACAAACAAAAGCAAAGGCAGCAGTGAGTACATAGCCTGAGGATGCCAGAGAGCAAGTGGTTGAGACAGTATTTGAACCTATACAGTGTTCTTAAGCAATCCCATATGTGTGACCATGTACAGAAACACCTTGGGCAATAGGGAATGAATGTTCCTGAAGAGCCACAGCCATGTGAAACCCCCCCCCCCCGTCTCCCCACACACTGATATCAGTACATCCCTGCAGCAAGTGATGGCAGACTCTCACAGTGACCTCATCTCAAGTTGTGTGTCTCCTGTCACGGGTCTCTGGCCCCCCAGCATTATAATGTGCTTCTCTTCTCCTTTGGTGGCAGGTGGGTACAAGAACCTTCAGTGAAGCCCCTGAACTCCCGGGTCTCAGCTTTTCCACCCCAGGGAGATTATTATTGTTCCCTGCACATACGCAGCTTCCTCCATAGCCTCACACAGATGCCTGCTCTGAGGAAGTTACATGTCACAACTACCCAGCACAGACTCAGAGCTGAGTAGCTGGTTGTAAAGTTTGTGCTGGTCAGAGAAGATAGTGCTCATGACCTTTGGGAACCTCCATGATAGTCAGCCACCTCCCAGAGCCATCTGTGGCCAGCTCCCAAACCCCACAATACCCAATACCTGGATGTATTCACATATGGTACGGACCAAGGTACTGGGCATCCCTGTTCTTTTGGAGGGAGGCTGTTCCCTTGCTAGAACCTCTGGGCCCTCCCTAGCCTTCGTACTGTGCTAGTGGGGAGTAGTAGTAGGCAAGCCAGGCTGAATGAGAGGGAAGAACATCCTTTCTAGAAAAACCAGTGGGCAGATGATACTGCCCAAGGCACAGCCTACATGGAAACCATCCAAGAAAATCAGCAACAAGAAAATCAGAGCCCTTCAAGGAAGCGGGAAACCTAAGTAGACCTAAAACCCTCTCACAAAAAGGGGGTCTGAGGTCCAGGATGATACCATGCCACATTCAGGGCCACTTAGTATATGAGTGGCTCTGCCATGTGTCCAACCAGTGACTCATTTGCAGTGGTGGGTGGGCCCTTGCTGATCTCCAGGGCTCACACTCTAGCAATCTACTTCCCTCTGGTCTTGCCCACAGTAACCAGAGATGTGGGTTCAGCCTCATCTAGAAAATGCGGAGTCTCTGGAGCTCTTCCCCTGCACTTCCAGCTCTGGGCTACCTATACCTCCATGCTGCCCGACAGAGCCCAAGGCAGGGAGATAGGACTAAAGTAGGCGAGCAGGCAATGCCTGCCCAGTTTAAGCATAACCACCCCCATTTCATAGCTAGGCAAACTGAGGTTTGGAGGGATTATGCAATCGATACCTAGCTATCCAAGTGCTGTGCCTTCACTCTCCTGGGCTGTTCTCTCTTCAAGCTTCCAGTTTCCACATGCCTGCTAGCCCAGAGAGCACAACTCTAAGATGGTTGGTCTGAGAAAAGTAAGTCCTGTAACCTTTGTCAGAGCCCTTCGACATGTTTATCACTACTCCCAGTACACCAAGACTCGAGGCACATGACCAGTCTGAATACTACACAGAGACTAAATCAAAGCAGCCTGGCCTTGAGGCTCTGACCACTTTCTATGCTAGCACTTTGGTCAAACCTAGGGCTGGGGAACTAGCCAGCAAGACTCTGTGGGAGCTTCAGGTCACCCCTGGGGTCCAACTTGGAGATGCAGCTCCAGGAATCTGCCTCAAAATTCTCCAAATCACTTCTCTCAGAAATGTTGCCTCCAGCTCTGAATGTAGCCTGTCTGGCCTAGGAATGCAGTACAGGGCCCCCGGGTTTAATCCTCGTGGGAAACAGATGACGAGTAGAAAGTAAAAAAATTCATACTAGTCTAAATTCAAGTGTAGAACCATCCACAAATCCCCATACCCCAAGGCAGCTCTCAGGCCTGACCTGGCAGGAGCTGGCAAGATTCTGGAGAGTAGTCTTAAGACATAAATGTATCTGAGGATGAATTTCAATGGTATATATATATGGGTAACCAGCACAGTCTGTCATCAGGTCAAGCTTGTTCTGCCTCTAGACTCTACTCCCACTGTGAAAGAACCAAGTGCCTCTCCGCCTGTTCCCCTTTCCCTAACCTGCCTCTCACCCTGTGTAAGCTCTGCTCTTTTTCCTTTCTCCAGACACACTCTCTTCTGCCTTAGCCTGGCAGACTTCTACTCACCCTTCAAAGTCTTAAGCCACCTCCCCTAAGAAGTCTCTCTTGATTGCCCTGTTGAATCTAATAAGGTACAAAGAAAGGCTGTGTTCATTTGTCTTATTTTGATCTTGTCCCCAGGTTTCTGGCATCCTTAATAGCCACAGCTGCCATTAGCTGAGCACCTCCTTGTACCTAGAGTCTCCTTAATCCCTGTAACAAGTCTACAGGAAGAGATAACTACTCCTAGGCCATTGCCTTTTAAAGCAGCAGCTCTGAAGCTTGCCCAAGGTCAGACACCTAGAGCTTGTGTTAAAGTAACAAAGAGCCAGGGAGGTTACTGCTCCAACTTGGCTCAGTCCAAATGGGGGTGCCTAGAGAAAGGGGCCTTAAGCCGGCTGTAAGTGAACAGGCCATCTGTGGGTCTAGGCAAGGTAAAGATGTCTAGCAGGGACCAGGGACTGGCCTGGTGCTCTTTGCACCCCTGGCTATAATCTAGAGCCTGGAATGGACCCCACACCTCTTTGGGGAGAGCTCGTACCCCTTTTCCTTTTCCATCTGGCACACAGTTTCACAGAATAGCAGAACACTATAGGCCATCAGGGTGACTAAGCCCCAAGCCCAAGGCTGTGCATTTGGGCAGCTATTTTTCATCCAGCCTCTGCTGCCCCAACTCAGTCAGTGTCTTCCCTCATAACCAAGACTGCAGTCCTGGTATAACAAGCACCACCGGGAAAGTTCTCCTTTGGGTGGCTTTGCCAAAAGAATTGGACCTAGCCAGGATAGAAGTAGGGGGATCTTCATGGTCTCACTTCATGAGGGGTCTCCAAGTTACTCTGCTATCTTGAGCTCCAGGCACAAGTAAGTCTTCATGCTCAGCTTTGGGTTGGCTGTCAGGAATTTACAAGGGTTGCCCTAAAAGTCCCTGTGCTCAAGCCCAAAAGGCTAACAGAGATAAGCCACCAGTGTGGTCAGAGCTCTAAGAGGGAACGGGACCCAAGCCCTGGAGGAGAAACTGAGTCCAGAGGACTTAACAGGTCCAGGAGTGGGATCAACTCGAGAGGAAGCAGGGCAGGAAGTGGGCACAGTAACAGGTCCAGAATATGACAAACATGCTCTGGCCATATTTCCCTGACCTCCACTATAAAGGATTCTTGGCTTAGAATCTCAGCCCAGAACTCTTGGGCCCCAGTGGGACCTGAGCAGAGCCTAGCCCTGGTAAAACCCATTCCATGCATTCTCTGAAAGCTGCCTTCAAGCAGATTGATCCCCTATGTCCACTGTACCTGCTGAACTCTGTGGTAGCCCAGAGTTGTGGCTGCCTCCTGGCCTAGAGAAGCTCACACTTCAGGCCCTCAAGGTCTAGCAGAAGAGGCAAGGCCCAAGACCTTTTGCCAGCATACCCTGGCAGGCCAGGCCAGAACTGAAGCCAGGGGTAAGTAAGCATGGAGGGTTCTCTGTCCCATCATAGTCTTGGTCAGGGGCTGTCTCTGGTCACTTTCAGTAAGCAACTGTGGGCAGAAGCAGCCTTCAGAGATATCAGGCCACCCAGGCTAAGGGAGGAACCAAGTGTGACCCTGGCTTGGGGCAGGGGACCAAAGAGGAAAACAGATGACCTGGGGCAAAGACTTGGAGACAGGGAAGGTGCCTGAGCCTCCTATAGAATGAGGAAGGACTGGAAAACCAGGGAAGAGGGGACTCCTCCCGCCATGCCGGCCTGTCTTTCTCCAGCTCTTCACTGTAAAATAAATGGAAGAAGCACACACCAGACAGAAAAAAAGGGAGGAACAAATAAAATCCCAATCCGCCACCCACCCACTCCCTTGGTGGGTCTGGGCCAAGGCCTTGGCCTGGGTCACTTGCCTCTGCTTTTCCCAGGAAACCACGGGTGCCAAATTTGCATTTACCACAAACAGAGACAACACAATGTCATAATCCTTCTCCTGTCATTCTCCCCTCTCTGCCTCCTCCCACCTCAGACACACACGCTAACACAAAATGACGGCTCCCTCGATAGACTGAATGAGCAAAGCTCTGGATCTGCCTCCTAATTGTTGGCGTTTCTCTTTGGCCTGTGCTCTATGCCCATCGCCCAACTCGCAGCAGACCACCCACTGCCCCCTCCTTTGTCCCGCATTACCACTGACAAATGGCCTGCTGGAGGTGGAAGAATATGTCAGGAAATAATAGGGGGAGTCAGCCCCTGCTCCCTCCTAAAGCTTTCTGCACCTCTCTGCTGGGGTCCCGGCCACAGAGGGCGGCTGGACCAGAGGGAACAGAGACAGTAACAAGGATCTGGCCCCTGAGATCCTGACCCGGGGCCTTGCCCTTCACGCCCCTGCTGTTGCTGCGGCTGCACTCGGCCAGCAGCCCGGGCCACCCCTCCTCTCGCGGCCGCCCTCCTGGGCACTGCTCTGAACATCCTCCGCGCTCCCCTCCCTCCATCGCTCTTTATGGCAGTTTCAAAGCTGCAGCCGCCACTCGAGCAGCTGCGGCCTTTGATGGGGACAAGGCAGTGAAGGCCGCCCAGGAGGCCCCTGCCTGGCCTGTCCCTGGCCCGCTGGCCCCTGCACGCCCCCGGGGAGCCTGGGGCCGGCGCGGCGCAGCGCCCAGCGGGCACGCCTCACACGCCAGAGCAAACTTTCGCGACCGTGGGAGAGGCCCCGCGCACGCCGTTACCTTTGCAGCTGCATCCTCCCCTGGTACTTGCCCCAGACCCCCTGACAGCCCACAGCATGCAGGCCGGCAGGAAAACAACCCCCCGCGGAGGCAGGGAGGAAGGGAAACCGAGAAACGGAGAAGAAAAAGGAAAGGGGGCAGTTTCTCCTCTCAATCTCAGCCTCTTCACAGCTCCTCCTGCCCAAGCAAGCAAGTGAAGTCACAGGGCCGGGGCGGTGACATCAGCTGAGCCTCTGACATCACGGCCCCTGCCGGATCACACCTCTGCAGGGTGGAGATGGAGGAGCAGCAGGGAGGAGGAATGGGTGAGGGAGAGGAGTACCAGATCCCTCCTTTCGCACTTAACTGCGGAAAGCTAGTGCCAGGGGGAGGGGGGAGGTAAGGGGAGGGGCGTGTGGCTCATCTCTAAAGAATACGGTTTATCTCTATAGATAAGGGCGATTATGTGTCTATTTATAATTGGCCCCAGAGTGGATGGCTTAAAAAGAGCCAATGCCCACCGCAGGTGGGGAATCAAAGCTTGGAGCAAGGGGTGAAGGTAAGAATGCCCACTCACAGTATGCCTACTGTGTACTGGTGACTGGCATCTGTACCCTGGATGGTGCTCACAAAGGCCAAAGAGGACTCCATTATACCTGGTGAGCTCAGAGAGGGAAGAACCTTCCTGAGGCTGCACAGCAGGAAGACAGCCACACTTGGAGACAGGAGTCACTAAGGAGGTAGAAAGGACTGGCACAGAGGCTGGAGGGCCAGCTGAGCAGCCTTTAGCATCTTGAAACTTCCCAGGCCACTGAGGGCATACCTAGGACAGCACACACTCACACACAGGAGAGGCTTCAGTAGCAGGACAGAGCAGTTCCAAGCCCCCTATTCAGGGATGGCAGCAGAAGGGACATTGTCCTTGAACTGCAGCTCTGCCTCTTATGGTCTGAGCAGGGGGGCTAGCTCTGAGCAATTAAGCCCCTACTATGTACAGACCTACTACTAGGTTCTTCACAGTCCCTATATTTAACCCCATGACAGTGCTTGAGAAGTAAGTACCCTTCTTCACATTCAGAAAGAGAGACTGAGGCCCAGGAAGTGGCCCCCGGGGGGTCCGGCCCCTGGTACAGGGAACCACAGACGTGTCTTTGGGGTCATCAGGAGTCTCCTGCTTAGGTGATCCTTAGCCTATTGAGGCCTCCCCTGTCCAAATGGCTACTTCTGCTCCCGTTTGGCAGTAGTCCCAATAGAAGCCTACAGGCCTGATCCACCAGCTCCAAAACAGCACCATACCCTGTCCACAGGACATCTGGGATGCCTGTTCAATTAATCTCAGCACACATGCGCATCTGAGCTTTGATGATGTTTGGTGGCAGCCTACTACTTGCCAGGCCCCAAGCCCCAATTATTTTCTCCTTATCATCTAAAAAATACTTCCATTCCTTCTGACATTGCTCAAATCCTGGAGCCAGGGTAGCCACTGTGCTCTTTGTACCAACTCTCCCCCTACCAAGGACATGCACGGTCTGTCCTTAAGACCTGACTTGGTGTGAAGTCTGCAGCAGGCTTTCTGTTCAGTACACTTCCAGATAAACCAGCCACTCAGGAAAGATGTGTCTGCAAGTGTCAGCACAGAAACCTAGAGCACAATTATTGATTAGGCTCTCTGCCTCTGGCCCTTTGCACTTGCTGCTCTCTCTGCCTGGAACACCCACTCTCTCTCCACTGCCAGCCCTTTGTTACCCTAGATGCTGCTTCCCCCTGTTTTCCTACTCAGCATCCTGGAAGACAGCTTGAAGCGGGGACAGGGGCTTCAAAGCAGACTGCTTGGGTTCCTACCTTAGCATCCCCAACTCACTGTAAGCTAGTTGGCTCCTCTGAGTCCATTTCATCCTATGTGAAGATGGAACAGCAGTGTCCACTGGAGGGTCTCAGTAAGGGCTGACCTCCTGGACCCCCACCTGTTCACCTACTGTTCTACCCCAATGGGACTTTAACTTTAGCCAAGGATTCAGGTCAGTATTGTCCTCTGACCACAGTGAAAGTGACTTCAAACAGTGGACACTTAAGAAACACACACTGGCCAGGCATGATGGCCCACATCTTTAATCCCAGCACTCTAGAGGCAGAGGCACATAGGTGGATCTCTGTGAGTGTGAGGCCAGCCTGGTCTACATATGGAGTTCTGGACCAGCCATGGCTACACAGTGAGACCCTGTCTCAAAAAGGGAAGAAAGAATAATACACTGAGGAACCTAGGCAAGGACAGCTGAAATCACGAATTGGAGAATTCTAATTCAATTTGGCAGGCACTTACATTAGACTGTCTGGCTTTAAACCTTGGCTTTTCTACTTCCTTCCTGTGAGATCTAAGGCAAGTGTTACTTCATTTCTCTAAGCCACATAGGCTCCACCTGTAAAATGGGAGGAAGACTAGAGCTTCCTTATAAGGTTTCAAGATGGCATGAGATAAGGAATGCAAAATACTCAGAAGGGTGCAGGCTTAGCTGGAGCCAGATCAAGGTTAGCTGCCTTAGTGACTATCTGATCAGGGCCAAGAAGGGCAGTGGAAAGGGCGTGGTCACCAGAGGAACAGACTGGCCTCCCACAGAACTGTGCCACCCCATGCTTTCCCTTTCTTGAAGCAGGGTAACTTTCTGCTTTCCTGAGACTCTGGTTTCTGATAAGAAATATAAACAAAATGTCTACAGACACATGGCGCTAGCACTGAGAGATGTGCAATAAACATGGGGTCCCTGTAGTCCTCCAAAGCATGGAGACACGTGCAATCTATAACTCTTCCAGCACTCAGCATGTGTGAGGTCACAAGCACAGGCAGAAACACAGAGAAGGGACTTAGAAGGGAGAAGGATGGACCGAACACAAGGAAAGGCTTCGGGGAAGTGGGGGACAGGCAAGCTGGGTCAGGACACCCTGTCCAGGAAAAGGAGGCGGGAGCAAATGCATGGACATGGTGGGGCCACCCAACCCCAAAGGCAAAGCTGACTGCTAAGATGGGAACTCTCAGGCACACTTGGGTGGCCAGACCCAACTGTATTCATTCTGTAGCTTTGAATTCAGTTGGGGAAATATGGTGGCTGATTTGGAGAGCACCAAGTTCCCATCCTGGGCATCCTGTTGATGCTCAAGGCCAACATCACAGAAACAAGAACGGCCTTGGGAGGGATGCTAAAATCATCTTGTTCAACTATTTTACAGATGAGCAACTTGAGGCCCAGAGATCTGAACTACATGACTCCAACTCATAGTTAGTAAAGAACAGAGCCAGAATTTGACTCCAAGCTGATTCCAGAGTTAGTGTTTTTAACCAATTCACCCTCCCGCTTCTCCTGAAGCCATGCATCCATCCCGTGCTGTATCCATATGCCCATTCAGCATGCACGCACCCATCCACCCATCCTCTCCTCATGCACCTATGTATCCCATCATGCATCCATCCACAAGCTTCTTTATCCCATCACCCATGTGCACCCATCAAGCTCATGTATGCATGCATCAGTCTAAGGCATTATGCATGCATGCACCACCCATCTGCCCCATCCTCTATGCACGAATCTATCTATCCTATATCAGGCATCCATCCTATTACACATGTGCACCCACCTATTCATTCCATCATGCATGCACATACCAGTCTAAATCATTATGCATGCATGCACCCACCCTTGTATGCACCTACCTACCCCATCCATCCCATTATGCCTGCATGCCTGCACCTGTCTAAACCATCAGAGGTGTGTCCCACCCATCCCATTTGGTATGAATCCGCCCTTCCATCACATCACACATGCATGCACCCATCCATCAGATCACACATGCACGCATGCAATCATTCAAGCAGTGCTTATTTGAGCTCCTGCTGTCCCAGACACTGAGATGTCAACATTGAATGCAGAGCCAACCCCACAGAGCTCTGCGCTGTACCCAGCTGCTTTAAAGCTCACTAAAATCAGTCCTCCTGAAAAGCCTGGCTCAAATCGAGCCGCTCAAGACCACAGACCACTCTGCTGCTGGGAAACCACAAACCAAGCCCCTTTCAAAGGCCATTACATCGCTTGCATGGGAAAAGGAGAATGAAGACAATTGATCCAGTATCCACTTTCTGGACAGAATGATGAGTTGTTTGGAGGTCTCAGTAACAACAACAAAGATCTGGAAATGTTCGGTGCAAGGGGCTTGAAGCAACTGAACGAACAGGAAGCGCATCTGAGTTCTGCCACCATCAGAGCTTCTGGCAAGTAGTCCCCTGGGCAAAGAGGATGTGGGCCAACTTTATACACTGGGTTCTGGGGCTCCCAGACCACTCTCCCTAAGAGCTAAGCACCTACTCTGTTCCAGACCCACTGTGCTGTCCCATCCCAAAAGGCTAGCAGGATTGTTCCATTTTGCAAACAAGAAAACTGAGGCTCAGAGAAAGGAAGTCTTGTTGGTGGTCAACACAGGGCTGGCTGGCTCCAAAGACTGTGACCCTCAACACCAAAGATTCGGCTTAACCTTGGACAGATACTGCTTCTCTGCTTTCCTCACCTCTAAATAGAACATTGGGAGCAGGGAGGACACTCACTGAGGCTAGCCGACTTTCTCTTGGCCCACACCCCAAAATTAGGCTCTAAAACTGTCCAAAATGAAGCTCGTAAAACAGAAATCAGTGTCCTGTCGTGGGCCTCCATTTCAGGGAGATAATTACTTTATACCCATTTTACAGACGAGGCCATAGATCTATAAGATAATCAGTACACTCTCCCAAGGTTCCTGCGATAGATCTGTCAGTGCTGCAGAAGAATGGATGGCTGTTACAGTCAGGTTTTCTGTAGTGCTATTAATGGTGAGTCCCACATCTGGGTAGCACACCACCGCTCCTTAAGAAATGCTCACTGCCAGTTTCTTCCTCCATAAACTGTGAAGGGAACAGTTCTTAAAAGAACACATGCACCCTATTTTGCAGATAAAGTAACAGAAGCCAGGAAGGGTGGCATGCAGTATGCAGGAAAGCTGCAACCCAGGATTTGTGACCCGGAACACAGTATTAGGAGAAAAGGCTGGGGTGTTGGTGGGCTGCAAATTTGAATGGCACACTTCTGCGGGCTGGCAGTCTGCCAAGAGCTGCAAACACGAGGTGTTCTGCTCACCCAGGGCCATCAAGAGCCTACAGCCCTTCCCTGGGCACAGCTGCTACCCTGGCAGACCCCTAAAAAGCCCCCCAAAGAATCTCTGCGCTCCAGAGCTTTTTTCTCATTCCAAACATGCCAGAGCCCTGCGGACCCCGGAGGCTGCTACTTAGCGCCAGATTAATCACACCGAATTCTCCATCCAGATATTGCGTGCAGGCCGAACTCCCACCGCTAATCGCCGTAATATTCTCCTCGGCGTGTGCAGGCGGCCGGGGCGATGTTCCAGGAATATTAATTCTCCACAGCCGGCTCACTCCCGCCGCACGCATGCGCCCCCTGCACTGCTGGCTGCTGGTAGGGGAGCAGGCCTGGCCAGGGGATCAGGAGCCTGGGGGAAGTAGGGCCAGACCCTAGCCCTCCACGGGAACCAGACTGGCCAAACAAGAACCAGTGGGCCAAAGCCTAGCCAAGGTTTAGAGTCAAATCGAGTACTGGTGGCTCCTGCCTGTGGTAAGGTTTGCCCCCAGTACTGCTTCTCCCCTTAGTCCTGACCCTGGCCTCCTGCCCTAGAACCTGCACCTTCAGGAAGCTCAGAGCCCCCAAGAAGCCACACGGCCTAGGTTCTTTGATGTCCTCTCAACAGCAATGCTTTGACAAATGGGCATCCAGGGATCAGCAAATCCTGGCCAAAAAAAAAAGAAAGAAACATACAAAAAGGAAGAAAAATCTTTCATCTGCTTGAAATATAAAAGCATGGGTGGCAGAGGAGACTGCCAATGGGAGTTTGTGCTCAGCTATGGGGCTAACCCAGACCTGGAGGGGGCAGGCTGGGTCTATGGAAGCCAGGAGCTGACTGCTGGTCTTTGCTTTCTCCAAAACTACAGTGTAACTGGTAATGTCAGAGGCTGAGGAACGAGGGAACTGGAGAGAACTGAAGAGAATTGGAGCAGGATTGTAGCACCTGAACTGTCCCCAAGGAAAAGAAGCACTCTCCTGTGCCTGCTGACTGGTTTTGAGGAAGCACTGACCACTGAATGTCCTCTTTAAGGTCTGAGGCACTAGCCTGTCTTTAAAGAGTTCCTGGTCCAAAGCAGAACTCAGCATCCTAGGGGTCCTAGGGACACCAGGCAGGCCGTCTGTCCACCCAGAGCATGGCTAGGAAAAGCCACATCTTCAGGTGTTTAAATCTCAAAGCAACCATGGGATGCAGCTTCAGGATGTCCATTGACAAACAAAGAAACACACAAGACAGAAAAGTGTCCCAATCAGATCAGCCTTCAGGCCACCAGAACTTGAATCCAGGCTTTCCTCTTTAGCAGGCTCTGTGACTCCATTTCCTTCCTCCCTGAAGTGACCTTTAAGGCCCGTCCCATTTTATGAAGTGTCAGGCAAAGGCTCTGGCTGCCCAAAGGCAGACCCTTGGAGAATCAGATGTGGCCAGCAGCAGAATGGTGTATAGAGAAGGACTGGGCAGGTGTCAGGAGGCCCGGGACATCCATAGAGCCAGGTCATCTATACCAGCTCTGCTTCCCACAACCTGCTCCAGGCCAAATAAAGGTGGGGTCCTGGGTCCACTGGGATGGAAGAGCCTCTTGACCCTGATTGTAACTCTGCCCCAGCACTGGGAGTGAGAGACAGAGTTTGTAAGAACACAGGAATGTGGGCCAGTTCACCAGGCCAGTATCGAGTCTGCTGGAGGGGCTGGGGGCTCAACTCGGTTCCTTTCCAGTACAGATCAGAACTGGAGTCTAGGGCAAAAGCATCAGATCCGCAGGACACGCCCTAGCTCCAAGGCTCCTCCCCAGCATCCAGCAAAGGCCCAGCTGAAGGACAGCAGTTGACCCCCTGGCCTTAAGGGCCCTTAAGTTTAGTCTGGCACCTCTCACATGCTACTACACATATGTCTCATGAGTACATGAAAGCCAAAAGGCCAAAAGGCTTTCCTCCATTTCCCAGAAAAGAAAGCTGAGGCTTAGAAACAGACACAAGTGCAGGCCCCTCTCAGATGCTGAAGGGCCATAACCTCACAAGGTAAATAGCCCCAGTTCCCAAGTGGGAGTCTATCCTGGTGCCACAGGTAGCAGGAGGAAATACCATATGGTTTCCAGGTCCAGACCTGTGTGTTTGTGCCCAGCCCTATCCAAGGCTCTGGTGGTCAGTAACCAAAGATGCATAAAAGGACCTCTTTCCTCATCTTGTCCTGTGGTCTTCCTGCTTTGGACTCAAGGAATCTGAAGTAGAGATGGGACTCAGCTGGCACTCAGCAGACACTTTGAGACCAATGACACTAGTGCTCATCCCTGCCTTCTAGGAGGGGACATCCCAGCCTGTCAGCTGTAACCAAGGTGGCCAATAGGACCCCAGGCAGTGAACAGCAAGTCCCAGGAAGTTTCCCAGGAGGAAAGTTTGAGCGGGGACCTAAAAGGTTAAGAAGCTCATTCAAGTTTCAAAGCACCACACAAGAAACAGGCAAGAAAACAAAGCCCACGTGAGACTCTTAGGCCTCCTACACCCAGGCCAATTCCATCTGCACCTCTGACGCGTGTGTGTCTGAGTCCAGCCATGGTAGGTCCAGTGCCATGAAAGCCCTACTCGGTCTGACCATAGATGTCACAGACACACGGTTAACTCATTCCTTCACTCTCAGTCTTGGCTCCAGATCTCACATCCTCTTAGCCAGATACTTCTCACAAGGAATGGCAGGGTCTGGAACTTGGTAGGTAGAGCAAGGGGGGAGGGGCAGGGATTCAGGCCTAGCTATGGAGCAAGGCAGGGGCAGGACACAGCCTAAACAGAAGAGGGGCCCAATCTCCAAGAGGTAACCTCCTGGCCAGGCCCAAGAACCATAGCAGGCAGACAGCTATTAATCCTCCTTAATGGTCTTCCTGGAAGATTCCATAGTTTAGACTGTTATCCCTCTGGCCCCTGGGCCAAAGGAAAGACCGAGATCTGAACCCAACCTCCTACTTACTGCTAGCTGACTCAACAAACCACTTTACTGCTCCAAGCCTCAGTTTACTCATCTGAAATATGGACTGACTACACCAGGAGTCAGAGTGATTAGTCACAAAGTAAAAGACCTGAAAGAAGGGACAAATGCTGGTTCCTTCCCTAGGGCTGGACATCTCCAGGGGAATGAGAACTGGGCCTGTCCTGAACAAGAGACCACATACTCAACTTCATTTATTGATCCTGACAGTCTTGGAGAGGGAGAGATTGCTGCCCTATATTCACAGTGAGAGTCTGAAGGCAGATAGGTGAGGGGCTGGCCCAAGATCAAAGCTGCATATCCCACATGGACCTTACCTGCTTGTAAAAGGTTATTTTCCAGCTATGGAAAGAAGCGGACAAAGAGGTCAGGGCACCTCAGACCAGCTCTCTGGCCAACCCTGGACTGAATTCCTGGCCTGTAGAAACAAGAGGTCTAGCCCATACCTCCCCCACCCCCCACCCCCAAGCCTGTAAAGAAAAAAGTCTCCTGCCCCATTCCCACCAGAGCCGGAAGCCATCTTGGCTCTTAAGGGAGCTTTTTTTTGTTTGTTTGCTGTTGTTTTTTAAATCCAGGAGCAGGAAGGGCCTGAACAGTGGGCACATGTGGCAAGGTAAGCCTCTGGGTAGAGAAGGGCCTGCTGCTTGCTCCCCTCCTGCCCCTCCTGGCACATGCAGTGCAACCATCTAGCCCCAGTGCCTCGTGCACACAAGCAGGCACCTGCCAATCTCAACCCACAGCCTCAGCCCAGCCCCCCTCTCCCGGAGGACAGATAATTCTCTCGCTCTCCCAGCCTGACAAAATAACTAATGCTAACTCAATAAAGTCCCCCTTGAAGGTTTTTAATTACCAGACTGTGCCGAAGACTAAAGACTCCAGGAGCAGGAGGGGAGGCCTGCGGAGGCCGATGGAGATGGGCGTGGCACAGACTGGATCCGGCTGGTGGTAAAGTGCCCTCCCTCCGACTAGGGGAGAGGGCAGGGCCAGGCCGGTGCTGTCCAGGGTGCTGCTGGGCCCAGCAGTCACAGGATTTAGAATTCCTACTGGCAACCGCAGCCACTGAGGGAGGCCCAGTGAGGCTCCTGGCCGACTTTGCTGATTTGTCTTTGAACTTCGTGGCCAACCACACAGTGGACACATCTGAGCCGGCAGTCATCAGCAAGCCTTCCCTGTCCAGTGTCACGAAGTGTCAGGCAGAGGGTCTGGCTGCCCACAGACAGAATACAGACCTGTGGTATGGGATAAAGGAGTTGTGCACAAAGGTGGCTGTCAAAATTGTCCTGTGTGGGAACCATAGCTCCAGGCAGAGGATGTGCTGGGGACACAGCCTGGCATAGGCGGGACCAAGGCTGTCCAAAAGGCCTAAGAAGGGCCTGAAGGAGTGCCTAAGACATCACCCACCACAGATATTCAAAAGAGCATATAGTAATGTCCTACTATCATGAAGAGATGAGTTGAGGTAGCCAGAGTGGGAGGGAGCGTCACAGTTGGTACACAATACCCCCCCACCCCCAACTATAGACAAGAGCAAACAAAGATAACACCCAAAGTGAAGCTCACAGCTTCCTTTACCCTAACACAATACCAAATTCCTCTCTTACCACAGCCACCTGTGAGCCACCCATGAGACAGGCCACAAGGCTTAAACTGGCCCCATTTTCTGGATGTGAATGCAGAGGCTGCAGGATGTTCCATACTGCTCCACGAACTCTCTGCTCAAGCTGTGCTCTTTCTACTGCATCTTTCAAAGATCTGCTCTTCTCCGTGTTCTGCAGAGGTATTGCAGTGGGGGCAGTGCAAAGAGCCAGTGCAGCTGCGTTCAGCTCCCAGAGGCTTCAAAGGGGGTGGTGGGAAGCCCCAACACCCAGCCCTGACTGGAGTCTTCTGGCTGGGATCACAGCCCTACGACAACGGAGCTGCTGCCCACCAGTCGGCCCCTTGGCATCTGGCCCTGGATAGCAGCCAGCTGGGAGAGGAAGCAGCTTGGCTGACAGCCAGTTCACAGTACCCGAGCTGTCAGCCGGGAGGCAGGCCAGGCAGAGCTGAGACCCCCTGCCCCTTAACAGGGCCCTGGCCAGGCCACCAGGATAGGGCCAAGCTCATCCTCCCACCAGAGGAGATTCAAGGGGGCCCTGTCATTGCCAGCCCTGAGCAGGGAGCAGGGACATAATCTTGCTGGGTCTCCATTTATTCAGCTTAGCTTTTTACAAACGACTGTTGTGGAAGCGGCACGTGGAGCAGGAGATTTTCAAGTCAAATAATAATAAAAACAGCAACAACTACAGCTGACACCGAGCAAGCACTCACTCCGCACCAGGTACCACTGCACAGACTCCTCTGGGAGGGAGACGCTAGCACTATCAGACAAAGCAGCTGAGCTCAGAAAGGGGCGATAATTCACCTCCAGCCACACAGCATACTGAAAAGGACTTGGGGCTGGAACCTATGCCTCAACCTTGGCACTCCCCTGGCTTAAGCAGGGCTAGAAGCCTGGACAGGGCAGAGCCTCATGCCATCTGTTGAGTGTGGAGTTCAAGACCTGCCACGAGGCTGCAGAGATGACCACTCAGCCTACCTGCTCATGTCTGTTCAAAGCACCCAAGAGTAGGATCAGAGTGATGGCCCAGAGGTTAATAGCACATACTGCTCTTCCAGAGGACTTGTATTCCCAGCTTATAATTGCCTTGGACTACAGCTCAGGGACTCCAACGCCCTCTTCTGGTCTCCTGGGGCACTGCATTCACATGCTCAAATCCATCCTCAAACATTCACATATACACATAATTATTCAAAATTAAAAAATATATTTTTTTTAAAAAAAGCACTGGGGGCTTCCTGCCATCTCTTCTCACCCCTATTCCATCAAACTTTTAGGAAATGGTACTGCCACTAACTCTATTTCTATATGCCTAGGGAGCGCTAGTGACTCACCCACAGCCACAAAGGTGAGGGGCAAACAAGGGTTCCTATCAATCCTCTCATCAGATTCCCAGCATGACAGGAAGGCCTAGAGCCACACTACTTGGCTCCCAAAGCTCTTAACCCAGGCAGCTAAAGGGGCAGTTGGGATGCAGGACAGTTAGCGCTGACTGAAGGAGTCCTCTGGAGAGAGGCTTTCTTCACCTAAGACTGGGCCACTGTGGGCTATCAGATAGCTGCTAAGAAGGCAGGCATCCCAAGGAAAGTAAGAGCAGACCAGCATTGCTCAGCAGGGCAAGGAAGGGTCACTACGGAAAGGTCATTAAGGAAAGGTGCTTCTGGTGACCTCGTGTCTGGAGGGGCTTGGGCTCCACTAACATCCGCCCTGAACAGACCCTCAAAGCAGAGGGCTGGTCTGCTAAGGAATGTTGGCACCTCCTTGATCCTGTAGTGCTGGTGCTAGGGAGGGCTGGCCAGTTAATATGCTCCTGTCCCTTATGAATGGCCAGGTGCATAGCAATCTTGCCAGCTGGTAAGATGCCAGCTTGGCCCTAATCGCTTATCTCTGCACTTGCCTACCAGAGCTTGTCCTCCAGAAGGAAAGATTCAACCACAGAATATGAAGCAGGGCTATGCTAGATCTTGGGGCCAGGGTGGTGGATGGCCCTTCTCCCAAAGACTAGCCAACCTCCTGGGCATCCAGAGAGCACCTTTGCAGCTGCTGAGGGAGGACTAAGCGAGAAAGAGCAGGGAAGCCCCAGCATGATGCCAGTACAGACAAGGCTATGGTGCTGCAGTGTCCCACCCTGGAGACAGCAGATAGCAACAGCAGCGAGCAGACACTAAGGGTCTACGTACCCCACCCCTGGGACTGGAGGAATTTACCAGAGAAGCCGTGAGAGGTGGCAGGCGGGCAGACATTATGAACTCCCAGAAACTGAGAACCTCACTCAGCACTCATTGAAGGAGAGCAGGACAGGGGTGTGGTCCTTCTGAGTGTGCCTCTCCCCGCCTCACATTTATCTGCCTCTCCCTCCCCCCCATCAACCCAGCATTTGCACCCCATACATACCCCACACTCCTCTTGCTAATCTGCAGGTCAGCCTTAGATGCTCTTAGGGCCTCTGTTTCTCACAGGGACAAAAGGGATATCACCCTGAACTGAGGGGAAGCCCCTGCCTCAAATCTTCACAGAAATAACTGCAGGTTGGGAGGAATGGGTCATTCAGGAACTCCGTGGTCCTGGGGTAGTGGATAGAGATGCCACTCTTCCTGGGAGCCCACGGCAAGCCAACTCACAAGTCCATTTTTCGCCCAGGCATCAATTGGTCAATCTCTGCACTTCTCCCCAATGGTGGGGATCCCTCCCCCCATCTGGATCTAGCTGGGCCAGAGCCAGAGAATTAGCTGATACCTGGAGCGGGAGAGTAGAGAATAGCAGGGGAGGAGGAAGTGGAGGGAAGAGGGAGGTGGGAAAGAGAGGAGGAGGAGGAAGTGGAGGGAAGAGGGAGGTGGGAAAGAGGAGGAGGAAGTGGAGGGGTGAGGGAGGAGGGAAAGAAGAGGGGTAGGAGGGAAAAGTGGGGGGGGAGATGGGGGAGAGAACTGTAGAAGAAAGGGAAAGGGGGGCGGGGAGGGAGGGACCCGTGGGGGAGGGGCGGTCTCCAATCACTGCAACATCAAAGCCTTGCCCGCCGCAGAGCAGAGTCACGTGCAACCTCGTTCCTTGCGTTCCTTAGCTGGGAGAAGCTGCTGGGCCTGGGGCTGCTGAAGGAATTTTAAAGCGAGGCAGATTGTCTAGAACTGGGAGTGGAGGGGATGAATGGAGTTTTATCTCTAAGTAAGGGATGAGGAGACAGGTTTGGAAACCTGTCCCCTGGAGCGGCAGGAGCCTGAAGAGCCCCTGCTCAGTGGCTGGGTAGCGGGCCAAGAGCAAGGACCACCCAGCTCCTCCGGTAAACGGAGATTCTGGCCAGCCCAGCCTAGTTAAGAGAAGCTGGAAAGCTGGCTTTCATTTAAAACACTTCCTCCTTTTAATACTGGCTCAAGTTTAAAAGGGGAGGAAAAAGGATTCTTTTTAAAATCCACCACGTGGGCAGAATACAGCAGGTCCTCACCGGGCTCAGGGGTCTCAGCTGGGACGGGGCTTCTGATAGGCTTCAACCTGCTCTTTCATTTGTGGGGTGGCTAAGGAGGGGTAGGAACTTGCTCAAGATCACATAGAGGAGAGGATTAGAACTTGGAGGTCCCAGATCTGAGGTTCCATAGATCCAGGATCTACGGGAGAATAGGAAGTGATGGAGGTTGGTGGCAATAAGTAGGTCTTAGGAATCCCTTACCACTATCCCATGCCCAGCCCTGTCCCCAGCTCCTCATGGCTGCCCCTCCTAGCCAGCTTCTCACATGTCATCATGACCCTCCTAAATCCTGGCTGCCTTTGCTCCCTCACACTCCAGCCTGGAATGGCATCCTAACACTCAGCTGCAGGAAGAACCTGGCCAGGGCAGCAGTACATGGTAACTGGAACAGATATGAGACCTTCCATGGAAGAGACTGCTGTCCCAGCTTGCTGGTAGGAGAGGCTCCCTAGGGAAGGCTCCCTAGGGAGGATGCCAAGAACTCAGGGCAGGACACCCAGGAACACTCAACAGGCAAAGTGGGGTAGGGGTCGGGGAACAGCAGAGTGGAAGAAAACTGACTCAGAAGTTGGATGTTTGGTTTCCAGGGCACTGGGGAACCCTTGGAGGGGTTGGAACAAGAGCGAGATCAGCTCAGATCGTCACTGTGGGAGGAATCGAGACACAGGGCTGGAAACCTGTTCTTTCTTAAAGTCATTCTTCAGCAAATATTTACCTAGTATTCCCTCTGTGCCTGACTGAGTGGTGGGGCAAAGCGGGTGAGAAGGCTGGGGGGGAGCTGGGAGGGAGGGAGGTGACCTAGACCTCCAAAGAACTAGACAGAGACTGTTCTCTGCAGAGGGACAGGAGGCAGGGACAGCAAGGTCTCCGTAAGTGTGGTAACTAGGCAGGCACCGGTGGATGAGCTGCCTCAGAAGAGGCAGAGATTTCCAGATGTTGTCTCTAAGGGAAAGGCCTGGGGGAAGGGGCAGGTGGAGGCAGGTACACTGCACACCTTAATTCTCGGCCACCAGGATTTCCTATCTAGAACAGAAGCCAGCAAACACTGG
>JADRCH010000028.1:124119-139157 GCA_019843965.1 Rhynchomys soricoides
CTGACCATTTCCACCAAGGTCTAGTCCTCGGAATAAAAGCCTCCTGGCTGGATGGCATCACAGGCCATCACAGGCTTCTAGTACACACAGAGTGTGGAGATGGCAGGCCTAAATTCCAGGTCCTTGGCCCTCAAACTTAGGATAAGCCCTCTTGAGTTCCTGGAGAAAGTGTCTTTTTGAAGCACATGTAAGCCCGGAGGAGAGAACCCTATGAGGGTCCCAAAGTCTACATGAGAAGGGCAGCTGAAGCAATACCAGACAAAGTCATGCTTACAGAATTGAGGGGCCACCCGACCCCACACAAGAGCCCAGAAGTGACTAAAGATGGCTCATCAGATGCTAGTAGCCCCATTCTCCACACTAGGAGACCAAGGCTGGCAGGACAGAGACAGGCAGTTGAGGGTAAGATGTAGCCTTGCACATCTGTCATCCTGTGTTCTTCCCTGAAGCGTGTGGATTTGGAGTAGGCATAAAAAGGGCTCCCCTGAATGATCCTCTACCCCTCATGGGCTCCTGCTCCACTCCTCGGCCTCTGCGCTTCTCATTCGGGAAGGACATTAGCAATCCACTCATTTTATAGATGAGGAAACCAAGGCCAGGAGAAAAGGTTGAGCAATCACCAGCAGGTGAGGAGCCAAGACCAGAGCTGGGCCCTTTGCTTCTCAGGCCTTGGTGGACAGGATTCCTGAATGTTTCAAATGGAGCTGAGGGCAGGAAGATGCAAGGAGAAAGAAAGCTGGCACAGGCTGTGGCTCTGCTCCAGGAGGTTCCTCCAGGACACCCTCCTCACTGAAGTCACAGGCTCAGAGGTGCCTTCCACCCGGCAGCTTAGACGCCACCTGAGCAGGTCCCACCCACCCATGTGGCACAGCTGATCTGAGGCTGAGATCAGCTGGCTGAAACCCAGCCTCCAGCCCTAAGACAGGACAGATCACTATCTCAGCCCATCTACTGGATGCCCCCTTGTGCCAAATTCTGAGATATATATATGCTCTGCCTTCATCCTCCCCATCCTTACACCGTGGTACTGAAGGGAAATGGAGGCTCAGTGAAGCTAAGCCCCAGCCCAAGATCAAGGCTCAGTGCAGGGCAGGCATCCCGGGACTTAACAGTATTCATTCATTTAACTCCTCAGCCAATGAAGACAACCACATCCCAATTCTCCAGGCCAAAGGATTGAATTCTCGAATCTGATCATGAGTGCTAGGCTTGAGACCCCCTCCGGGCAGTCTGGCCCCACCTCTAATCGCCTTTCCATAGCTAGCTAACCAGGGAACAAGAGGAAAGTCTGGCTGGCACCAGGGCTGGTCCTAACAGCCTGTGCCCTTTCCATCCATCCACCCAGGGGACCCTTATGTATGAGAGATGGTTCTCGAATAGAAGTCATGTAACTGCCTGGAAATGGTGCTGGCTAAGAGGAGGAGGAAGAGGAAGAAGGGGGTGAAAGAAAGGGGGGCTACAGAGAGAAGTATGAGAGAAATAGGCAAAGGAAGGGCATAAAGGGGGGAAGTGGGGGAGGGAGGACCGTGTGGCAGGCCTTCTCTATCCCTGATATCTGGCAGATTACAGCTGGGGCCAAGGCTGCAGCCTTCTGTGCCAGGAAGAGCTGCCTGGTCCCTTCACGGCAAGAACATCAAAGCTGGTTCCCAGCCAGCCCAAAGGTAGCATCCTTTGAGGTTTGGCGGTGATCAGGCCATATTTCAGGCTGATCCTAAGCAGCATGCGCCCCACCCCCTCCCGCCCGCCCGCCAGGAGATCCCCATCTGGGTTGTCTACTTAATACCCCATTAAGGGAGAAAATATACAGCCAGATCCCTCCCAGCCTCAGCTGCCCATTCCTCTGAAAAGATCAAAGCTGTGATAGATTCTCTCCTAGAAACTCCATAAGTAGATTGCAGACATGGGGAGAGTCAGGTAAAACCCAACATGGCAGTGCCTAAAGGGGGAGGGGGGGTATGGCACCAGGGGGTCATCAAGAGCTAGCAGAAGTAGGGAGGCATCCAGGTCTAGAAAAGCTGCACATGTCACAGGGTGAGGCCCTCTTGGCACCTTATTTACAGGTGGGAAAACTGAGGAACATAGAACTACAGGGAATGTCTCAGTGTTGAGAGGCTCTGGGATTTGGCTGATAGTGTATGCACCTCCAAACAGAGAGTCCACCAGCAGCCTGTGCCCTGAGATCTGTTTATTCCTACAACCTGTGACCTTTTCAAACTAGGAACCAGATTCAGAGAGGCTCAGAGACCTCTTGGAGAATGCACAGCCTGTGGGGGAACTCTGGACAAACAGCAGAATTTTCCTTGATCACCCATGGGACAGCAAAATACACCCAGGACCCCCTCATGTGGTTTATATCCAGGCAAAGTGCACCTCACTTATCCAGACACCTCTCCCTTCCCCAGAGCTACTGGTGAGGATAAGTAATCTGACTGCTCCAGTTCCCTGACTCACACTGAGCAGTGATTACTTCCTCTCAGCTCTCTGCTCCTTCCCACTGCGGTTCTGTGGCTCACCTGGGAACCTCAGCTCCCAGTACCCTTCAGGATCTTCATGTATCCCTTCCCACTTTCCACACTGGCCATCCACAGGTGTCTCTACATGGCCCATCTGACCAGAGCTCTCATTTCCCAGGGAAGATCAAACTCTCCTTCTGGATACCTGGCTCACTCTGGAGGCACCTGGTCTTAACACCCAGGCAGCTGCTCATCTGACATTTAGGGACAGAGGACATCAGAGTGTCTGTTCCCTGGCTGTCCCAGGACCAGGACTTCTTTGCACCCACCTTCCATCCATCCTCCTAGCCTCTGACTTCCAAGGCCACTTAGCCTCTGTTCTCTCTACTCTCTAGCCAGCCATCGGGGCACCATCTGTCTCCCTTCTGCTCACTCTCCTGCAGATCCTAAGTTCTGGAAGGCAGAAGAGCGCCTTAAGAGTGAGGCACAGACATCTCTGAAGCCCACACCAGTAGAAATGGGGATACAGAGGGCAGGGAGATCCTGAGCACTCAGAGACTTCTGCTCCCTTCACAGTTCAGTTCACCAACAGCTAACTCTGGCAGGTCGCCACCTCCTCTCACACACACACAGAGAGAGAGAGAGAGAGAGAGAGAGAGAGAGAGAGAGCGAGAGAGCGAGAGCACCAAGTAATTTTCCAGACCTGGTGGGGCTCAGCAAGCCAATTTGAACACAGAATAAACCTCTGGCCTCTGCAAGGGGGGTGGGGGGGGGATAGCAAACAGTGTGAGCACAGGAGCTGGCAGCACCCCCACTATGAGCAGAGAGCATGGCTGCGCCAGAGATGCCTCACTTGGCTGCCAATTCCCGGCTCAGCAGAAAGCCTCCATTTTGCAGGGAGAAATTAATGAGAGGGAGAAGCCTGGGAAATTACGAGTTGCCACCTGCAATTTCTCCCTCCAAGGAAAGCAGTACCATGGCTGCTCAAAGCTGCAGCCGCCCTGCCAGGCTGGGCCAGCAGCTGAGCATAGCCCACCTGCTAAGGGGCAGGTGGGAAGCAACAAGGGGGACTAGTAGGGGACCCCCACACTCAGGCAGCTTCTCCCAGAGAGCTCTGTAGAGGGGAAGCCTCCTGCCAAGGGAGACATCCTTCTCCCTCTATTAGCCATAAAAATGGATGATTCACAGGCCACCTTGGTGACCTTTGGTGTCCCGTTGATTATGGGAGACACCCCTCTGGCTGATCTCATCAGCACTTGGGAGAAGCAGGGAAATGTCACCAATGGAGGGAACCTCCCTTGTGCCTGAGGCTGCACCAAACACCTTGGCCATTGTTGCTGTCCTCCTGACCGGGACACAGAGGTTCCGGAGGAAAGTATACTTGTTTCATGTGAGGAACCCAGGCCTGGACACCAACTGGAGTCATATAATGGCAAAGGTGGGGCCTTAGTGACAGCACAGGGTAGCTCCTGTTAAGCTGCAGGACAGTCACACAGCACAGCCACTGTCACAGCTATGACCTACATCTGGCCAGCAGCACACAACTGTGGATCCTAGCCACCTTCCTTCCCTGGACGGTCAGGTTGAGAACATCCTCTGGCTCCACCACCCGAGACTCTCCTCCTCCAATCCAGCCACAGTTCCTAAGGAGAGTAGTGTGAACTGTCTTGACAAAATCTAGAATCACCCGAAAGCCCAGCCTCTGGGCATGCCTGTGGTGATTACCTTGATTAACAGATGGGGGAAACCCCACTTTAGCTGTGGCTGGGACCATTTCCTGGTTGGGAGAGCCTGGGCTGGATAAACCAGAGAAAACCAGCTGAGCACATGTGTGGATTCACCTCCCCGTCTCCAGATTATGGGCAGAATGTGACCAGCTACTTTCTTTCTGTCTTTCTTTTTTTTTCTTTTCTCTCTCTCTCTTCTTTTTTTTTGTTTTTTTTTGTTTTTGTTTTTGTTTTTGTTTTTTTTTGGTTTTTCAAGACAGGGTTTCTCTGTGTAGCCCTGGCTGTCCTGGAACCCACTCTGTAGACCAGGCTGGCCTTGAACTCAGAAATCAGCCTGCCTCTGCCTCCCGAGTGCTGGGATCAAAGGCGTGCGCCACCATTGCCCTGCGACCAGCTACTTTCAATCTTGACTTCCTACTTGGAACTGGGAACCAGAACACACCCTTTCTCCCCTCAATCGCTTTTGTCAAGACTACTGTATCATTGTAACAGGAAAAAAACCAAGCCAGTTCCCGCCCTCTAGTCTTCCATCCGCACTCAGGACACGTAAGGAAGATGACTGCCCAGCCACTACGTGGGGAATCTGCTACCATCTACTCACACTGGAGCTGAACCACTCCTTCCTCCCAGGAGCCCACTGGTCTCCCCATCCCTCGGATCCCAGCCCTCACTAGGATGTGAATTTAGACTAAAGTGTGAAGAACTGGCACCAGCCTCATGACTCGTTCTCTAGGGTCTGTGCATTCTGAAGCACTGGACTCAGCCTCTAACTCTGGAGCTGGTGGAGCACAGGAGTGAAGAATTGAGTAGAGAACCCACAGGGATGGGAATCTAGCAGCTCTGGCCCTGCTGGTGCTGGGCATGTAAAATGCCACCACCGCAGCAGAAATCCAGACCTCCTGAGCAGGCTCTTAGATTACCTGCTGTTCACAGATAAGCCAAAGCCCTCCAAGCTGGATTTTTCTGGCTCTCCCTTGCCCATCTATGACCCTCGGCAGGTCCCATAGGCTCTCTGAGCCCCAGCCAGGTCAGCTGGGAAGCAGCGTGCAGTGGCATCCTCCGGGAAGTGAACTTTGAAGCACCAGCTATCTTCCAGCTCCCTGGCCCTGGCCGTATATTATAATAATGGCCTTGGCCAATAGGGGCGCAAGCTATTAGAATGAGTTAAGACCAGATTAATCTGCTTAAAAAAATATGCCTGGTTTTTATGCTGTGCATTCCCCCTAACAACTCAGGCTCCTTCCAGGCCATTATCTCGTTTTATCGTTAATTCAATTCCATAAACATGTATTAAGTGTCTATTATGTGTAGAGCCCTGGTCTGGTAGCTGGGGTGGGATAGAGGCCCACAGAGGGGGGATGGGCAGGAATACCCAGGTGTCTAGAGTCTGGCCAGGAACCCATCTGACCTTCAGGTCCTGCTGCTGAAACTGGAGGCAGTGTGAGACAGCGCTGAGAAGGGGTGAAGCCATTGTTAGTGTGTTGGTGTTTCCCGGAAGGCAGTGAGGAGTGGGGATGGAGACAGCAGCATCCTTCTGGCCACTCAGAGGCAAGCACTGACATCTCCTTGACACCAAGTGAAGAAACCGAGGCTCAAAGAGCTAGAATGGCTAGTTCACTGGAGACCCAGAATACCCTGGGCAAACTCAAAATCAAACCTCACAGCCTAGACTACAGCTTTTTGTTTGAATATTTATTATGGTTATTTCTTTTGTATGTGTGGACACACATGTGTCACATGACAAATTGGAGGAATGGGTTCTCTCCTTCAACCACAAGGGTCCAAGGAGCCACACTCAGAGTGTCTGGCTTGGTGGCCAGTGCCTTTACTTGTTGAGCCTTTATTTTCACTGGTCCTAGATTTCAACTTCTACAGAGTTGTATGACCCAAAGTTCTCTTAAGTGTTGTGTAGGCACAAAACATTTAGGAATGAATAAATGAATGAAAGAACAAATGAATGAACACACACTCATATGTACACACATACTCACATACACACACACATTCACACAATGCTCACCACACACACACACACACACACACTCTCAGACACATACACATGTTCTCTCTCAATTACATGCACACACTCACACACATAGTTACACATATACACACACAGGTGCTCACCACACAAACATACCACACATACTGTCTCCAGTACTTACACACTCACAGACACACACTCACATACACATGTTCTCTCTCAAGTACACACACACCACGTACCCCCATACACTCTCACACACAGATAGGTAGACGGACATGCACACACACTGAGCCTCCCCACACTCAGATGAGTCTGATCCCTCTGATGAGAAGCAGGAAGAGGTATGGAAAGCAGAGTGCTGTCTCCCTGTGGAAGCTGAGTGAGGAATTTGTCAGACCTGGTCCTAATCTTGGTACTGCTGGGATGAGTCCCAGTCAGCTCTCTGGGCCTTAATGAAAACAGACTGGTTCTGCCCACAGCCATGGGAGCTGCCCAAGTGTGTCCACAAAGGCCTGGGAGTGATGCTTCCTGAAGGCATAGGGGCACTGAACCACCCTGGCCAGATGTCTGCTGCCTGCAGAGAGTGGAAAGCTGACATGATGCATGGCTGAGCAGGCTGGCCCAGGCCCATGCTGGGTAAGCCACTAGAGGACCAGAGAGCTGTAGCTGGGGATGGGGATGGGGAGGGCACTGAAGCACGCTCACTCTTCTGAGGAGATGAAGTGGGGCAGTTCCCAGGCTCCTCCTCACCCTGCTTACTATTACCCCATAAGAACTTCTATGAAGCCAATGACCCACGGGGACAGATACCTGCAGCCTCCTGCCTCCCACCTGCCCTGTCAGCCTGGAGGGGACCTGCTAAGAGAACAGACAGGCAGAAACAAAGGACCAAAGAGCCTGGAAGCTGCCAAAAGCCAGGATCATAGTAAGAGCTCATGCCAGGAGACTCCATTCAGCAGCCAAGCCCTGTTGGCACTCCTGTCCTGGGCTCCCTCCCCTCTCAGGCCTGGCCATCTCCCCAGGGACTACTTCTTTCCCTGGGCATCTGATCCTCAGCCTCCTTCCCTCCCATCCACAGCTTTTGATGAAAACACACACACACACACACACACACACACACACACACACACACACTCGTTCACACAGCTCTGATGCCAGCAGGGCCCTTCTGCTCCCTCTTATCCCAGAAAATGTGGCTCTGGGTCTAGATTCTGTGAATGTTCACCATGACTTCCCTGCCCTCCAGGCCTGGGATGGAACGCCTCACTTCTACTTCTTGCTCAAGAGGCAGAGTTAACTTTCACCTTAAGGTTAGCTTTTTAGGAACTGAACGTCAAGCTCTGTCACCTCTCTGAGCCTTGCTGTTCCTCACCTGTAAAGCCAGGGATGAGTAAAACACACCTGGAAACTTAGTGCATCAGCAAGCTCTGAAGTTGCTGTCCACGTGGCTAAACCTACCTTGATCCTAATCCCCAGTCCTCCCATCCCTGTCTCCCTGGCCCCAGAGCTGCTGAATCAAGAGGCAGACATCCCATTCTGCTGAGGAGGGGGAAGCCAGGGAATATGGTATACATCTATTCAGACTCTGAAGGAGGATTAGGAGTTTTAGGGCAGTGACAGTCATATACTACTCATGCATCAGACACATGTTGAGGGGCTATGAGCCAGGAAGTACTGGTTCAACAAGATGATGAATGAGCTCTGGGGACACAAAATCTACATCCCAGTAACATTTCTGCGACCTGGGATCTCACTGATTCCAGCTGTCTGCAGCGTCAACAGGAGGAATGAGGTGGTGAGATCACTTAAGGCAGGGATCCACTCTGTCTTTCTCCCTCCCCCTTCTTCCCTCCCCCTCCTCTGTGTCTGTGTGTGTCTCTGTGTGTTTTCCAGTGCAGTTATGGTTCATCCCAGACCCAAATAGCAAGACATGAAGAGGACATTCCAGGCAAAGCCTAAGTAGGAAAGGGGGTATGGCATTTGGAGGATTTGGTGGCCTTGTGACTACAACATAGCAGAAGGAACTAGAGTGGCCCAGGTCTCAAGGCTGAGGCTAGCAGAGTGCACTCCTCTGTGGGGTATAGGAATCCAAGCCAAGAGCCCTAGACTGGAAGGTGTGGGGACCCCTCGACTTTGCACATTCCAAGGCAGGGAACAAAGCACCAGACAGGTGGACCTGTGGCCTACAAAGGACCCTTTGGGAGCCCCAAGGCTGTACAGTCATGTGCGTAGGCATTCGATGCCTTCTCGGGCAGAGTGGCACAAACAGATTGATGAGGCCCGGGCTCAATCCATCTTGAGTTTAGCTCAACTTCTGGCTGCATCCTGGTGACACTGGCTCATCAATACTGGAGAAAATACAGCCTGGAGGAGGAGCAATTAGGAACAGCACACCAGGCTGAAGACAAACAGCAGAGTGTCTACTGCCCTCAGAAACTGGGCCCATGAGTACGAGAACAGTAGTGGGGTACAGGTGGGGGCCAGGCTGTCGAGCTGCTGCCCACACACAGCCTGCCAGCTGCCAGGCCCTGCAGTCAGCTGAGCTGCTATCCTATGGTACTGATGATGGTGCACATAGTCAGGAAGCAGATGGAGTGGAAGGGTTGTTTGGAGCTTTACCTCCCGTAACAAGCCTGGGCCAGAGAGACATCCTTCCCAGACTCCACACGCATATATGCATGTGCATGCGTATGTGTGTGTGCATGTGTGTCCAGAGTTAAGTGTTCCCCGTGCCACGGTTTCCTTTATTAGAAAAATGGGGCCATTCCTACTTTAGAGTGTGGGAGAAGGCTCACACTGGATGGATGGCTTTTCACAGGACATCTGCTGCACAGCCCATAAATTCAGAGGGACTGCCCTGGGCTTCCAACAGGGCCACCCCAGTATCACATATGCACATCCAAGGCAGGAGGAATGGATGAACCAAAGTACGAGTGGAAGTCCAAAAGACCCTGGCCTGGCCTGGCCTGGCCTAGCAGTCTGTATTGCAAGACAGAGATTTAAAGGCTGAGCCAGGGCCACCAGTACAAGGGCAGCAATGGCCTCATCCCTGGTACCCTGAAAACACAAGAGCCTGCTGCTTGTCTGCCTGACGGCCCAATTCCCATCTCTTCCATAAACCCTAGCACCAGAGCCCTGGATATTTAAGATAGCCTTGGCCTCCTCAGTATACAAGTTACCCAGGATCCTTCCCTAGAGAAGGTGTGACACTCTATAGGGTTCAAATTTTAGAAGAACATGATCAGGGCAATAGTAATGCTGAAAAAAAATGGATCAATAGCTGTATGTGATGGTGCATTCGGGAGCAAAGGCTGAAGGATTAGGAGTTCAAAACTAGCACAGTAACATAGGAAACTATGTAACATAACAGCATTGGCTACATAGTAAGGTAGAGGCCAGCCCACATGAGCTCTGCTCTCAGGGAGAGAGAAGACAGGAAAAAAAAAAGAGAAGAGAGATGGAGGAGGGGAGGAAGAATCAGCTGGGCATAAGAGCGTATCTGTAATCTTAGAGCTCAGGAGGCTGGGGCAGAGGGTTATGAATTCAAGGCCAGCCTTACAGATACAAGGGCAGGAGAGAAAGGAATGAAGAAAGAAGAGATGCTAATGGCAGGAGAAGAGAGGAAGCACTGGAAGAAAGGAGAGACTTTAAAGTCACCTTGCAGAGATGGGCAGTGAGACTTTTGGATCTCCAATGTTCTTCAGAGGCTTTGTGAGCGTTTGACTTGGTGCTACTGGGAGGTGGTGGGAAGTTTAGGGTCATGCCACATGGAAGTCTTCAGGCTGTTGGGGCAGGCCCTCTGAGGGGACTGTGGGACACCAATCTCTGCTCTCTGGTTCCTGGCCATGAAGTAAACAATTTTGCTCCATTCCATACTCCTGCTGTGGTGATGTACTGCCTTGCCATAGGCCCCAAAGTAATAGGACCAATCGACCATGGAGAGCACTCAAAACTGTGAGCTTGAACCAACCAGGCACAGGCAGGGTTGTTAAGGAGTGCTCTGTATGTCAGCACACTAAACAAAGGGGTCACAGAACAAAGTCTCAAAAGTGCCATCATGAATGAGTGAATGAATGAATGAATGAATCAATCAATCAATCAATCAAACAAACAGGCCACTATGCAGAGGTGGGAGAAGAATCTCCAGGACTTTGTACTGATCCCTTCTGGTCAGAAAGGCACCTAACTGGGAAACCCACACACCCATGGCTCTGCCTGCCTGGTTTGAGCCCAGTGGCTGGGACGGAATCTTCCTGCAAGTATTGAGGGAGCTCCATATCTGGATTTGCCCTTGTGGATAGGGTCTTGATGGGCCTGGCCAAATAAGTCTTAGTCTACAGAAGAGCCCATAGAAAGGACTATAAAGGTGGGCATGGGAAGACAAGGGCTGGAGATCAGATTTGGGAACTGAGATAACTCTGGCCTCTCAAGGATTGTCATTGGGACCAAAACCCTCATTCTCAGCCACCATGACCATTTCCTATCCCAACCAGTGGTTGCTCTCTGGCCTGGCCATCCCTGCTGAGCCTTGGACTCCTTGTCTGAAAGATGAGGCTGAAGATCTCTGAGGTTCCAAGCATTTGAGTCTGAGAGGAAGACTAAAGTGCAGGGTGCCTAGCCACATGTCTGTAGAGCCCAGGAAAAAATATCCAGACATGAGCAGCTGGATCCCGGCAGGTGGTAGGAGAGCCAGGGAGGCTCATTATTCTCTACTCAGGCCACTGTGTGTCAACTAGATGGCTCTCAACCTCCTCAGCCTGGGCTTCCTTGTCAAGCCCATTCCATGCTACAGCATGCAGCTGCAGGGAGGGAGGGAGCTCTTCATGGCTGGATTTGCCCTTATGGATGGGGGCTTAATGGGCCTGACCAGATAAGCCACACAGCATCCCTGGGCCTCATCTTCCTTATCTGGGAACACAGGTGCTAATGCTTTCCTGGAGGTTATGTCAGGTAACCTGGGACAGTGACTGATGCTTAGTAGGCCTGCAGGGAACAGAAACAGCTGCTGGCACGTAATGAACTCTCTGGCAAAATTTTAATCAGGCTAACAAGGTAAAGTTACCCAAGGCCTGAGTACCCCAGATGGCCTGAGCTCACCTAGCCCGAAGGACTGCCCCTCCACATGTCAGTGGTATGTATACAGCCCTGCACAGGAGGCGAGCTCCTTGGTACTTAAGCTCTCATGTCCCCTCCCTATGGCTCCTGAGAGCTCCTGGGAGGTCCCTCCCCATTTCTAACTAGCCATGGCCCATACCCACCACAATCCTCCAGGGATTGTTTTTGATCACATGCCAGCATCCATCTTGCCTTGCCCAGGATGCCTCTGGGGTTCTGTTAGGACTCTGCTCTACCCCTGGATAACTTCAAGCATCTAAGCCAGGCTCACAGCACTCTGAACAGCCTCTTTCTGTTCTATCAGCACAGCAAGCTTAGCCCCTGCCTCAGGACCTTTGCAAAGACTTTTCTCTGCCTAGAATGCTCTTGCCCAAGCTCTGCGCATGTCTGGCTCCTTCCTGTACATCACTTTCCAGAGTTAAAAGACTCCATTTGCTATGCCTGGTGCCTGCACAGCATCTACACACAGTGGATCCCAGGGAAGCCAAGAGCCTTGTTCCTGAGAGCCCTGGATCCTGATGGGGCTCTGCTACAGGGCACCAGCTCAGGGACCTCAAGATGAACTTGGAGGTGATGTATACATCTGGAACTGGCTGAATCTGTCTCTCTGGACACGTGCTTCTGCTCAGGGCAGACGCCTAATGCGAATCGCTTCTGTCATCAGGACACGAAGGGGCTTGACACAGACCAGCTGCCGCTGCCGAAGGACAGGCTGCCAGAACGCCGATGGGCTCTCAGCAAAATTGATGGCCGCTGTCAGAAAGTGATTTCCCCACGGCTGCGTCGCAGGCTCTCAGAGGAGCTCAAATCCCAGGCAGCAATGCCTCCCGTGGCAGAGGGTGGGCAGGCAGCCAAGGGGGGGGGGGCAGGCGTGCAGCCAGGCCGCCCACACCTGGCCCAGCTGCTTCCCAGGACCCAGGGGAAGAAGGGAGCAATTATCAGCAGGGAGAGGAGTCCACAGGCCTGCACCCAGGAGCTGGGAGGTAGAACAGAGGGCCAGCAAGGAGGACAGAGCTACTTCACATTCCCTTCATTCTTTCTGCTCCAGGCACAAACACCCAACGTATGCTGGACGGATGGACAGACAGACACATGGATGGGTGAGTAATTTATAAGTACAGCAAGTCCTCTGAGAGACAGGATCCCTAAGTGGACCAGAAGACAGGTAACAGCAGCGGAATAGCCTGGGTGCCAGTATCTGGTCACTTCAGTCTGGGTCAGCAGCACCTCCCCATCCTGAACCTGTGGCCCCAGTTCACATCACAATAGCACATACTGTCTGTGCCTACTTCCATAGATGGGAGGGGCAGGGAGCTGGACCAGAACACACAAAGCCGGTTACTTATCACATAATTCTTCAAAACTGCACAACTGATGCCTGAGGCCCAGGGTAGATGGTAGTCTGAAGTTACCTCAGGACCACCACAGGACAGTCCAGCCTACAAAGGAAGGCCCAGAAAGGTTCAGTCGCTCAGCAGTCACCAGTCATCCTCTAGGAGTGAAGCCAGCCTTAGGCTACTTGTGCCAAGATGCCAGGGATCCACTCACTGGGGGGCTCTGCCCAAGGTCCTTGAGTGGACTGGGAGGGCTGAAGGTGAGGAAGGCATACTGAGAAACCAATGCAATCAGGCCAAATGCAAAGAGACGGGGGGGGGGGGGGGGGGGGGGGGGGGGGGGGGGAGGAGGGGAAACAGAAAAAAAAAAGGCAAAGGGGGAAAGGGGGGGGGGGGGGGGGGGGGGGGAGGACAGGTAACCTAGGGGTAAATGGGTACGGACAAAATAATTTCACTTATTCACACACTCATTGTCAATGTCCTGAGCTGGCCCTGAGACCAAAACTGAGTAAGACTCCCACACCCTTGAGGGCAGCCCTATAGGCTGGTGGTAGTGGACAGGAACAGGAGCTGGTGTTTACATGAATGGGCAGTGTAATAAAATGAGTCCAGGCACTGGGACCCAGGGGAAATGAGAGACCGGTGTGGTCAGGGTGGAGACAAGGAGATGTCTTATGAAGGTATAGTATCTAGAAGTACACACAAATATGAGGGTCTTTGCTCAGCTCGGCCCACTGGATCCATGGGGCTGAGGTATACCATGTCCATCGTCCTTGGTGCCGCCGCTGCAGCTCCTGTCTCTGCCTGCCCCTCTAGACTCAGGAAGTATTGTTAAATGAATGGTACAACCCCCAACAAGCCCGCACAGCACTCAGTGCTGACCCCATTCCAGCACCAACACTAAGGGGGCTTTCAGGGTTCACGTGTGTACCTCCAGACCTGCCAGTGAGCCCCTTGAGGGCAGGACCACACAGTGTTGTCACCAGTACCCAGAGGCTTCCCCATGGTGAGTGCTGAGGAAGTAGGGGTCTTGGAGGAGGGAGAAATGGCTTCCAAGACCCTGTGGAGGCAAACAAGATCTGTTCCAAAAACTTTCCAGGGGTCACCAGGAGCACAGAGGAGCAGTAAAGGGCTCAGCAGTAAAAGGCAGCGTGACCTTCATGTCCATTGGTCCTAGCAGCCTGGTCCGAATTACACAATTCCTAGAAGTTCCAGAGGCTGCAGAAAGGTCAGCTAACACAAGGCCCCTCCCTGCACCCCAAGTAGCCCTGCACCCACCTCATGGCCTCTGAATGTATCTACCATGAAGACACAACTTGGTACCCGGTGCCAGACCCCATCTCCATCTCCAGGTCACCAGGCTCATCCCTAAATGGCAACTGGGGTGAAAATATTGCCTGCCTACCCCCGAATCAGGAGCCCAGGGTGGTTCTCACCTTTACATTTAGAGGGCCACATCCCAGCCAGGGCCAAAATACAAGAGGCTGTAGCAGGGAGCACGTATCTAGAGCAGCTCTTCTTTCCCACAGCTGTCTACCACTCCCAGGAGAAGCAGTGCTCACATACTGTAACTCCACAACTTCATGAACTGCAGAAGCTGAGGCCAGAGGTCCCTCTTCATCCTCCATGGGAGGAGCAACCTAACTGCCAGGATCTCCAGAGTGGTAGAACTGGTTTCATGCCAACAGCACCACTGGCATCGCCACCACCTTTCCTCTGAGCTGCCTCATTCCTAGGTCTCTTCAGTCCTTTTCTTCCTGAAGCTGACATAAAACGCATCACACAGCTAGACTCCTTGGCTTCCCCCAATGTTGGCATCTGCAGCCCTTTCTGGTCTCATCCCCAAAACTTCAGTCAAAAGTCACCCTATTCCCAAACCCAAAATGTCCTTCAATGCTTCTGTGCCCACAGCTTCTCTCCCTGGAATACTTCTTCCCTGAGCCCCTTCACTGCCAAGTAGAGAGTGTGCCCCAAAGGCATGGCTCAGAGGTCCCATAGCCTTGGCAATCTTCAAAGACCCCTGGAGCCCCACAGAGAAAACCAACCACAGTACACATCTGCCCCTACTGAAGACTGAACGTTCTGCATGCCGGGCTGGCTGACTCACCCCACACACCTTCAACACTTGGTGGAACGAATAAATTACCTCATTTAGCCACAGAGCACGCCTGGCTGGAGTGTTGGCAGTTCAGCCAAGAGCCCTCGTGTGGAAACCACCACGCTGAAGGTGGCAATATTTCACCTAGAAGTGTACTGTGAGCGCTGGAGTCTCAATGGAGCAAGTGTTTGTGTGTGGTTGGGGAGGGAGGTACTGGATGATGAGCTCCGGTTTAAATACAAAGGACAGGCCCACCAGGCTCCCCAGGGCCCACCAAGCTCCCCAGGGCCCACCAGGCTCCCCAGGGCCCACCAGGCTCCCCAG
>JADRCH010000028.1:139167-161562 GCA_019843965.1 Rhynchomys soricoides
GCTCCCCAGGGCCCACCAGGCTCCCCAGGGCCCACCAGGCTCCCCAGGGCCCACCAGGCTCCCCAGGACCCACCAGGCTCCCCCGAGTCTCTTCACCATTCCTCAGGAGACACAACAGGAAAAGCACCTCCATTTCATTGAGGTGGGCACTGAACAAGTGATGGCCCAAGAGGCCCTGTTTGTCGGGCTGGCATCAACATGGGCTTGTTCCTCCCTACTTAGGTGAGTGGTAGCAGGGGTGGGATGCAGCGGCACAGCCGGCACAGCCGGCACAGCCACTGGAGAGTAGTAGTCCTTCACCTGTCGCACAAGCAGGGATGGGAAGGGGAGAAAAGAGGGGCCGAGGGGCCCAGGGTGATCCACCCTCACAGACCTGGTGAGAGAAACAGCAGTCAGCCAGCAGGACCCAATTATGTATATGACTTAAAAGGCACCTATGAGCCAAGATGAGCCAGACCCCACTGAAGCCTAGGCAGGGAATCACAGCTTCCCCCAATGTGTGCCAGTCCAGCCCTGGGCGGCCCAATTGGCCATGCTCCCAGAGCTCTATGGGGCAGGCAGGCCCAGGCAGCAAAGACCTCACTGGAGGTCCCAACAAGCCCCAGTGCAAGGCTGTATGCCAGGGACGGACTGGATCCTGATACCCACAAGCAACTGGGCATATTTATCTGCCAGAGGCCCTAGCCATGGCCATAGGCCCTGCTAGGACACTCTAGGCCCCACCTTGTTTGCCAGGCCTTATTTGCATATGCTAATTAGACACAAATCTCTTGCTCCCCTTGGAGCCAGCTTGTTTGGGGATCGGCTGGATCTGGCTATACCTGTACCGTGCTGATGTCACAGCAAGCTATTTCCAGCCTGGTTGCCATGGGAACCACAAGGCCTCAGCTCCAGTTAGGAGTTCAATATATAATTTACTTACTCCCCCATCCCCCCCAGCCCCACCCCAAAGAGACTGGGGCGTATGGGGAACAATCGGCTAAAATATACAATAACACCCTTCACTTCCCTCAGAGGCCTGTGAGAGTGGAATGGGAGGAAGGAGAGCCACACAGTGGAACGGTAAATCCATTTTTGGAAAAGGGGGACGGTAGTGGAGAGGTAGCTTCCCTCTTTGAGGAAAGAAAGAAGCTTGGCACTTGGGTGGTGAGTGTGGGTGCTGAGTCCACAGAGACTCAGGCTTGGCCAGGGGTGACACAGAGCCTTCTGCCCTGTGACAGCCCAATGCTGTCAGGCAAACCTTTATCAGAACTTCAGTTCCTCAAGAAGAACCTGCCTGGCTCCGTGAAGCTCCTAGGCTTATGAAATCACTACTAATTCAGCTGGCTCAGTTTGGGTACCTCTTAGACACACGGATGTTCCCAGGTCTTGCTGCCAAATACAGGGGCCACCTGCTACCACCAGGCCTGGTGTATGGTGTACCTCTGATGGACCCAGAAGCTGGCTGAGGCCAGGGGCCATATGGTCACTTAAAGGTGGCACTTGCCTTACTGAATGAAGCTCAGGCCCTGCTACTTTGAGCCTGACAGTTCTACAGGCAGTACTTAGACACCTGTTCTGTGTTCCCTGTGCTTTGAGGTACTAGGACACTGGAGGGCTCAGGCACAGACCTGTGCACAGAGAGGCCTCAGGATGACTGCAGGAGAATGGATCCTGGTACAGAGAAGGTCCACTTTACCAGTAACTTGAGCATGGGGCTGCATGGGACATCTAAGTATGTGACTATCAGAGATAGTGAGGGGAGGCATCCTGGAAGAGACTATGACCAAATGGGTGAAGACTCTGATCCAAGGGAGGCGGAGGACATTGCAGAAGCAAGATGAATGCAAGTTGCCTCTCCAGTGCTGCCCTTGTGCTGCACAGGCAGGCAGACCCCAGGGCAGGACTACCTGCTGGCCCATCAGCCTAGATGCTCCCAGCTTCCCCGGCCACACTTATGCTCCAATAACCATGGAAGGCCACAGTGGTCCTCTCTGTGTGTTGGGGGAAGACAGAGGACCCTAGCTTGGGGTTCTCTCATCCTGAGCTGCCGAGCCTCTGGGTTTGGGGGCCAACAGGACCTAGGAGGCCTCTGCAAGTCACCTCTTTTCCTCAACTTTACTTCCTTCCCCATAAAATTACTTTATTCCCATTCCCAATCTTTAAAACCCTAAGTATCAGGACCCACGTTTCCTTGATGGAGAACTGAGGCAGTAAGTGAACTACTAAACAAAGCATTAGACTGAGACTTTTAAGAGCTTGAAGCTCTTCTCCAAGAGCCTACACTGACCCCATGGTGTACAGGAACCAGATGAGAAGAACAGTCTCCTGCTCCCCAGAGCAGGGCTATGTCCCCCTATGCTATAGAAACTACCACCCCCACCATAGCCAGATCTCTCCCAGCAAGTCTGCTTCTCCCTCCCACCTCAGTGCCTGGGCTCGCCCAGCCCCAGCCCTCCAAGGAGGAAGCCCGAACCATGACCTATGGCAAGGTTCTGTCTTGCCCTTCTACCCCAGCCCTGATGGTGCAGGAATGGGGTGACAGAGCCCACAGGACCCCAATTTCTCCTCACAGCCTCCAGGGTCAGTGTCCCAAGCTCTCTACCTCCTCTCTTCCATTCTGATTAACTGCACAAAACCACTGACCACATTCCAGCCGCTGGCCTCTGCACATTCCGTTCATCCATTTGGAATGCCTTTCTCCCAGACATCCACAGACTAGGATAGGGAGAATATGGACAGTGGAGTGGGATAGCCTGGATCGGATGCTGGCTTCACCCTAGCAGATGTTGATCCTGTGTGCCGTCAGTGAGATGGACAGACAACTTTCACAGCTTAACTGAATTAGTATAAACGGGGCAGAGCCTGGTGTGTGGGCAGCCATAGGCAGTTACTGTGACCACAACCACTCTAGAGCTGGTGTCTCGAGCCCAGCTCCCAGTCCTTGTATGCACTACTGTGATGGTTAGGGTTGTCAACTTGACATTTTCTAGAATCATCCTGAGGATGGATATCTGGGCATGGCCAGATTGGGGGAGGGGGTCTTGACTGCATCAATTGATATAGGAAAGCCTGTCTGGACAGTGGGTGGGACCATTCTCTGGGCAGGAGATCCCAGACTGAGCAGCCAGATGAGCAGCAGTACAAACACATCTATTGTTCCCTGACTGTAGATAGGATATAAACTACTGCTTCAAGATCCTGCGGCCTTGATTTACCCACCAGAATGGACTGTGCCTTGATCTATGAGCCAGAATAAAGCCTTTCTCTTCTAGGTTGTGGTTTTTTTTTTTTTTTCAGGGTTATTTTTTATTACAGAAACAGGAAAAGAATCTAAGACAGTTATGTGTTTACCTATCAAGTTAATGTCCATCTTCCCAGCATGTCAATCATCTGGGAAGCCAAAGCATGCCCAGTAAGTACTCCTGCTGCATCTCCAGGTCATACACACAGTGGGTACTCAATATATATGGACACACAGTGGGTGCTCACTATGTATGTCGGCATGGATGACTAACAGCATGGCTTTACCTGTTATCACAGAAATGAGCAAGGCATGTGCCTATAGGCCTCACCAGAGCATCGGCTCATCTTAAACTGGAACCCCAACTCCCTACTACAGGACATCTTTTACATCCACAGGAAGTGGGGAGAGCTGGGGACTGAACACCCACACCATGCAGGGTTTGCAGAGGTGACAACTATGGTCAGCTCCTGGAGCCCTGAGCACTCACAGCTGTGTTTGTCCACAGCTCAGCTGCCTGCCTCCCTCACTGCCCTGGTAATGTACACACAGCCTCCCAGGAAACTGCAAAAAAATGAGTTAATATAACATTATGGCTGAGAATTTAAATACACAGGAGTCAGGCAACACAGACTTACAGTTCCCCAAGCAACAGTAAAAACCACACAAGCAATTCAGGAGCAAAGGCAGGAGTGGATTTAAGGCCTTCCCGGCCACAGGCGGACTCCAGTGGCTGCACCCTGACCTCTCAGACAGATGGTCCTTCTAGGCCCAAGGACACCAACATGAAGGATGAGCTATTCAGGCCACATGGCTCACCAGACACAACCCTTTGGAGACATTCAGGAGCTTCCTGCTTCCAGCAGGAGCTCTAGGCCCTCACCCCATGATCCTGTCAGCTGTAACCCCAGTTGGATCCACATACCTGTTCCCAGCCCCCCTAGCTAGCCACTCAACATCCAGCACATGTCTCTGTGCTCCTGCCCCTTCTGCTAGGCATAGCTCACAGGGTCACTGTCAAGGACCCTCGGTTCCTCCTTCCTGTCTCAAATAATGGATTCAAGAAAGTAGACTCAGGGTGGAGAGATAGCTCCTTGGTTAAGAGCACCGGCTGCTCTTTCAGAGGACTGGGGTTCAATTCCCAGCACCCACATAGCAGCTCACAACCATCTGTAACTCCAGTTCTAGGGAATCCAATGCCCTCTTCTGTACTCTGTGAGCATGAGTCACACATGTGGTACCCAAACATGCATGCAGGTAAAACATCCATATACATAAAATAATCATTTAATAAATAAGAAAGAGCGTAGGCCCAGGCCTTGTTGAGTTCACAACACAACCCCATACTTAGTCTTGAGTAAGTCACCAGTTCAGTGAAGAACTGGTGCCTCAGTTTTCCCATGTATGACAGAGGTGCTAACTACTACCTCAGATGAAGTGTTTGACAGACCTGAGCAGCAGTGACTGCCACCACTGCCCCCACAGCTGTCCCTACAAGTTTCCTTTCTCTACTGTGAGCCACAAAACACAGAGGGAGGCGCCTGTGTGGGGGAGAGCACCTGTGAAGGATGGCCAAGCCTGGAGGGGAGGCTGGGAGTGGAAAAGCCAATTCTCAGGATGCCCCTGCTGAGTAGGGCATGAGCCCAGCACATATTGAGGTCCTTTCCTGTCTTCGGAGGATGGCTGACAGACAGGAGAGCCCATCCCTTGATGCCTAGCTGATGAGATCAAAGGCAGTAATGAGTTGGGGGTCTCCGTAAGGGAGGATGCTGGTAAGGGGCACCAGCACTGAGATACAAAGGTTGGGAGAAGTGAGGTCAGAGATTTGTTCCTCCTGCCTTTGAGGAGGCTTCTCTGAGCCCGGAACACATGGCCAACAGGACTTCTGACAGTGTAGGTGTAGCAGTGGGAGCCACAAATGAGCACTGGAGTAGTGACTGAGAGTGCCTCCCGAGACTCAAAGTGACAGGACTCTCCATCTTCAGGCCCAGGCTGGGTCACTCGCCCCGCTCAATTCAAATCAAAGCCCTTTTGGGAACTCTTTCCAGGACCTATATCTGGCAGGGTCTGAGCCCTATGAAAGGCTGTCTAGAACAACAAGATAGAGAGACTTGGGGGGCAGAGGTGTCAGCATGTAGGGGAGTCACTCCAACCAACAAGACCTGGATTTCTGAGGATGCTGCAGCTGGAGGCTCGCAGATCATCTGGTTAAAGTGACCGGCATCACGGAGAAGAGTCCTGTGTTCAGCTGGAAGAGTTTAACAACACTGAGGGGTCAGGACCACAGTGTACATGTATGGAGAGCTACTCCTGCTTAGTTAGGGGTGACATCTCAGAGGAGGTGACAGGCGAACTAAGAATGCATGGTCCTGTGTAAGGGTATTCCAGAAAAACTGCGGGTGCAAAAGCTTGGAGGCAGGGCCAAGCCCAGCATGATGGAGCATCGGGAAAGAGACAGCTGAAGGAACATGGCAGAGATGAGCCTCTGGCCACTGCCATGCTGGCCTCGTTTTGAATACCAGCATGGAACCTCAGACTCCTCACCTGGAAAATACGGGTGACATCTATAACCAATTATGAAGGTTTAGCCTATCACTGGGAATCCAGGCAGGTACCATGGGAACCTGAGCTGCTGCTGTCATTACTGGAAGGGAGGGAGTCTAACAGACCCACGATGGCAACCAGGAAACACAAATGAACTGCAGAGGCCCACGAGTTAGGAGAAGGAGAAAGTAGAAGCAAAGGAGAGCACAAGAAGATCCACTCCCTCTGCCACTTGCTTGGAAGAGTGTGGCTTGCTGACATTCTTTTCTGTCACTCAGAGATGGACGTGATGCTCAGCTTATGAGACAGGACACCAGAAGAATTCCACGCCGAGGCTAACAAGGCAGGAGCCAAGGAGCTGTAGCCCTGCACCTGGCACAGAGTTAGCTAGGGAAAGGGTGGATGCCTGCGTGCATGCATGCACTAAAGCATGGATGCATGGAGCAACAGACAGAAAAGATGGACACCAAGCAGCCAAGAGCCAGATACCTCACTAGTAGCCCCACCTCACACTTCCTCAGGCTCCATTAGCTCTTTGGTTCCCAAACACTCAGTGGTACCAGTACCTTCATGTGTACCTGGCTATTCTAGAATTGGGCCACGCATGTCGTATGCTATCTGAGATCATCAGTTCCCCCCCCTCCCCCCAGGGTGGCTTGGGGAGACAAAAGCTTCTAGGAAAAGTGTTCTTAAACTGTTTCCTCTCACCTGTTGGTCTCTCACCAACCTCCTCCAACCATCTGGCAGGTGGGACCTCTGTGCCAAGTCCACATGCCTGCCACAGCAACCCCACATGTCCTGCCCAGCAAATCTTGTTTGTGTCCCTAAAGGTATTGCTGCAAGGCAGGGCTGGCACCAGCCAGGACCATCTGCTCAGCCTGAGGAAGGGGCGGGTTCTGAGATATTACTTCATCTGATGTGCAGCAGCCTGGAACTGGACATCCCACCAGGTGACCCCTGTGAACAGAGCACCAAAGAGAGCCAAGTCCTGGACCTCAAAGACTTTATTCACATCAAGAGCAGGGTCAAACCTGGAGAGTTTCGAGTAAAGAGCCCCTGGGGATGGGAGGGCAGGATTTACTGGGCTGTATAGGTTTCCAGCAGAGGCTGTGGGTGTAGGGAGCTTAATGCCATAAACGGAGAGAGGACAGTAAAAGGTACCATAGGACTAGACAAGGAGGATTCCAGTTCTCCACCAGAACTCCACCAGTTCTAGAACAGCCTGGAATCTACATGTGTATGAGAGGAGGCTGAGGGTAAGAGGCAGTGTGAGAAGGGCCCATGTCTTCCCTCCTGGTGCACATGGGATGCAGGGTTGGTAGGGACTTGAGGCAAGGTGATGAAGCCTGTTCCTTTACACATCTAATTCTGGCTGTGGACACCAGGGCAGCCATGCCCCACCCAGAATCCCAGCTTCCAAGACTCGCAACAGCTTCTCTCAGTAGAAAGAGAGCCCCTTCACAGGCAGGTCCTGTCCCTAGGGACAGCTGCAATAGTGACCGGTCATGGCAGGTGAGATGTTGCACTCTGTCTTAGTCTGAACAGCTCTAGTGGCTGGGTGGCTCTCCTGATCCCACTCCTCACCTTATGGTGTCCTTCCGAACACCCTCTTCTAAAGCTAACCGGTAACAATGCCACCGTGAGCCCAGCTCCTTGCAGACAGGAGATGGCATGGCATCTCTACCTCTGCTGTCCTCTTCTGAAAACTGCACCTCAGACAGACTGCAGGGAGCAGCAAACTCCCTGCCCTTCTCTCCTGACAGGTGCCATTCTGAGGGTGAGATAGACCACCCCAGCCTCGCATAGCCATTCAGCCTTCTGGGCCTTAGGGCCCTTACTATACCATCAGGTGGATAGATTTTCTAGGCTGGAAAGGGCTACCATGTTTGATCTGGGACAGCATCACCTCACATACCTTCCAGAGGAGCCCAGGGATGATCATCTGTCTCTGCAGTCATCAGCTCTGTAGTGACCACTCTGTCACTCCCCTGGGGAAGAAAGTCAGCCCTTCCTCTGCCCAAGTCTCAGATGGGATGCTGGGAGCTGAGCCTGGCTCTCCCCAGATCTGACTACAGATTGGCATGGCTGTGATGTGGCTCAGTCTCTGAGAACACTGTGAATGTGGCTCTTCCTGACTCCTCCATGTGGGGAGAGGACTTGGGCAGAAGGCACAGGAGCAGACAGAGCATTTGCTGTGCACCCCCATAACATCCCACCTAAGGAAGGCACTCTGACCTTAGCCATGAACTCCCATCCCCCAGCTTGAAAAACGTGCATGGTAGCCCCATCAACCTACAGCTTGCTGGGACAGTAAGCAGACCCTAGGAAACAGGAGACTCATCCATGTCGAATGGGACCATCAGGATGGGTTTTGTACAAGGACAACCATACATGCTCCCATTCCGAGGGCAGAGGCAGCTAGCCCATTTTACTTCTGGGGAGACAGAAGCACACAAAGAGTACTAGTCCCACTCAAGACAGTAGGCAGAGAAAGAGGTGGACATGGTCGTGAGCCTGGGCAGGGTCCAGGGAACTCCAGATATCCATATCTGATACCTGACTAGATCATGGCCAGGAAGTCTCCCCTCATCAAGGGTCACAGCCCCATCCTCTGATCACCACGCTACCATCTCACACAGCACCTTCTTCCATTTCTCAAATATATGTACTCCCTGCCCAGGGCCTTTACACACTCTCCCCTAGCTTGGCCACTGTTGCCTGTTTGCACATTTAATTGCCAGCTCCATCTGTTACTACTCTGCTGGATCCCTCCTTCAGAGAGCCTCACAGATCTCTCTCCTCTTTGAAGTCCTTATCTTTGCCACAATGTCACTTTTAGTCTGCTCGTATCTGATGAGCCATCAAGGTCAGTGAGCCAGGCCCTGTACTCTCTCACTTGAACTAGCACATCTTTTCTACCCACTTTCCCTCAGAAGTGCAGCCAAGGGTGGCCTCTAGACTGCTCCTATGCAGAACCATCCTTCCTTGGCTGCTTGACCCATATGGTCACTCCAGTCAGGCTGTACACAGCCCTATAGTGCCCAGCTCTCCTGAACGCAATTCCCTCTCTCCCTCCCTTCCTCTCTTCTTCCCTCCCTTCTTCTCTTCTCTTCCCTTCCCTTCCCTTTCCTTCCTTCCTTCCTTCCTTCCCTCCTCCCCCATCTCCTTTTGGAAATGGTCTCACTATATAGCCTTGGCTGCCCCGGAACTCTCTGTGTAAACCAGACTGGCCTTGACCTCACAGACATTTGCCTAACTCTACCCCCTGAGTTCTGGGATTAATGGTGTATACCATCACACCCAGCTCTAGAACATACTTCTAACAAGTGACCCACTCAGACACCCTGAAGAACAGTTTGGGGGCCTTTCCCAAGGCAAGACAAGGATGGGTCTTTTCATTCTCCATGTATGGTACCTGGGATCCAGGTCAACAGAGGGGCAGGTAGTAGACCCCAGAAGAGCCAAGCTCATGGGGAAGGGGTCATGCTCAAACATAGTTCCTTTGAGCCTGGTCTGGTTATCCATCTAGTCCCCTTTCTCCTCCCCCTCTGTCTTGGTCACAGTGCCTGTTTCTGTCTTCAAATTACCAGGCTCAAACTCCTGCCCATTCACCCCTCTGGCTGTGCATCCTTAGGTTAAGTCTCTGTGCGTCTCAGGTAAAATGGGAAGAGGGACCAGGACCATGATACCTTCTGGGGTTGTAGGTAGGGTCTGAGGGTTATATAAGACACACAAAACCTTCTTCAAAGGCTCGGTGACAACAGGAGCTGTCACACTTTCCACACAGTCACTTTTCACTCCTTCAGGGAAGTCAGGCCCTAGAGGAGGTCAGTCAGCCTCAGCCAGAGGCATATCCCTGTGTCCTGGTGCTCCCTGTGTCCTGGTGTTCCCTCATTGAAGCCAATCCAGCCCTGAATCTCCCCCTGCTCCCTGGAGAGTCTGAGACACAGGCAGTACTCTGCCTCAGGCCTGGCCATCTGCATCCACACCTGCCTTCCAGCACCTCACTGGGTCACTCGGCACCTCTGCTTGGCAGTTATATCCCACTCCAGCCCCTGTGAGAGACAGAGCTAAGAGGAATTCTGAGAAGCCAGGAGGTGATAGATGTGATAAGCCTCCTCCTTGCCAGAGCCACCACCTCCCTGGGGAACAGTCACAACTTGGATAAGGAGGGAGGGGGAGTCAGCTGGCTAGTCCTGGGAATTCCTCTGTTCCTAATGAAAGCCATAAACCCATCCTTCATTCCAGCACTCAGGCTGCTGAGGGATGCTCCCATCTGCCCCATCAGAAATGAACCTGTCCCAGCCTGAAGACACCTGTAGAAAAAACCAATTATAAGGCAGTGGGGCACAGGGCCTGGGCCTCCAGACTCTCCTCTCCAAGGCAAAAGGATCCATGTTTCCTCAGAAGCCAAGTAAGGGCAAGAGAAGGGAGCTGAGACAAGATGGTCTGAACGTGGGCTTTGTCAGGGTTAACAGGGAGCCACAGATGGAAGGAGAGAGAGAGAAAGATTGAGGCAAAGGGCTGGTGGGAACAGGCACAGGTTGGCAAGGTAGGATGGTGCCCAGCAGTCAGGAGGCAGCTCAGGGCTACAGCCATGGCAAAACCAGAGGCAATGTTCATTCCCAACACAGAGCCTTCTTCCTCCCTCTGCTTGCCCTGTCCCCAAGCCAAACCATATTGGTTGGAAGCTTAACAACATGGTGGGGGGATGTAGACTTGGACCACCAGGTTCAAACACAGGTTAAGGCCTGGAATAACAGAAGACTCACAAACCATCCAGAAGACCCTGTCTGCTGGCCTGGCCTTCTTCTCCACAGGGCCAACCTTAAGCCCCAGATGGGGTCCAGGTTCCAGCTCTGCCCTTCCTCATGAGTGTCCTACAAAGTAAGCAGCTCCTGGTCCAGGGAGTCTGAAGCTACCAGCATGCTACAGACTCTAGGGGCATCACTTTCCCACGTTATAGACCCAAGGCTCCCCATGTACAGCATGTAAAAATGGCAGGTGTCCATAGAAACCTTCGACTCATAGTGTGGGTAATATTCCAAGAGCAGATGACCCCTCAATCTAAAATCAGAATCTTAGAGCTGCAAAGTCCCCTGCACCCACTTTGCAGATGAGAAAATTGAGTTCTAGAGCTAGGGTTTCCCTGTTACTGTCAGAGAAGCAGCTCTGCTCCATCAGTTCCAGGTTCTGCCAGGTTCCCCACACTCATGGTGGGGCATCCCACTCTGGGGGAGCCCCACAGCACACCTAGGGGCTGCCTGGTCCTGTGGATCACCATGCTGCGGGTGGCTGAAGGCTGGAGTAGCACCAGGCACCCGACTGTACTACTGAGCCGGGCAGCTGGCAGCAGCACAGCATTGAACCAGCTGTTTGGATGACAAACTGCGTTCAAGCTTCATTAGGGTAATCACGGGCTCCCCTCCCGGCAGCGCTGCGGAGCGCGACTGTCAACCTGAACTAATCAAACCCGGCCCCAGGACACCCACCCGCCTGGCTGACAAGCCGCTAAGCTGAGGAGCCACTTTGAGCAGCACGGTTCACTCTGCTCACTCCGTAAGTGGCGGCAGGGCTGGGCCCTGGAGACAGACAGCCTGGGAGTCTTGCTGCATGCTCCCTGGGACCCTGGGAGCCTCAGAGCTGTCAGTACAGCTGGTCCTAAGTACCACTTCTGTTGTTACAGCCAGACACTGAGCTTAGGTGGCAAGGCCATACTGAGGGAGGGGGTGAGGCCAGGCTCAAACCCAAGCTTGTGGATCTGTCATGTTTTCCCCACTGCTTTTCTTGGGCTAGGGTAAGCTGAGTGGCCTGAACAGGTCCCTTTAACCCTACACCCCAATAGAAACCTGGGTACTCTGGTGACAAAGATATAGGAAGCCATTTGCAAAGCAGTAGGACCAGTGCCCAAGCTGACACAGTTGTGAGGGCATGTCCCTTTCTCCAACACCCACCCTGCTCAGCTGGGGGTCCCTGGGCTGATATTCCTACCCCACAATCAGAACCAGACCAGAGCGACAGGTCTAGTTTCTTCATGACAGCTGGGGAAAGCAAAACCCAGCAAGAAAGGTTGGAGGCAAGGTAGATAGCAGGAAGTGTAGGCTGTTGAGACAGGGAACTGTCATTCATTCACACATTCACTCTTTCATCCACCGGTCCCACGAGACAACGGGACCTCTAGGTTGGGCACTCAGTACTCACTGAATGAACAGATGCCTGCAAGGCTGAGAGCATGAATGGATGCCTGGTGCTAGGGACTCAGCCGTGAACTCAGCAGACACTCACCCTGCCTCCTGAAGTCTGTCTAGTGGGAACAGCCAAGCAACTGATAATTAATTACAAATGACACAGGCAACGAACTAGCTGGATAACAGCCACCAGGAGGGCCACTGCCTAGTCTGAGAAGGTCCAGCAGGCTCCCCGAGGTACCCTCAGAGGGAAGCTGAAGGCAGACGGGAACGGGGGAGGGCACACGGCATGTGCAAAGGCCCAAAGATCAGAAGGAGCTTGGGGCTTTGGAGGACAGAGGTCCATCTAAGTGGCCGGAGGGCAGCTATGGGTGTGAAAGTTGCAAGTTTTAGCTGGAAGAGGTGGAGACTTGGGTCTTCATCATGAGGGTGGCAGGAGCCTCTGGAGAGTTGGAAGCAGGACTGGTGGCTCTGAGTGCTGTGGAGAGAGGTGGCAGGGCTCAAACCCTAGCCCTACCGCTTTCTGATCCACCATTAGCTCAGACAAGGACAGCCAATGTGCCGTCTCAGGATGGGGCATCCTGGGAATCCATGCAGATGTGGCACAGATGGGCAAAGTCAGCCTCTCCTGGTAGACATCAGGGTGCTGTAGGCAGCAGGTGGGCAGTAACTGTGTGGAGGTAAGGCTTCCTGGGGTTGCCAACATCGAGGCCTGGATCTTCACATAAGTGACTACAGCCCTGTGCTTCAGACGTGTACACCTTTCTGTGGTAAGTTAGGCCTCCCAAAAACGTTCAGAACAAAAGCCTGCCTCCATCCCTCCACCCTTCTGCCTCTGTATTTGCATCTGCAGAATTGAGACAGTGACAAGGACTACCTGGCTGTACACAGGGCTGAAGAAAATGCTGTACCCCCCCAAGTCTGGCTGCTCTACCCTACAGCAAACACGGGTCACACAGAAGCATCACACACAAGGCTGAGGGCATGGCTCAGTGGTAAAGTGCTCGCTTAGCACACACAGAGCAATGAGCTCCTTCAGAAGCACTGTATAGACTGAGCACTGGCTTACACCTATAATCCCAGTGCCCGGGGAGCTAGAAGCAGGAGGATTGGGGGTTCAAGGTTATCTTTATAGTTCTAGGCCAGCTGTGGATACATCAGCCCTACCTCATCCCCAAAACAGACAAAAGAAAATAAAGCATGTATTTTCCCCATACTCTCTCCTTTCTGGTCTCCCAGGTTCTCAATTTGATAGGGGACAGTGATCTCCCTTTTGCCTTAGAGGCCATGGGTACCACAGCAGTTCTCCTGCCTCACAGCATGGTCCTGGGGACTGAAGGAGCATTAACACACAGTTGTCCGGTGTCACTCCTAGTTCTACATAAGGTAGTCGCTGGGGCAGAAACTCAGTATCCGATGCCACACCAGCAGATGCCAAGCCGGATCCAAGCCTCCAAACGTCACCCTAAGGAATACCCACCCTGCTCACCGACTGTGTCCCAAGCTCAGCCTGAGAGCCTCCTGCAGGAGGAATACCCATCGGAAATGGTGGTTTCTCCATGGGAAGAAGATTCAGGAGTGCAGCCAGGTGGGAACACTGCCTGGGCAAGAACTACAGATACCCTAGAAAAAAGTGGCTCCAAGAGGCCTGGAGCCAGCTCCCATGGAGACCCACTCCCCCATCACACCTGGAACATCTTACTCAGCCAGAGATTTTGGAGGCCCCTGGAGGTCAGGTGGTACCTACACCAGAATTCCTGTGGCACTCAGCCCTCAGAGCCTCATAGGGACCAGCCTTGGTATCAAAACCATCAGCTCCATATGACAGAGGGAGAAACAGAGGCTTCAAAAGGCTTAGTGTTCTAGGATTCCTCAGTGAGGAGCCAGAAAGTAATTAGGTGGCTGGGAGTCCCCCGTGAGCACCTTGGGGCACAGCTCAAGCTCCCTGATGGGACACTGATGATAGGCTCTGTGCGGGCCACCTGGGGCCACTCAGTCAATAAACACACACCCCCACACACACGCCTCCGAATGCCACAAGCAGTAGTGGTGCTGGACGTGGAATGGTGACCATGGCTACAGGGATGAGGAACCCTGCCACTTACACAGCAATGCCAAGAACCACAACAGTGGTACTGGCTACAAACTAAGCCGGCACGAGAATTGCCAGCTTGTTCAGTCTTCCCAGCAGCCTCACAGGGATTAGCTCCTGGCCCCAGGTTCTGACCCATATCATGGCCAGCAAGAGCGTATAGGCAGCAGCAGAGTGATCACCCTCCTTCTTAACCATCTTAACAGAGGAACCTTACAGAGCTGCAAGGTGAGCCTGCATCTAAGATACCATGCCTGTCCCGCCTTTTGTGGCTGGCACAGTGCCTGGAGGTACCCTACGGGCTCATGACTCACTTTGCTCTTGACATGCTCCTAGGATGTGAGCTCTGTGGAGATGTTGGAGGACTCCTACTTGAATGACTCTGCTCACATCAGCTCAGCCCTAGAGATGCTAGCTCTGGGATGGCCCCCTCGGGGATAAAAAGAGAGACAGACAGCAGAGTAGTGCCTGCCCCTTTGCATGGTCTACCCTCACATCCCATGGCTGACACCTACTCTTCCCTCTAGTCTCTCCAGCACACCTCAGGTTTCCCATATAGCTCTGCTCCCGACACATGGCACACTTGTATGTGCTTGCAAGCCTTCTGCTGACCCTTCATACTGTCTCTGGAGCTTCCCTGAGGCCCAGGGCTGTATCTGCTCTGTTCACAAATGCTAGCACACAGATGGTAGGAAATGGGGCCTCAGTATCCCTATGAAGTGACTGAATCGGCTAAGCTAATGCTGCCTGGCAGGAAACTGTGTGGGAACAGAGTGGGGTAACCATGACCCTGTCCCCGCGCAGCATCAGACAGAATTAAGGGAGAAGGTTCCACAGCAGAGGGAGAGGCCTAGTGAGAAGTGGACTGTAGGACCTCAGTGGGCCTCAGTGTACTCAGGGGGAAAGAGAGGCCAGCGGAGTCATGGAGTGGGTGAGAGGGGGGACTTTGGTGTTCCAGAACTAAAGTGAAAGTCCCCAGAACTCAGACTACCTCCCAGTCCACCTTCCCGACAACATACCCCTCACACCAGCCATAATGGGCAATTAAGTGTCAGAGGGCCAGTTACCACCCTCCCTTCCTTATCTATGTCTTCCCACAGCCCTGAGAGGTAGCATCCCCTCTACAGGCTGTGTAGCCTTGGTCCGTCCACTTGACCCACAGCCCTGAGAGGTAGCATCCCCTCTACAGGCTGTGTAGCCTTGGTCCATCCACTTGAGGCTTCTTCTAGCTGAGCCAAACAGATGGGCCAAAAAGACAGAGCAGCTTGGGTGAGTGCCCTGCTGCAGAGTGGCAGGTCACAGCCAGAAGCTATGGCAAACATACCCGAGCCAGGACCTGGTCAAGTGTAAGTCCTGGCTGTGGCCAGTGTAGCAGCCAACCATCCCACACCATGCTGGATCCATCTGGCAAAGCTGGCCTCCAGGCTCAGGTGGCTGGGTGGGAAAGGCCACAGCAGACACACTTGGCTCCCAGATCCTGTTAAGATGATCTCAGCTTTAACTACCAGGTCTAGATGCCCCATGTCTCCCACCCAGCTCAGACCAGCTCCAGGGTGGTATCACCTGCTCCCAGGAAACCTGACAGGCATTCCCTTACCTCTCCACCCTTCATGGACAATCTTAGCTTGTGGGCTTCCTCTTTCTCTCTCTCTCTCTGCCACGACAGACCCTCTACAAGGCCTTTCTGGGCCCACATCCCATATAATCTGGGACCTTCACTTCTGGGCACACCAAATTCCAGCCACAGTGACCTTTCTGTGCCTGGACACATATGGCTCAGCCCACCACAGGACCTTTCTGCTTCTATCTCAGGGTTCTTCCCCTCCCCCAGCTTTCTGTCCCCATGCTAGGCACTTCAGGCCCTACTTCAAATGCCCCTGGGAAAGGCCCCTCCAGAGTATCCTAGCCCGTGGTATTAGCTACAAGCCCAGAGCAACATGTATCACACAACTGCCTCCCGTGTGCCTTCCTCCTTGCTGCTGTGTGTGAACCTTTAGTGCTGCAGCCACAGCCTGACTGATACTCTGTAAACCAGGCAGTCTCCAAGGAAGAATCAGATCTGACCATTCAGAGGCCCTTCCCCCTCCCCCATCCTCTGAGATACCACAGCCTGAAGACCAGCCTACAGAGCTCTGGCCCTGTAGTGGGGAATCCTCTTCCCACTGGCCTGCCTGTGGACCTCTCTAGGTCCCTACACTATACTCCCACTCAGCCCCTCCCCCACACGCCTCTCATAACCCCTCCCTGACACCTCCTCTGACCTGTGTCCTGTTCCTGCCACCAGTCCTTCCCACGGTGTCCTGTGCCCCTCTTCTCCTTGGCATCAGCTCCCACACCATACCTCCCTTCCTGTTACTTCTGCTCATAAGCCTCATGGTCTTCATGGCCAGGACCTGTTGTCCCCTGCCTTTCATACCTCCAACCCTCCACTCCAGCTGGCCTCTCTCCCTAAATTCTCTTCTCCTTCCTCAATGGACAAACTCTTGCTCATCCTCTAAAACCCAACTTGGAAATGTCATCTTTTTGTAAAAACCCTTCCTGAGTTTTCTCCTGCATTGGTCAGGACTCTATCCGTGGTAAGAGAAAGAAACAACCAAACAGCTCTGGGTCAGTTTATATAACTGGCAATCTCAGGGGCAGCTTCAGGTCTGGATATAGAGGCCCAAACAATGGCCTCTACGTGTCTCAGCTGTGTCTAACCTTCTAGGTTCTCCACCACAAAGCACTTATGGGGGAGGAAACAGGCAGCCTCACCTTCACGTTTGCCAGCTTCAACAAGCATAGGCAAATCAAAGACAACGTGGGCCAGCAGTGGGTCCCTGTACATGCAGATCCAAGGGAAAATACAGGAAGGCCTGTGGTTAAGCTAGCAAAGAAGGGACTTGTGCCCATTTCCCAGTCAGCCACTGAGGCCAGAGGGGTGGGTCTCATGTTCATCCTGTGGGTTGGGGAGGAGGTCTTCAGGATGCTCCACACCCACACATGCCCAGTGCTGCATGACTCGTGGCGGCCCAAGTAAGTCCATCTCCTTCCTCACAGCTGGGTCCTCAGTGTCCATTCTGTTACAGTCCCAGGGGAACGATTGAGACACCTGATCAGAGGAGGCCTGCACATGTGGAGTGTAGCAACGGGTTAACTGGCACCCCTGCCAGGCAGCAGATCTGCATTCTCACGGAGGCCTCAGGGGGACACAAAGCTGACATGGCAACAAGGGAAGTCAGAAGGGAGGTGCCCAGGGGGCTCCTGGGCACAGCACAGCCCCAGCAACCCAGCTGCGGGGGGCGGGGGGGGCTACTCAGCCAATCCCAGAGAGCTGCGAGTTGGGTTGGAGAAATAATTACCGAAGAGGCTGGGAGGGAGGCGGGGAGGCTGGCGAGAGGCTTAATGAAACCGCTAACGCGTTAGTGATTCCTGCCTGCTCGGAAAGGCGGAGGCAGACAGCCATGTTGCCAGCTCCTGCAAGGAAGCTGCCAGGCAGGACTGGCTGGGCACGCACAGGCAGCAACAATAGGCACCTCTGCACCACCGTCTTTCAACACGTGACTTTCAAAGGGCAATCTTAATATATTGCAGTTGAAATGACAGTGTCCTCCAGCGTGCATGTAATCGGGCTGGAGTCCATTCAGCAGACAGGTTGAAGATACAATTCAGGTTAAACACAACTAGACAGCTAAGGGCTGGTGAGAATTGGCTGTCTGGTCCCATTTTCCAGATAGGAAGCTCCTCACAGGGAGCCAGGAAGGTTCCAGAAATCGCCCTCTAAGCCCTTCTCACCACTCCCATGTATTTGGATTCTCAGAAAGCTCTGTAGGGACCAGTAGACAACACAGTCCCATGAAAGATGCCCCCAAAGAGTTAAGAGTGAAGTCATAAAGCAAAGCCCCCCGGGGTTGCAAAGAGAACTCAGGGTTCTCTTCTCACAAGATGGTCATTTAACAGCCAATGTGATCTATACTACAGTTTTCAGTCTGTGACATCTCAGGTCTTCAGATGAGAAAGCAGACATAGAGAAGTCAAGTGCTATGCCCCAGGATGGCTACAGGGCCATGATCCAAGAACAGGTGTTTCAGATCCTCAAACCGTGGACTTTTGTTCAAACATTCCACAGGGTGCAGAGGGTGCTAAGTATCCCCCAGCTGGCAGCTAGAAAGATGTGAAGGTTCAGACAAGCCACTCCCCACTTCTCCAGAGTGCTGTAAATAGCACAGGTTGCCAGGAGGTAAATGAGAGCCATTGGGGAAGCAGACTGAAGCCAGCGATGACCACAAAAACCAGTGCCTTCTCTGCTACGCTCTGCCCTGAGTTAGCATGTAACTCCTGCACTCCAGGATCAGGAAACAGGGACACAGAGGCTTGGAGGAACAAAGCTAGATGCCTTAGAAAGTGACCCTCAGAAGCTGGACGTGGAGGTGCACACTTGTAATCCCATGGAGGCAGGAGGATCAAAAGGGGGTTCAAATCCACCTTCTACTATGTAGTACCATGGTAGCCTGAGCTATAAGAGACTGTATCTCTATGGGCCTCTCACTGGTGGGAGCCCACCCATCCTACAAAAAGGGTTCCCTCAGGTGTTCACCTACACCCTTACAAACCAAGAAGGTACAGACCTGAGGCCAGTGACCCCAGTTCAGAGCTAAGAGACACTGGGCAAGAGGTGGGTTCTCCAAGGAGCTCAAGGAGCTGTGAACTCAGACGACTGTCCTTCCCTTGGATGGGCAGTCAGGTCTAGGAGCCAGGCGGGCCAGGAACTCAGTGACTAGGTAGTCTCCCTGTATCAAAATCTGGTCTAATCAAGGTCTATGTGAGAAGGCAGTGCCATTTCTGCCTCAGTAGTGCCCTTAGAATCTTCCAGACAGTCTTCTGCCTAGGGAGGCTTTCTGCAGGGTACCAGCTGTTCCTGAGGCCTGATTATTTGTTCCTGGATCTGTTTCTCCAAAGGAGTGTCAAAGGGTCAGGCACCACTGTGGGGATAAAACCCTGGGACAGGAGCTTCTTCTGGACAAGTGAGAGAGACTTGGGGGTGGGGATGGGGCACAGAGAGACAGACAGACAGACAGACACACACACAAGACAGAGACAATAGAGACAAAGAGGCACAGAGAGACAGAGAGAGTCTGATGCATACTCACACACAGAGAAAATGAGAGACAGAGAGGAGAGGGGGAGGGAGGAAAGGAAGAAAGGAGGGAGAGAGGGAAGGAAGGAGGAGAGAGGGAGGGAGGGAGGGAGGGGGAGAGAGAGAGAGAGAGAGAGAGAGAGAGAGAGAGAGATTACAATGGTCAATCCAACGCCCCCACCTGCTGCTGCTGCCATGCCCAAGGGCCAACGAACCGCTCAGGGATCAGCTTCAGCTCCTGACCACTGAAAGATCTCTTACTGCTAGAAACTAACCCTGGCCCTCAGCAATTGTCAAAACAGGAAATAGGCTTACCTGGCCCTGGACCTCACAGGACTCAAACCCACAAAGCCTGGCCCTCAGGCTTGACTCTAACCACGGTTTTTTTTGTTGTTGTTGTTTTGTTTTGTTTTTGTTTTTTGGTTGTTTTGTTTTGTTTTGTAAGGCACGCCTCCACACAGGGCTCTCTCATCTGATTCCCATCCCCCACCGCACCCCAAGGGGACAACCAGACAAGGACCCTCCAGTGAAGAGCAGTGTAAGGCCCAGGCCAAGGTCAGGGGTCTCCAGAACATACATGGTCTCAAACTCAGGCGGCTCCTCCAATCCCTCATCATCTCTTCCACACGCCAAAGCCGCCTCCTTCCCCATCATCAACGCAATAAAGAAGGAAAGGGGGAGGGGAGAGGAAAGTGAAGGGGAGAGGAAAGGAGGGGAGCCCCCCCACCCCAGCCCGCAGCGGCTTTCCTTTCTGGTCAGGGGAAAAGCCTCTAATGAAGGCCCTTCGATGCCGCTGAGCTGGCGGTGTCAGCCTGGGAGCCCCGCAGAGCTGCGGGCCGCGCATCTCTGCCCCCAATTAGCACTCAGGTCCTCCATCAAAGCGCGTGCCTGCTGCCAGAGGCAGAGGCCACGGGGACGGCCCCTCCAGCGGTGGGAGGAGGCCAAGGCTCTCTGGCAGGCCCTGGCCTCTGCCCCTTGCCTTTTGGTTGCGGGGGTGGGGGGTGGGGGGGGGCCTAGCTACCACCTCTCACCCTCTCCAATCAGCCAGCTCAGGGCAGACGCCGCCGTCACCCCGGGGGACGCGATAATGAAGATGGCCGACATTAATCTCTTCCCTCTCCCGACAGGTCAATTTATAGTTCCATGGGGAGCCCTGGCGCCCAGCCAGAGGGCCTGACATAACTCTCCCTGCTCCTGAGGAGGACATGGGGGGTGGGCTTTGATAGACAGAGGGAACTGGTGGTCCCTGGAACAGATCTTCAGTCTAAGTATCCACCATTACCATCCCCAGCAAATACAGGTGGCAGAGAACCAGGAGGGCACCTGACCTGGAGGGCTGAGGGTGACTGGCAGCCAAATCAATTCTGGGTCCTCAATTGGGCACCCTCCACAGCAGGAGCTCTGCCCCCTAAAAGAGACAGGCTTTCTGCACTTCAATGATCATCTACAAGCGTGGGATCCTCTCTGCTCATGCTCAAGTGCATTCCTCAAAGACCATGAAGCAGGCACAGGAGTCTGGCCCTGACTAGACCCTGGAGACCCATCAACCTAGTCTCCTGGAACTCCCAGGCTGCTGGAGGAGACAGACCTGGAAGTGTCCTACCACTCTAAGTGCCCTAAAGGAAGGAGTTGCCAAGAGCTGGGGATACCTTTGAGAGGGTGCACAAGCTGATAGAAGAGGGATGGGGTGGAGGTGAGGCGGGGCAGGGCGGAAACACAGTTGGGTTCTGAGGCTTTAGGGGTGATATTCAGGTGAGCAGACTATCTTAGGCAGGGAAGACCCAGGAGCAGAGGATAACTGGCTCACAGGGCATTATGCTGGTAGTGTGCAGAAGAAGCTGAGGAGCCCAGCCTCAGGGGACTCTCACGAGTTTGGCCTAGTTTAGATTTGTGGACAGCTGAGTTCAGTCTGCCTGCTCAGAGTTGCATTTTAGAAAATAGCCTGGTAATGGTGTCCCAGGCAGATAGTCGTGTAAGGGAGGAAAGGCAGGTATGACTGGGTCATAGGGAAAAGGATAGATGTCTTGGGGCAGAGCAGAACTTCAGAGGGCTGAATGGACAGTCAGGTACCTGGGTGTCTGGCAGGCTAGGGTCCTGAGGTCTTCAGTTTGGGTAGTGGGTGGGGAAGGGTTACAGGCCAGGAACAGGTAAGGAATTGGGCCTGGGAAGCTTCCAGCAGGCCCCAAATGCCAGACTTGGGCATAGGAGAGACCAGGACCTAAAGATTGTCTCCTGGTCCAACTGTGAACAGCATGAGACTTCTGCTTTTGGAGTAGGTCATTTCCCAGGCAGCAGGGAAACCAGAGAGGAGGATTCAGTGTGGGAATACTGAGGACCTGGCAAGAGCAAGTGTGGAGGGCCCAGAGGTACCTCCCAGTCCAATGCTGCTCAGGGCTGTCCTGCTGGAAGCACAAGACCTGGCTGCCCCACCTTCCCAGCCTCTGAGGCTGGCACTAGTCCTGAACTGACTAAGTATTATGTGACCTGCCCAGAGGATGCTCTTTCCCCCTAGGCCCTCCTCCCCACCTTCTCCCCTTCCTGCATCTAAGTCCTCTGCAACCCTGGGGGCGTCCCCTATTCCCTAAGCTGGAGACCTCAGGTTAGGCACACTTAGAAGGAACCAGGGTCCCACTGACCCCAATGCACACTGTCATGTAGAAGAAAAAGAACAAGGCCTAAATAAAGGGCCCAGACGTTTACAGTGGCTGCATTATGGTGGTGGGACAATGGATGATTTTTTTCCCCTTCTTTTTGACAATGAAATATTCATACGCTCACTCTATTGCCTGTGTGTGTCTGGAGGGGGCTGCTGTAGCTTTGGTGTCAAGCAACCGTGGGGTCAAATCCTGGCTCATCCAGCTCTTTACCGGGGACCAAGGGCCAGCTATCTGCCCTTTTGGCCTCCGTTTTCTCATCCGTACAATGGGGACGAACGTCCCTCACTCCAGCCCATCGCGCGCACAGTAGGCACGCTGCTAAGTGCCTGCCTCGGAGCATCACACCCCCGCGTCGTCGCCACCTGTCCAGCCTCCAGAGGGAACTCGGGACGCCCCCACGTGCCAGACGCTGGTGCTGGGCGGGCGCCGGGCGCCCCCCTCCCGCCTCCCCGCCGCGCCCCGCTGCCCGCTTACCCTGGCGGCCGGAGGGCCGGCATCGGTCCCGCAGGAGAGCCCGGGCAGCGGGGCCGGCGGGGAGGCGGGAGGGGGGCGCCCGGCGCCCGCCCAGCACCAGC
>JADRCH010000028.1:166562-241503 GCA_019843965.1 Rhynchomys soricoides
GGCGGCGGGCGGCCGCGGCGCGCAGGGCTGGGGGGGGGCGCTCCACCCCCGCCCACCCGCGCCCAGCCCCCCGCGCGCCGGCGCCGCTGGAGGGGGGACCCGCCCCCCTGCAGTGCCCCACCTTCTACCGGGCAGCTCCACCCGGTGCCCTCCATCACCACCGCAACCAAAGAGCAGAAACTCTTGGCCCACATACCAAATCCAGCCTGAAGCCATACTTGGTTTGACGCGGTGGTTGGTTTTTTTTGTTGTTGGTGGTGGTGGTTTTGTTGGTTTTTTTTTTTCTTTTTTAATTAGAATTAATTCCCATCATTTCAAAATGGGAGCTTTTCTCATAAAAATACACATATCTACGCAGTTTAGAAAAGAGATGCCTGGGGCAGATGCCTCTCCATCTTGCAGTGTCTCTTGGCAGAGGTCTGGGCAGACACTGGCCTGCAGCTGTCCTCAGTCCCCACTAGGCCCACCAGCTGGTCCCTTAGCCAAGCACTCCAGGCAACCTGCAAATCCCAGACCCCTCACAGACCCTCCCTGTAGGATGCCCATCCTGCTTAAGGCCTCCTGTAAAGACTCCATACTGCTGACAGGCCCTCCAAAGTGCTCCCAGCCTCAAGGGGATGGGGGTGCCTGCCCTGCCTGCCTGCTTCCTCACAGGCTGGCATCACTGTCTCTGTGGCTGCCTGTCACCACAGGGCTGCTACTCTCTGGCTGGATTCTACCTCCATCCTGGCTCTAGGCCTAGCCCACAGTAAGTGTTGGCTGAGCCACAACCTAAGAATGGCCGGGATTGGGATTCCAGGAGGCTGCCTGGGCCATGGAGGGCCCAGGGCACCGGTCTCTGCAGCTGATGTTCATTTTTAAAGCCCCAAATGTTCATTCGGGGCTGCTCTCGCCAACCAAGAAAGCTAATGATTTCCACTCTTCATTTTTTTTTCCTCTACCTTAATCCCACTGCCAATGCTTCTGGCTCTCTACTGCTGCTGCCCTCAGACTGGCATTCAGTCTCTCTCAGAAGATAAACCGCACCTGGAGAATGCCCAGGACCATCTGGGAAGGCCCAGCTGTGCCATCCCAGCCTGTAGGATGCCACTTCCAGGCCTCAGGATCACAGGATCTGAGCACAGAACTAGCTGATGTCTCTGGAGAAAACCTGAGCAGCAGGAGCCCATAGATCCAGACCAGCGCTGATCTGTAGAGTCCCCTAGGCAGGTGTCTTAGTTTCCTTTATTCTGCCACTTCTGAGCAGAGGAGTAGTACCAAAGAGCCTACCAAGAACCTGCCCCTTTCCAGTCACCAGAGACAGGTTTTCAAAAAATATGTCACAAACCCACCACCAAAAGGGTCTCATTTTGCAGAAATAAAACAGGTGAGACAGGGTACTCTCAAGATCACAAGGCTGGTAGAACACATGTCAGGAGCCTGTATCCCTCCCTGCACCCCAACCTCCTCACCCCTGCACACGCTAGAGCGTCTGTGTGCACATGCGCGCGCGCGCGCGCGCGCGCGCACACACACACACACACACACACACACACACACACACAAGTATTCAGCCAGCAAAGGAAGTAAGACCTCCCTGAGGTCTAGAAGCACATCCATGAAGTTGAGGCATCTGTGATGGAGGACAGGTTGGAACCCAGACAGGTCTTCCTCATGGAGCCATGGGCAACCCAGACAAATGCTCAAGATGCTGTCCCAACCTCTTCAACTAACCCCTGGACCCAACAGCTCTATGGGTGCCTTCCTCCATGAAGGGACCAGGAAGCAAGCCTGGCTCAACAGCCAGCAATCGGGCACAGCTCACAAAACCTCTTCTTGAGCATCACTGTGAGCACTGCTTGGGGAACAGCCTCTCAGAGAGAGAATAAGGCCCTGTGGACTTTAGGAGCATCAAGCAAGACAGCAGGCTGCCAGGGAGGAGGCGAAATGCTCAGGCTCAGAGATGGGCCACCCTTTAAACACTGATTTCCCAACTTCCCAGTTGTGACTGACTGGTTCAGGGTCTCAGTTACTTTCCCTCTTAAAATGTGTAGATGCCAACCATAAGCCCAATTTACTTAAGTGATTGTAATGAGCCTGTCATGGGACAATGCATGTAGAGCCTTTAGCACAACTGAGTAAAGCTCAAGACTTGGCAAAGGGAACACTTAGAAACATGGTCCAGAGAGGGCTCCCACTCCAGTCTCCACTGCACCAACCAGTGTGGCCTTGGGTAAGTAACTGACCCTTACTGGGCCTCAGTGATCCTGTCTGCAAATGAGGTTATTGGTGACACTTCCCACCTTCCCAGGTGGTGTAGAAATTAAATTCAGGTAGCCCAGGGCCCGTGTTCAGAATAGCACCAGGCAGTAGTAATACCCACTGCATTCCTTCGCCTGCTCTTACTCAGTCCCAACTTCAACGAGACTTTCTTACTGTCCCCAGGAGACCATGAAGCTTTGCCTGGAAATTAGAATATAATGAGACAGGCCTATGTTCAAATTCCACACTTGCAGGTTGAGATCTCTGAGCAGTTTGCAGTGTCTTCAGCTCAAACACAGGAGCACAGCCTCATGTGCAGTGACTGAATATCAACTGCTCTGGTAGTATTCAAGTGCCCATCTCTCTTTCAATAGAAACCAGGATCACCTCTTGGACTTTACTGTGTATCCAGTCATGCTCTAAGGCAGGGGGATGTCCCTTTTGGACTCTGTAGGTGTTATGGCTAAGGTCTGGTCTATGTTGAAGGAGAGCTAGGCAGTTGAATACCAGAGCAGCTGCAGACAGGTCTCCCTTATCCAACCTTGAGCCACCTGAACAACTCCTAAGTGTATATCTAGGAGTCCCCCTAGGCTGTCCAGGCTGCAGATGTTGGTAGTAGGTATTAGCTGGTAATTGGGAGACAAGCTCCCCCCTCCCCATGACTCAGGTTTGTTCTGGAGACCATGGAAGGGGTCCCACCTGGAAAGAGAAAAGCAGAAACTCCATAGAGGGCTCTCCTGACCTCTCTGGGTCATTGTCCCCAATTCTCTAGTTTTACTGTCTCCTGGCTCCAACTCTTCTTTTTTTAAAAAAAGAAAAAAAAGTATGTGCATTGGTCTTCTGCCTGCACGTCTATGTAAGTGTGCCAGGTTCTCTGGAACTGGAGTTACAGACTGTCGTGAGCTGCCATGTGGTTGCTGGGAATTGAACTCAGGTCCTCTGGAAGAGCAACTAGTGCCCTTACTGCTGAGCCATCTCTCCAGCCTGTTTTACAGTCTCTATAGTAACAATAATTATTTATAGCATTCATTATTGAACTGTGTATCATCTATTTCCACCCTCCCTCCCCCAAAATCTAGGAGTACAAGTGTCCAGGTCTACCTCTCTTTTTGTTGTTTGGGGTTCATTTGACACAGGGTCTTGTGTCTCCCAGGTTGGTCTTGAACTTGCTCTGTTGCCAAAGACGACTTTGAATTCTTCATTCTCCTGCCTCTGTCTCCCAAGTGCTGGAATTGCAGAGGAAGGTCACTATGCCTAACTTCAGTATGTCTTGGTTCCTGCTATACTAACTGTACCCCCACAATGTGCAGAACAGTGCCAAGCTCATAGTAGGTGCTCAGTGAATATCTGCAGTGGAATAAGAATCTCCAGATAGGGCCTGGAGAGATGACTTGGAGGTTAAGAGCACATGCTATTCTTGCATATGACCAAGATTCAGTTCCTGGGACTGGGCAGCTCACAACCACCTATTACTCCAATTCTGGGGCATCTGACACCCTCTTGTGGTCTCTGGGGCACCTACACCCATTTCATGCACATACACACACTTTAGGAAAGTGCACCACGTGAACGCACATGCACATAAAATAAAAACAAGTAACTCCTAAAACAATCCTCAGGTGGTAACATTAAGTGCACAGAGTGGAATGGCAATGCTCCATTGGCTGTGTGCAGCTCCCCTTCCTAGAAGACAGCCTATTTAGGCTGTTAACCCAACCCCAACCCCCACCCTGCAGCAGTAGAACTGAGGAGCGGGGACCTCAGAGGCTTCCCTGCCACTCAGCAGTCAGGAAGTCACTCCTCAGTGCAACAGGGCTTCTTGGGCCAGCGGGGGGGGGGGGGGGGGGGGGGGGGGGGGGGTGTGGCTTGGGCAGTTTTCTGGCTCACTGCTCATTCTATGACTGTCTGGTGACACAGAGAAGCTCCTGCAAGCCTAAGGCTCCCTCGGATACAACCTAGAATTCCCCTTCTAGAACCTAGTAGGACTTCTCCAGCCCACCCACTCTCTAAACTGGAGGGGCTTCTCAGCTAAGCCCCAGGATGTCATGTGGGGGCTGAGCTCCCCGCCCCTTGCGTGCACATGGCACTCCCCCGCTACAGTTTACAAAGTGCGTTCACAGACATTATCACGTCGGCTCCTAAACGCCCCCTAAAAACCACAATAAATCTCTCGCTCTGGCTCCGGAGCCCACCGGCTGCCGCGTAATCACTGAGCAGAGAGGCCTCAGGGCCCAGAGTCTGCCAAAGCCTCCTCGGCGCCAGCAGGGGCAGAGGGGGATCCACGTGGGCGGGTGGCAGGTGGCGGGTGGCAGGCCCAGCTGGGGCGCTGCGGGAGAGAGGAGCAAGCCCGAGGCCCAATTCTACAAAAGCAGAATGTGCTGTCTCAACCCAGAAGCTCTTTTGGGAGAGGGGCCAGCAGCCACAGGATCTGGAGGACAGAGGCTGGTGGACCGAGGGGACCTGGAGGCTTAGCTCTTGGGAGCATCTTTAGGGAAATGTAGCAGAGCCATAAAAATTGTCTGTTGGGGAGACAGGGTTGGTTGGCCTCAGTTGGCTCTTCTCTCATCCTCTACTTTTCCTACCCCCAGATAGCTGTCCTTAGTGTGACTCTGTGGCTGGCTGTAGGGTCCTCTTAGCAGATGTCTCCAGTGACAGGAGCCCCCTTCCATGCTGTTCTCTGCCTGGGACATTCCTGCTGCCCTGTTCAAACTCCTAGTCTTCCTCAAGGGACAATTCAGAGCTCTCTATATGTAGACTCCTCCCCAAAATCCAAAGGTGGCTCCTTGGACCCCTAGCTACACCTGAGCCCCCTCTGCTTGAATCAAGTCCCCTTTCCGCTCAGTGCCTTGTGCCTAGAGGGCAGCAGCTGTGTCATCCTGCAGTGAGGCGACCCAAACAACACAGAAAGGATACCTCCTGATAAGCCACAAAACCACAGCCATGATGCATGGGGACAGTCAGCCCAAACTGATGACAACCCACAAGACAGAGGCAATAAGGCCCTGTGTTTACAGCTGGGCTCCTAGCCCTGGGTAACCACAGAGGGGAGGACGAAAAAATCTCCCAAATGCCTGAGAAGAATCAGCCAGTGGCTGTGGTCAGGGCTTTGTTTTTTTTACATTTCCCTGGGTTCTCAAAGTTAAAGAAGCTCAGTTTACAAACTGTGGAAAGTTCAGAAAAGTTTAACTAAGCAAGGAGAGGGAGGGCCTGACCCACCCGGCTGCCGCTGCCCTGGCAGGCTTCCTTCCTGGGCCTCTCCTTTTGGTGGCCACCTCCTGGGAGGCCTTGGCCTTGGCCTCTTGGGCTGTGGGGAAGGCAGCTGATCTAACAGAGTGGTGGCTGTAGCATCAAGGCAGGCAGGGAGCAGGTGGCATCGTCTTTGAGGCCTCCTGAAAGGAGGTAGTTTCTCCCATCCCCAACCTTCACAGGCCTGGGAGGGCTGGACATTGTAGCCCTGGAAGTCTTGGCCAGGAGATATCTGAGGAAGAAGCAGGGAAGCTAGAGATGGGGGGGGGGGGGAGGTAGTTGTCCATATTCCCAGAAAAGACCTCTGAGTCCACACACTACAGGCTCCAGTATCGGTTCCAATGGCCTGGCTGCTTGGCTAAGCATCCTAACTCCTTTCCCCTAGTAAGGACTTGTATCCAGAAAGATACAAAATCCTTACAGTTCTTGTAAAAGGAATGAGCAGCCCGCTTTTATAACGAGCAGAGAGTCTATATAGATATTTCTCCAAAGAAGACATAGAAGAAGGTAGAGTACTGGCCTATGACGTACAAAGCCCTACCTGGGTAGAGTCCTCAGTAGTATGGTGCACACTTGTAATCCGGGCACTCAGGAGGTAGAGGCAGGAGGATGGAAAGTTCAAGATCCTAGCGAGGTGGCTCTTTGGGTAAGATGCTTGCCAAAAAGCCTGAGAACATGGGTTCAAGCCCCTGGACTGACATGGCAGAAGATGAGAACCAATATTTTACAAGTTCAGCAAGTTTCAAGTTGTCTTCTGATCTCCACAGGCACACGGACATGGACACACACACACACACACGGACACGGACACAGACACAGACACGGACACAAAAATAATGAATGCAACAATTTTTAAACAAAAATTCAAGGTCATTCTTAGCTACATAGCAAGTTGGAGGCCAACCTGGTCTAATGACACCCTGATCTTTTAGAAGAAAGAGGAGGAGGAGGAGGAGGGAGAGGAGGAGAAAGAGGAGGAGGAGAAGGAGAAGATGATGATGATAATAATATGCAAATAGCCAATATACATCATTAGTGATTGATCAAAATACAAAGAAACATCATCCCCTACCCACTGGGGTGGCTGTCATCAAGGAAGATGGGAAACAATAAGTGCTGGTGTGCATGTGGAGAAACTAGTATCTGTGCATTGCTGCTGGGAGTGACAAGTGGTGCAGCCACCAAGAACACTATACTATGTCACCTAACAACTCCACTCCGAGTCACACACACCCCAAAGAAGGCATGGTGGCACACGTTGTAATCCAGCACTCGGGATCCGGCGTGGAAGCCAGCCAAGGTTACACAGTGAGGTCCTGTGCAGAGATTGCAGAGTGCTAGGTAAAACCCTGGCCCCAGAAGCATGCTGACCTGAATTCAAAACCCCAGTGCAGCCAGCCACAACAGCATGCGCCTGAAGTCAATCCCTGCCCTCCTATGATGAGATGGGAAGTGGAGACAAGAGGACTCCCAGAAGCTAACAGGCCAGGTAGCCTGGTCTACACAGTGGCCAACCACAAGGGAGTCTGTCTCAATAAGGTGAGAGATGAAGACCCACAACCAAGGTCCTCCCCCAGGCTTTACATGTGTGCCCTGGCATGTGTGTACCTGCACATACAAATACATATTCAATATTTTTCTTTTTTGAAAGGTGGAGAGCTACTGAGGATGATACTTGATGCCAACCACTGGCCTCCACATGTACATGTACACACACACACACACACACAAAGTTAGGAAGGAAGGGAGGGAAGAAAGGAGGGGGAGAAGGGAGAGGAGGGAGAGGAGGGAGAGGAGGGATGGAGGCCGGGAGAGGACAAGTTTTCACGGTATATTTTGTGCCGCATCATTCACAGCACTAAAAAGATGGAGACAGCTCAGTTGTTCACTCTTAGATGAACCATGATAAGTGTGTTCCTCGGACTATTACTCAGCTGTAAAAAAGCACAGAGTACCAGTGCCTGCCTGCTGTCACCTCCATGAGCCTTGAAAGCATGCTATGCAAGAAGACACAGATTGTCTGCTTCTATTTTTATTTTATTTTAATTTTTAAAAATTTTATTTTAAGCATTCAAGACTGTCAACCATAGAGAAAGAAAGTAAATTAGTGGTAGCCAGGCCAGGAGCTAGGAAAGGAAGGAATGGGAATGACTGTTAATAGGTTCAGGGTTTCTTGGGAGAATGATTAAAATATTCTGGAAGTAAACAAACTGGTGGTTACACGTCTGGAAATATATTAAGAGGCCAGCAAATCACACACACACACACACACACACACACACACACACACACACACACACTTTAACAAAATGAAGCCAGAAGTGTTGGCACCCACATCTGTAATCCTAGCACTTAGGAGACGGAGGTAAGCATTTTGAATTCAAGACCAACCTGAGCTAATTGTATCTATGTATGTAACTGTCAAAGAAAGTAACATCATAGTAACAGTATGATTAAATATATACAGAGTTACTAGTTATAGGGAAAGAAAAAAATGTTACAGTATGTACGTTATTTTTCAATGAAGTTTTTTGTTGTTGTTGTTTGTTTGTTTTGTTTTTTAATGGGGGTCCTTGCACTTCAGTTTTCCTTCCTCGAGTCCCCATGATCCAGTCAGGCTCAACCACTGCCCCTTTAAACCATCATCCTACAGCAATAAGACAGCAGCTTCCAGACACCAGACACTTTGACCTGGGAGACTTTACATGATTTCTCCAATGGACCTGATCTGCCCCTGCAACAGGCCTGGCTGCTGCTGGTCCCCAGAGAGGCCTTGTCTGGTCCTCGTCCCTGGCTGATTCTTCCTTTTCATAGAGTGCATCATGTGTGCTCAGGATACCTTGATCATAGCACAAGGCAAGGCTGCTGATGAGAGCTGAAGGCTACAGGGGAAGTGAACCTCTGCCCCAGCAGGCAGTGCACTATGAGGATGAAGAGGGGGAGCCCAAAACACAATGTGAAGCTGGAGAAGCGGGTCAGGAGACGCCATTGGCCCTGGCCCAGGCAGGAAGAGTCAGTCCAGCCTTGCATAGAGGCCACACAGGTAAAGAAGAGATACATACTGGGAAGGAATCAGAGAGCTAAAATCAAGCCATTGTGGGAATGACACCAATGTGAGGAAGAATGAGCCCAGGATGAGGAGGGGGACATTTCCTAAGCCTAGGAGACTGTAGAAGGAGACCATCTGGGTGAGAGTCCAACTGAGGTAGCTGATGGGCACTCCACAAGCAGTCCTAGATCCATAGCAGCTCTATCCACTGGTACCATGATACTTCCTAGCCCCCATCTCCTTTGGACCCAATCACAGGAAGTTGGATCTCATCTCTCACCTGGCCAAGGCCAAGGCTTCCTCACGGTCTCTCCAACCTCATACTTCACACACTTGCCTTTTCTTGTTTAAGCTACCATCACCCCCCCCCAAAACCACAAAGTGGGTCTTCCTGCAGCTTAGAAACTTCATATGGCACTCCATGGTCCTAACAATAAAGGCCAGACACTGTAGCTGGGCACACAAACCCTTCCTCCATGGATGCGCCAGCTGGTTTTGCAGCCTGCCCGTCTCTATGTCATACACGGCCCACTTCACACCTGAGCCATACCTTCACACACGGTGTACAGACCCTTTCCTTTCCTGCCTTGTAGAACAGTGTGTCCAGAGCCTTCACACATCCTTTCTGGAACCCAGAGGAAGTAATTCTATGTCCCATAAGTTAGTGCATTGTGAAGCACTATATCAACCATATCAAGCCACATGTGGTCACGAACTTGTGATTATCTTCAACTTGACCGAATTAAGAGTATCCATTAGTCCCTAATTCTGTCTACTTTGTAGAAAAGTGACCATGGGCCCAGATACACGACCATCAAGGGCAGGAGAGCGAGGACCTAGTGTGTGCGTGTTCACGAGAAGCTGGGTGCTGAAGCGGAGCAAGATGAGAGAGAGGAGAGTACTCAGTAGTGGAAAGGAAGGAGGGACAACAGAGAGGGAGGGAGGCACGGAGGGGGGGGGCAGAGGAGAGATAAGAGGGAGGGAGAATATCCATATAAGCCCATGAGCAACATTAAGCGCAGCCCCCATCCGGAGCAGACTGAGGCTCCCCAGGAACAGGACCCAGGAACTTCTAGGATACAGAAACAGAGACCCCCAGCTGTTAACTACCATGGGCTTCCATGCGAGAGTCTGCCTCTTAACATGAACGGTTGTGGCCACAGCCACCTCCTATGCCTTGCCGGTCCCTGCTCCAGCCTCCCTTAGGGTTCAACCAGACTTCTTGGCAATACCAACACCCTGGATGCTTTCTGTCATTCAGCAGTCGGGAGCCTGTTAGCTTCTCTCCAGCAGCCGCCTCAGCTCCCTGCTTCTGCCTTGCCTCTCCTCAAATCCTGTTTACCTCAGCAGCCAGTGGGACCCTCGCAAATGGTACGTCCAGGGGCCTCAACATCTGGCCCTGCTTCCTCCTGCAGCCCATCTGCTACCACCTGGCTCCTGCCCTTCCTCCCAACATGTTAGAGCATCCCTGCCTTCTTGACTGTGGCAGGCCAGATCCCACGCTGGGCCTTGGCTCTCAGCTTTAATCTCTGCCTGGAATAGCTCTTCTCCAGAGGTGGCCCCTCCCTCCCTCTGTCTTTGCTCAGATGGCACTCTCTCAATTAGACCCTCCTTGGACACCTATTTATAAACCAGAAACAAAATACAAAATATCCACCATTCCTTCTCTGCTTTATTTTTCTCTCTAGCACTTAACACTCTTGATAACAACATATGTTCCTTTCTTATTATGTTGGGTTCCCCCCCTTGTTTTTGGTGTGTTTCCCCTCTCCCTCTCTTAGAATATCCATGAGGAGGGGGTTTTGATATCTTCTGTTCGCTCCTACGTGTCCAGGCTGAGCTGGGCCTGCAGGACACCCATGAGGTTCTTTCTGCACGAGTTTATAACAGGGTCCAGTGTGGCAGAACCTTTAATCCCAGCCCTGGGGAGTCAGAGGCAGGCAGAGCTCTGTGGAGAATGAAGGAATGAATGAATAAATAATTGAGTAACTGAACCCTCTCAAGGGTCCAGCCTGGGATCTGGACAGGACTGGGCTATCCTGGGCCTCAAGTTAACTCAATCTACCCCATGACCACCTGGGTCTTTGGTCCTTCCTGGTCCCATCCCCTGATGAACTGCCCCAACCCAAGGGCCACCTGCCCTCTCATAGTCACTGACAATGGCACAAACGGCTCTCTAGTGCAGAGCTGAGTTCGACAGCAGACGATCCAGTCCAGAGCCATCCCTGCAGCACCCTCTCAAGGTGGCCTGGGTGCACCCCAGCCACAGGCTTCTCAAAATGCACCCTGAGCTTCCAGGAGTGGGGGTGAGGGACAGTAGGGTACCAGTGGAATAAAGAACAGATAAGTGTGAGCTGCCACAAGCCAGAGGTCATGGGCTGTCCCTGTTCCTAGGTACCACTGTGGGCAGTGCCTAATGACAATGCTGGTTCTCCCTCTGCCAGGTCACCATGCCAGGTCAAGAGGTGGGGGTTTCTCAGCTCCATCCCACTGCTGGGTGCTGATAGCCACATGGGTGAGGCCAAGAAATCAGTGAAAGTGAGGACCACCACCCCAACAGAGCAGGAGCTTCTGCAGATTCACAGTGGTGAGGGTCAGACAGTCAGTTACTCTTCTGCAGACCAGAGGATCACGGCAACTGTGGAGGTCAGGAGCCCACATGTTCATCTGTGTGCTCATACACATACATGTGCATATTACCAGAACCAGGACTCACAAAATCATGAACAGATCATATCTACATCCTGGCTCCCCAGCACCCCAGCATTCCCAGGTCTGGGAATGTGAAATGGCAGCAGGGGGGGAGCAAGGGCGTGTGTCCGGACCATCAGAAAGGGGCACAGCAGGCCAGGATCAGGATTTCTCCCCTCCCAAGGTGTAAGTCCTCTCTAGGCAGCTACTTATCACAGAGTCTCACTGGTGGTCTCTGCAAAGCAGGTCTAATAATGCCCATGTTCCAGGGTGGTCAGAGTTAGCGATGATCACCCACTCAACGTTCTACTTAGATTATTATTGATTTTATTAGAAGGGCTGAATGTTCATTCTAGAGGCACCACCGAGCCCCAAGTTCCTGCCTCCCACCCTACTCAACCTCCCCATCCCACCCCCGGGACTCACACATCACACATAATGATGTGCGTGACAGCGCGTGTCCTGGCTGACTGGTTCTCTGCGGCATTGCGGCTTACTGCTTTAGAAGCCCAACTTCATTTAATCCCCTGGAGAGTCCTATAAGTTGAGCTGCCATTGTCCATCAGCAGACAAAAGAAACAGAGAGGTGAATTAACATGCTCAGGATCATCCAGCAGGCAAGGGACACAGCTAGAGCTTCAGTCAAAACCAGTGATGCCACTGTCAGGTAAGAAAGCAGGCTGGTGACCGACTGCTTAGTTCCAGGCTGTACATGGGATTATGGGATCTGTGCCTCAGGAAGGACCCCCAGGGAACACCAATGAGCAAATCCTTAGAAGGGCCCATAATGTTGGAAGAGACCAAATGTTGAGGTAAAGCCCCAAAGTGAGGAAAGAACAGCTCAGGTCAGGCCTCCTCCCTTCTGCCCAGGTCCTGCCTTTGCCCTTCTAACTCACGAAGCTCAGACAGGTCCTCGGACATATCCTGTTTTGCCTCTGTCGTTCCTCCCTGTGCGTTGACCCCAAACTCTCCCCACGCTTGCTGGTAACGGTTCTGATGGATTCCCAGTCATAGGCCTTTCTTACTGTGCTGTCTTGCCTTGAGAGGAGAGACTTGAGCCCAAGAGACAGGGCATCTAGACTGAGTCAGCCAGGGTAAGACAGGGAAATGGCTACAGGTGGAAGTGCTAGCCACTTAAACCTGCTGATCTAGAGTCAATCCTTGGAATCCATATAAAAAGCTAAATGCAGTGGGGTGCATCTGCCATCTCGACATTCCCACATCGAGACAGAAGAATAATCTGGAGAGGGCAGAAGAACCCTTGCCTCAGCAAGCTCAATGAGTTTGAAGGAGAGAAGCTCTCCCCAAAAGTTACCCTCTGACCTCCACTCAAAATGGTACCCATATATACATTGTTTGTTTGCTTGCTTGCTTGCTAAAAAATGAAACAAAGACAGCATGGTAAGTATTGGAAACAGAATGGGCAAAGAACAGAGTCAGGACTGGAATTCCAGCATCATACCCTAGATGCCCGAAACCTGGGCTCTGTCCACTACCCTGGCCAGGAGACGGAGACTGCTCATTGGCTTTGGAGTACACAGCTCTGAAACCCTGGCTCTGATATTACTCCAGCCAAGTTCCTCTTTCTTTCCAAACCTTGGCTTTCTGTCTCATGAAACGAGGTCGTATCTCAAGAATTATTCGGCTAGGAATGGAATGTAACTCAATGGGTCAAGTGCTTGCCTAGCGCTCACAAAGCCCAGGGTTCTGTCCCAAGCACCACAGAAACTGCAAGTGGAAGTGTACACCTGTAAGCTCACCATTCCAAAGGTGGAGGCAGATGGATCAAGAGTTCAAGGTCATCCTTGGCTACCTAACAAATTTGAGGCCAGCCTAGACTACGTAAGACCCTATCTCAAAAAAATTTTTTTTTCTTTTGGGTTGATGGTAGAACACTTGCCATGAATGGATAAGGAAGGCCCTAGGTTCCATCCCTAGGACTACAGAAATAAAGAAGTAAATGTTTAAAATTTTATTCAAGGTCTAGAAAGATAGTAAAGGTGCTTGCTGCACCCCAGGTGACTTGAGTTTAATCTCCAGAATCCATGTAAAGGTGGAAGGAGGAACAACGTATCCTCCTGCCTCCATGTGCACCTTATGCTATACACACATAAATGTATACATTGCTACACATAATAATTATAATCATCATCATCATAATAATAATAATAAATTTAAACATTAACAATTGTATTTAAGCAAGCATAAAGTCCCTGCAGGTATCCAACAAATGTAAATGCCTAGAGAAATGTGAGACAGTTTGCAGGAATGAGCGTCCCCCAGTTCTCAGCACCCCAGCTTCAAGCCACTTTTCCAGCTAAGAAGCTGTGACAGGCTGGGTGCTGGCTTTGAGGTTACTGTGAATCCTGCTTCTCCTAGGGGTCGGAGGCCAGCAATGCTGGTAAGCCCTGCTTTCGATGGGCTTCTTCTGTTGGGGTTCCTGGCTATTCAGTGTGTCTGCCATGGCCCAGCCCAGGTGTCAGGTAAGCCCCAGACAAATGTCTGATACTCACCTCTAAAGTCAAAGAGGCAGTGGGGCCTGCACTGATGCTCTGCAGGGGCCAAGCAGTGAGGTGGCTCCCACTCTGCTTGTTACAGGGAATGCTTAGAGGCCCAGGATGGTAGTTTACTGAGCACTGTCTGTGGGTCACAGGAGCTGGCTATCTTCTTGATGTCTAATATTTCTGCATTCCGGTATGAACATAACTACCTCACTGATATGGAAACTGGGGCGTGCAAAGCCAAAGAAACCTGGAGTGCTCAGTGTGAAGCGCCTTCTGTCAGTCTCTCCTCCCCCACAGCAGAGGACAGGGAAGTCATGACTACCAAACCCCACTTGGGGGCAGACCCCAAAAGAAAGCTGTACTCAAACACGGACTAAAGTTGGCCTCTGATATTCCTTCCCAAATCTTCAATATGTCCAAACGTTAACTCTTTGCCGCACATGGAGTTAGCTTCTTGTTCCCAAGGCGGCCATAGAAGGTCATACCCATTCAGCCAGTATGCCTCTCTCAGGTAACTGCTCTCTCCAAGCCTTGGTTTCTTCCAACTATAAAACAAGAGCACACACGGCCTATCACACTGCCTGAAATATTACAGGACTTTAAGGGAGTTAACAGAACATTATGGAAGCATCTTGAGTCTTCAGAGAAGCTCCACGCAGTGGGGAAAGGCTTGAGGGTTTTCCAGAGACCCAGTACACTTTCCCCACAGAAAATATAAAATATAACCAAGCCAAGGGTAATTTTGCCAAGGGGACCACGACCAGTGTCTAACCTGTACTATCCAGGCTATCCCAGACCTGGCCAGACAAATTCACTTGGCCTATCTAAGTATTCAAGACTGTCCTTGAACTTTTGATCCTCCAGCCTCGCTCCAGTGTGCTGGATGAGATGGCAGGCCTGGGCTGCCTGCCACACCCCTGCTGAGACTCAGCCTTGCTAAGGCCAGCAGAGAATGAGGCCAGAAGTGTCTGAGTCAAGCCCTTCATCTGTCATTTCTCAGCTGTGTGGTAAATATAGCTGTCAATCATCTTTCTGGTCTGAGCCTTGACTTCTCCAGGAAGAGCTTGTCTGTCAGAGATGGGGAGTGGGGGGAGCTCAGCAGCATGAGACCTTCCAAGGCAGAGCCCAGCATACATCAGGTCTGGGTCCCACTGGCGACAGCCAGGCTACCTTCCTCTCAGTGAAGAGGTGCAGCTGGGGAGAAGGCCAAGACCTCACCAACCTGCTCCTCAGAGTCCTCTCTACTGTCCACCATTCGAGGCTTAGCCTCTGGGAGGCAGGACAGTGAGGCAGAAAAAGCATGTAGTCAGGAGTCCACGAATGGGGAAACTGAGCCTCAGAGAGCAAAAGTGAGAGGCAGCAGGAGACCATGCCCTTTTTTTTTCCTGGAGCATTCATACCATAACCCCAGCTGGAAGCACCCTTTCTCCACCAGCCTGGATCCCACTGGCCTGTAAGGCCCCCTTTTCCAACCTATGTTCAGCCTTTCATAGTCCACCTGCCCTCCAGGTCCTCAGCAACACCTCTTCACCTGTCTGGCCACCTCTCATAGGCCCACTTCTTAGGAAGTGTCCTCCCTATTGGCTAGAGCATTCCCTAGAAGCTGGTTTCAAGTCCTGCTTGGGGAGAGGCCCTAAGAGTGGGGTGTGTATGGTTGTCTTATTGAGCACCCAGCATGCAAACTAGCACAAGGCAGCTGTTTAACATCTGACACCCTTGTACCACATCCATCCGTGTCTCTGTCACTCAAGACATGTTTATGGGGTCAGCAAGATGATTTGGTAGATAGAGGTGCTTGCTGGGTAAGCCTGGTGACTCGGATTCAAGCCCTGGAATCACCATAAAGGAGAGAGCTGAGTCCCAAAAGTTGTCCTCTGACCTCCACACGAACACCACACACGCACGCGCACACGCACACGCGCACAGGCACACGGGCACACACAGTAATATTTTTTGTTTGTTTGCTTATTTGTTTTTGAGGCAGGGTCTCTCTCTATAGCTCTAGCTATCTTGTTTCTCACTCTGTAGACCAGGCTGGGCTTGAACCCACAGAGATCTGCCTGCCTCTGCCTTCCAAGTGCTGGGCTTAAAGGTGTGCACCATCACTGTCCAGCAGCAGTATTTTCGTTTAAAGTCATGTTTAGGGAGCCCTGTGTTAGGTACCTGGGATACATGCAACAGTTGAGAAAACAAGCAGAGCCCTGCTTTGATGCCCTGGCACCATAGAAGCAAATGTGCTACTGTATAGAGAGGTCAAGTGCTAATATGTGCTATAAAGAGCAATGGGGCTGAAAAGGCTAAGGAGGGGGAGGGAGGGAGCAGAGCTCTCAAGGAAGTGAAGGGAGTGAAGAGCAGAGGCAAGGGTGTACCTGGAGAAGGAATGGCCAGTGCTAAGTCCTGAGGTGAGAAGTCCTGAGGGACATCAGGGACATTGGCAAGGTTAATGAGGGAGTCTGTGTTGCAAAGAGCCAAGGGCAAAATTTTACTCTGCTCTTGAGTCAGAGCCTTTACAGGCTCCAGGCAGAAGAGTGTGAAGAACATGCTCCAGGGGGTAAGAAGGAAGCAGAAAGACCCTGAAGAAGTAAAACTGGACCAGTACCCTTTCTTTGGAGGAAAGGGCAGGAGGCACCTGGAGGCTCAGCCCCTAATGAGAGCTTATTCCCTTTGAACAATGGGGAACCTAGGGAAGTTCTGTGTACAGAGATGAGAAGTTCCTGTCTCCCATTTCCTCTGCCTGTGCTCTGTTTGACAGGGCTTTCCCAGACCAGGCCTATTGGTGCCTGCCTGCTGGGCTCACAGGAAGGTCACAGGACTGGTAAGACATGCTGAGCACTGGCTACTTCCCTGACCTCTGAAGTCATCTGTCCTCCCAGCAGTCCAGAGGCTGAGGTGGATCCTGTTTCTATTTGGATTTAGCAAATGAAGAAACAAGGTGAAAATCCACAGCATCCTGCAGCTAGCAGGAGGCAGAGCAAGGACACAAGCCCAGACAGCAGACCTGCCTCAAAACCCACATTGGCTTCTGTAGCTAAGCCTGGTCTCTGCCCATGAGACTGGCTGGTCCCACTGCCAAGCATCAGGTACTTGGGACTCTTTCAGCCGGCAGAGCAGGGTCAACGCATCCACCCCCAACCCAATTTACAGAGAAAGAAACCAAGAGGAAGAGACACTCTGGACCTCAAAGCTTGCCTTCATCTGAGACACAAATCCAGGTCTCGGATGGATGTCAAAAGCCTGAGCTGGGAGCTTGCCAGGCACAGCACATTCTCTTGAACTTCCTTAATCTGAGCCCGCTTTGGGGTTAGCTACTTTCCTAGGCCCCTCAGCTTACAGCTTTTTCTGCTTTTTCCTTCCTTTTGGAGGGGGAAATGAGGGCCCCTGCCAGGTGGTCCTCAGGCTCCAGTCACAGTTTCCTCTACCGCTTGTCCTTCTGACTCTCATTTTAAACAAGTGTTTCATGCCAAGAAGTGGCCATAGGTCCTCCCTTGCCCTGCTGATCCACTGTTTTCCCCCTGAGCCCAGTTGGGACAATAAAGTAGACCAATGACCTTCTCAGGGCTCCTCAGCCAGGAAATCTGGCAGAGGGGACTAAGGTGTTTGTAGATGAGACCAGGTCCAAGATCACTCCATAAAAATGGATTCCTAGAAAAACACAAACCAACTGTTTACCTTGTGAATTTTATTACCCCTAAAAAAAAAAAAAGTATCTTATTTTAATAAAAAAAGTATCTTATTTTAATAAGGAATCGAGAGAAGGTTCTCTTGGTCCCTCCTTTATTAGTGAACTAGGACACAGTCAACAGAAACTCACAAGAGGCTGGAGTCCGATTTATTAGCCACTTTGTCTCATAAAACCCAGCATTTTTATTAAGAGAGGATGATCGTCAAAAACACTCTGATTGTTTTTAAGAAAACTGCCTTTAATGTTGGGCAAGACTTGGGGTTTTTTTTGTTTGTTTTGGTTTTTTTTTTTTCCTTAATAATTTCTCAAACAAAGCTCAGATTCTCCCGACTCCACGCCTGTTCCTCCAGCCGCAGGAGGGAAAGAGATTTCTGAATCCATCTGACATGTCGGATTTCTTTGTGCATCCACTCCATCGCTCAGCAGCCAGCCATGATGTCATAAGCCCATCAGATTTCCGGTAGGGAGAAAACGCTGGGGAATTGGAAAGAATGGATGTTTCTTATCCGTCAAAAAGGGGAGTGGGAGTGGGGGATGGGGGAGATGATGTGTTTGGAGGAGCCTGGCTGGGGGGAGAGAAGAGAGGCAAGCTCAATGTTTGTGATATTAAATGTCAGACAGAACCTGAAAAGCCCAGCCACCCAGATGTTTTTTCGATATCCAGATGTCTGGCAGAGAACAGACCATGCACCCTCCTGGGAGACCCTCGGTATTTTGGCTTTGACCTCAGGTCTGTAGTGAGTCCAGGCTGCCAGGAGCTGCGCCTCCAGCATCCCCCCTTTGCCCCACTCACAGGGTGGGATTTTTTTCTCCCCTTCAAAATCTTTACACATGGATGGTAGGGGGTAACCAGGTCCAGGTTTTTAAAAGCTGTTGAAGCTGTGATTTTAAAAGTTCAGTCCTTGGAATTAGCTTCCAGAGAGTACGCTGTGTAAGCCAAAAGGAGGGGGGAAATCCCTCAGCCAACACACACACACACACACACACACACACACACACACACACACCATATGTGATTCTTAAGCCATAGGACTTAAAACCCAAAACAAAACCAGAGAGGCTGTGAACAAGGACTCAGGCTGACACTGAGAAGAGAGGAGCCTCCCCCGGGAGCACACCTCCCCCAAATCAGAAAAACACACGAACAGCTTTGTTCTTCCTGACAAAGCCCCTAGCTTTCAAGGCGCCGACAGTTGCCAACAAAAGCACAGGGTAGAAGTAATTTACACTCCAACTAGGGCTTCCAGGACTCATAAAATATGGGAATGGAATTGGCTTGGCCAAGGAAACTGCTTCCGCACTACTGCAGTGAGGACCCCTCAGGTCTCAGACAGGGCAGGCCATGGCCTCCTGGTGGCCTGGCCACGTGCCCCACTGGGGCCACCTCCCAGGCCTGTGACATCACAGCTAATTGCCTCTGAAAATGAGCCAGGAACTACAGGCCCCTCAGGGCCACAGCCCAGGGACTTCCACAGAGAGACTGCAGACAGGCAGCTGTGGGAGGGACATAACTCCAATTAAACCAGAACCCTCAGATGACAAGCCAAAGGGGTGGCCAAGGGGACAGTAGCTGGCAGAAGGAAGCCAGTCGGGGCTCAGGGGCAGGGGTGTGGGTTCTATGCCCATCTATAACAGCCTCTATGTGTTGTAGATGAGGAAACGGAGGTTGAGTGACCTGCCCCAAGGCCACCCAGATAATTAAGGGGACAGCCAACACGGAGGAAGAGAAACCACAGGCCCACCACGGAAGTAGCTCTTTCTGAATGTCCTCACAACAGCCCGTGAAGGGGTGGGGGGAGGATTACCATTAACCTCAGTGTCTACAAGAACCAATGGAGCAGCAGAGAGAGGTTAAGTCATTTGCCCAAGGTTACACAGTTCCTCATTAACAGAACTTGGCCTGAACTTGATTTTGAATGCAGTGCTGGGCAGGAGGAGGCAGTTGAGGTTTAGCTGGGAGCAGGGAATGTGATTTAAACACACGTTTAAAATGCTGGTGATCCCCACAGAACAGAAGGGAGTAAATCACTGCAAATTAATTTTTTTTTTTTAAAGCTAATCCAGGCAGGAGGGCTGGCTGGGCCGGTGGGTAGGTGGGAGGTGGCTTTGATTCTGTTCCTGCCAGAGCCTGAATAAAGTATGTTGATGGGCTCTCTAGCCATGGGCCTGCTCAAATCCCTGAAGTGGGGTGGGTTGGAGGGAGATTCCATAAAAGCTTCATCGGGCATCTGCACACAGAGGGAGGTGCCAGGAAAACAGGTCTTCTGGGCATAGAAGCCACGAACAATCAAATTACAGCCAGTTTGTCTAAACTGGATTCCGACTTTCCAGCCAAGAGTCTCAGTGATCTGAGTCATTTAAGCTACTCTATTTAGGGGTCTGACTCTGGCTAAGGGAAACTGGTTAGGGTCCTGTCCACAGGACAGGAAGTGGGATATAGTTATTGTGGCCCTGTAATCTAGCTATCTGGGGGCCCTCATTCTCTATGTTCTCTCAGAGTAGTGCTAAAGGAAACTACATGCAAGAAATAGGAGCAGGCCAGGTGGGTGGCACACATCTTTAATCCCAGTACTTTCGAGGCAGAGGCCTGAGCTTCTCTGAGTTCAAGGCCAGCCTGGTCTACAGAGTGAGTTCCAAGACAGCCAGGGCTACACAGAGAAACCCTGATTTCAAAACAAAAACCAAAGGGGGGTGGGGGAACAGGGCGGCTGGGTCTGAGTCCAGGGCTAGGACAGTTGCTCTCCTTCCTGCACCTTCCCTAGTGAGGCACTTTGGCCCTGCACACCGCTTTGGTGTTCCTGTGTGCTTGCTTCTCCCTTTAGGCCTGCTGGCTTCTTTTACTTTGTTTCTATGAGTATGGTCTGAAGTGGTGGAGCCCAAGCCTCCAGCCAGAGGAAAGAAGAAAAGAAAGAAAACACCCTGCACACCTGCCAAGCCAAAAAGCCCATTTTCATGAGAAGGTCTACCTGCCCACCAACCCCTTTGCCTCCCATCTGCCCAGCAGAAGGTTGGGTTCTGCCATCACTGAACCTCCACTTAATGATGGGGACACACACTAACCATGGTGTCCATACAAGGCATCATCCCAGATTATGGGTCTCTCTCTCTCTCTCATTCATTCATATATATATGAAATCAAGAAGTCAGGAAGGGCAGGAAGCCTTCTTGGAAGTGGTGACAATGGCTCTGGGGCCAGGAGATGAGAAGCATTATTGATTGACACCTCTTCCGGTCTCAGCCCTACAGAGAGGCTCTCTTTGACACTCACCCAAGCTGTCTCTCCTTTCTGTCTGTGTATTGCTTGTCATCTGTGCCCCTGCACTGGTCTGGAATCCCTGTGAGGAATGAGACTAGCTCTGTCTTAGTCACTGCTCCATTGCCCATGCCTAGTCATGGCAGGTGTTTTGTTTTGTATCAATCAACAGAATAAATAGGGGCTGTAAGGATGGCTTAGCAGGTAAAAGTGCTTGCAGCCAAGCTCAAGGACTTGAGTTCAATCCCAGGGACCTACAAGGTAGAGGGAAAGCACTAACTCCTGCAAGTAGTTCTCTGATCTCCCCATAACGACAGTGGTACTGGTGCTCCAGCGCGCACACACACGCACACGCACACATGCACACATAAAGTGAAATAATATATGATCTGTCTATATAGCCTTGGCTGTCCTGGAACTCACCAGGTAGACCAGGCTGGACTCAAAATCACAGAGATCTACCTGCCTCTGTCTTCTGAATGATGGTATTAAAGACATATGCCACCAAGACTGGCGATAAATCTTTTTTAAAAGAAGAATAAACAATACATGCAAAGGTCCCACAGGGACCAAGGGTACAGAAGGTGATAGAAAATGAGCCTGAGACTCCCCCAAGAATCACCCTAGACACGCCCGTATCTCTTCACCAGCAGGCTTCCCTCTGCTCTCCACCCCTGCCCCCACCCAGTCAAAGCGCCTTTTTTCCCTTATAGAAGAGTGTCACTAATCCCCGTCCCACCGGCTCTGCCCCAGGTTGACACCTTTGAGAAGATAGCCGCTGGGTCCCCTGTCAGAACTCTGCCAGGAGCCTCCCGCCTCCACTTTTCCTTTTACCCAGATTACACGGACACCTGGAGCCACGGAGGCTGAAACAAACAAATCCAGGAGTCCCAACACAACACAACCCCAATCCCTCTGTCTCATCTATATAGCCCTACTCCCCACCCCCCACCCCCAACCCCCAAACGGCTTGCTCTTTCTCCTCACTGAAGCTGGGTGGAATGAGAAAAGCAGCCAGAACACCTGGTGTTAGTCCTGTCTTCCGATTCCCAGAGTGTGGTGGGACACCAAGTTATCCTCTTTCTCAGATTCCTCACTGGAGAGACAGGGACACTTCAAATGCAGCCACTTGCACCAAAGAGCAGATGGGAGGGATCCACACCTCTCCTGTCCTGGTCTTACTGCCCTGGGGGGAAAGGGAGTTGCTGAACCTGAGGCTTTGGGCTCCTTCCCGTACAAGTCGCCTTGACCAAAAGCCTAAACTCCTGGGGACGCCGCGGGGGTCTGCGTGTGTGCGAGCTGCCGCCCCTTTCCCCTCTGGGAGCTACTTAACGCACTCCAGCAAACTTTCCAGAAGCGTCTACACCTGCCCGCAGCTCTGCAGCTCCACAAACCACCAGCTCGCGTCCACAGCCTCGCCTACTCCCGGGTAGCTGGAGGTCGCCCGAGTCCCAGGTCGGCGCGCATCTCCACACACTCTCCAGCCACTGCAGACCTCAGCCTTGAGGATCAGTCTGTCCCTGTTTCAGACTCCCCGGCGCCTCCTCCACACCACCTGCGCTCGTCTACATCGCCTCGGGGGCCCTCGGGTCGCTTGCATCTACACAGCTTCAGCAGTCTCCGGGTCTATACCACCCAGCACATGAGATGCCTTCAAGGTTCACTCAGTGCCTCATCCCAGTGCCTACCTTGCCGGCGCGCTCACGCTCCCGTCCTAGCTGTGAGGTCTGTTTCACACATTTTGCAATCCTGTCAGTGGCGAAAGGAAAGGAAATCTTGTAATCCTCCTGAAGCCATGTGATTTTGCCCCTAGCCCCCTTCTCCGTTTTGGGGTTGTTTTATTCTTTTCTGCTTTTAGGACAATATTCGTCCCCAACGGCCGCTCGCTGCGGGCTCCAGGCAGATGGAACTGGCTGAGGGGGCGTGGTCTTGGGCGGAGAGAGGGAGTGGCCTGGGCGGGCAAAGCGGAATGTCTCTGCCCTGTCCTCCCTCCGCCAGGAAACCGTGGCCTGCGACCAAGGCTCCTGTTCCAGCTCATGATTGGTCAGCCCGCTCGCGATACTGATGCCTCATTGGCTGAGACGAAGAAGGCTCAAAGGTGGTGGTGGTGTGTAGATTTTATTCTTTGCCTTTTTCTTCCCTGCGGCGGCCCCAGCTCTGTGGGTTCCTCCTGAACTCTGCAGCCTTTTCCTCTCTAACACCGCATTCCCCATCGTAATGCTTAAACCCAACCCGAATGACAACTACATTTCTTTGTCCTTCTCCACCTCCATGAGGTCAGAACTGCTCATGAGGGTTTCTACTGTTCAGTAGTGTAGCCCCAGTGCCTGCTTATAGTAGGTGTACCAAACACATTTGTTGCTTATATTAATAGAAATGTTGCACGTGGGGTTTTGGAGCTATCTTTAACGCTGGCAACAGTCCTAAGGGGGAAACGGAGGTACAGAGATTGCAGGAGTGACGGGCCTGATTGTGGTTACATATAGGCTTATATGTAGGCTCCAGCTTTGTAGACAGCAATGCCCTGAGGGGTATCAGAACCTGCTTCTCACGTGTCTTATGTTGGACTAAAGCAGGCAGTGGGTTGCACTATGAGTTATTTCAGTGAATGTGCTGTCCCTAACGCTGCGCTTGGCAGCAAAATGACGCCCCTCCTGTCTTCATACTAAGATCTTAGTGACTGCTGAGTCTTCTTCCTCCATGGGAACCCACCTGCTTAACCCAGGCCACATTGTCAATCTCTGACTGTTTGCGAATAACACGTGTGTATCCAGGGGGAGCCACAAGAATGATCAAACCATGAGCAAGTGACATGATCCTAGATGCAGATCTTTCGTTGGGATGTCCTTGGAGAAACCCTGAAAGGTCTTTTTGATTGAGGAGTGGTTTCTAAGAAGAGATTGAGAAAGGTCTTGCCCAACAAAGGAGTGTGTAGGAGCTGCTCAAGGAGTTGAATCGTGGTGGGTTAATGGACCAGAAAAATGCTCCGGGGGAGCCTGTTTCCTATATAGTGTGTAGCCAGAGTCGGGATTGAGGAAGGCTAGCTTGGTGATTGATGATGAATGAGCTCTCCTTGTGACTGTGACTTTACAAACCCTTCTTATAAGAACACACGAGTTGTTAGATTTAAGGCCCACCCTAATCCAGTGTAACCTCATCCTAGGTCAATTATATCTGTGAAGACCTAATTTCCAAACCAGCCTCACTTATATTTTTCAACCCATAGGCTCCTTTGGATCTGTGAACAGTGAGCGCAGAAGTCCTGAGACTGCTAGGGACAGACGTCCTTCCCAGCTGTCCACTGCTCTCTCTTGGGCTTACCTCCAGCTCATTTCTGATCCTGGCTGCTGCCTACCCAGAGCCCAGAAGAGAGGCAGCACTCTAAATACTAGGACTTTTAAGACCTTCCAACCAACCACGCTGTGCAGTGTGGTGCTCTGAGAAGGGCCCCTCTGGCCCATCCTTCCACCCACCCCCCACTGCCTCCTTCCCACCCCCACCCCATCTAGAGCCGGACAAGGCCAATAAAAGCTATTTCACAAGCAGCTGGTGATTAATCGCCAAGTTAATTAAAGAGGCTGTAATTGCACTCCTGTTTCAGAGGTGGGGATGATGTCTTGGGCAGGAATGGGTGGTCGGCTTAGGTCTCCCTGAGAAGGTGGAGCCAGCAAGGCAGGAAGAAAAATCAGTGGTATATTTTAGAAGTTTATGCTTCCACCGTAGCTGAAATGTTTATTTGACACAGTTGGGCGGTGAGCCTAAATGTTTATGCTTGTCTCTGTACATTTCCACATCTTTGAAATATTTCATTAAGGATGAGGGGGAAAATTCGCCAAGGGGAAGGCTAAGTATTTCTAAACTCTAGTTTCAGATTTATAAATGACCTCAAATACCAGTGTGCCTCAATTTACACAATGGAGAGGCCTTTAAGTTTATGTGCAAATCGAATCCCGTTTGCCCACCCGGTACATCTTAAAGCTGCTGATGCTCCGTCTTCATTTCTGATTGATTTTCCCTGGCAGAGGCGCCAAATTCGTTGCTTTAAGTGTCAGGCTCTCTCTGTCAAGTAGTTAATGACCTATAAAGCACTTAAACCGTACTGGAGGAGACGCTATTTGGAGGCACCCCACTGTGTCCCCTCTCCCATTGTCAGTAATCACCCCTCATTTATTTGCTCTTATTGGTCTGGAGTTTGCTCTTAGGGTTCCCTAAAGCAGAGCCCTCCCTCCAGGGAGCGTCCATCTCTCTGGGAGCTCAGACGGGTGCTGGGGTCGGCATCCAGAGGCTGCTCCAGCAGGAGCCTTCCTTTCTCAAGTGCCTTTTCCTCCCCACCCTGAGGGAACTTGGCCGTTTAACTGTTCCTCGGCTCCTCTCAGTTTCCTTCTCCATGGTGTTCCAGAGATGGTGCCTGTCTTTAAGCCTCTAGTGAATTAGGGAGTAAGAGAAGAAGCTCAAGGTCAGAATGAGCAGCGGCTCTGGCAGAGACGGGCTCCAGAGCCAGAGCTGGTCGGGAGCATCCCTAGGCAGCAGAGCCAGGCAAGCCATCCGCCACTGGGTGAGAAGACCCGATGAGCCCCAGCCAGAAGGGAAAGCACATTTGCTTTCTGTGGCTGTTGTGACCAATTTCACAAACAAGGCGACACATGTCCTTTTACAGTGTGGTAAAAATCCAAAGCCTTTAATCCCAGCACTTGGGAGGCAGAGGCAGAGGCAGGTGGATTTCTGAGTTCGAGGCCAGCCTGGTCTACAGAGTGAGTTCCAGGACAGCCAGGGCTATACAGAGAAACCCTGTCTCGAAAAACCAAAAGAAAGAAAGTCTTTTTTAAAAAAATCTAAAGCATTATCAACGCAAGGAAACCACGTGCTGTGCACAGCCATACACCTCCCGACCAGGCTTTAAGGAGAATCCCTTTCATCCAGCACGCTCTTCTCCTTTGAGACTCACCTTCCCTGGCCACTGTCCCTTCCTCCATCTACAAACCTAGCACTTCAAGCCCACTCTCCCACTCCACTTTGCCTCTTCCCGAGTATCCTTCTCATAAAGGCATTTGTGACTCTCAAAATCCCAGATCATTTCCGCATCTCAAGAGACATAATCCCATCTGCTATGTGAGCAACATCACAGGCTCCCAGGATTAGGGTGGGGACATCTTCAGAGGGCAAACAAGGCCACTCAGCAGAGTGGTCCAGGCCACGGGTTAGGGTTGAGACTCACATTGGGGCTTGATTCTCAGTGGCAACACCCAATAGGTAGGCTGCCTTGAAGCCTCTGTTTCCTCATGGTAAAATGGTATCAGTCCTTGCTGCCAGATAAGAGTTCAGAAGACATTTGACTATGAGGTAGAAGGAACTTCCTGTGCCAGATTTGAGGTTGAGAGTGGCCCTTCTGAGGAAGGACCGAAGAGGAGGAGCAGGCCAGGCTGGAGTGGAGAAGGGCAACATCAGCTTCAAGGGAAGAGTGTGTGCATTCACCTTACATGCATGAACAAATTCTGTCCTGGGGGTGACGGAGAGGAGACACAGAATGTGTCTAAACAGAGGGGTGGTTTGGATTTATGTCACTGTCCTTTTTTTTTGGTTTTTCAAGACGGGGTTTCTCTGTATAGCCCTGGCTGTCCTGGAACTCACTCTGTAGACCAGGCTGGCCTTGAACTCAGAAATCCGCTTGTCTCTGCCTCCCAAGTGCTGGGATTAAAGGCGTGTGCCACCACTGCCCGGCTATGTCACTGTCTTGAAGTCCTAGTCCCTCACCAAAAGCTTCTTTCTCTCCGGGTGCACAATTCAGTAGTCTTCAGCATACAACACAAGGCTGTGTAACTACCATTACTGGGTAACTCTAGAACATTCTCATATAAAGAACGCCCATACTCACCAGGAATACCCTAAGGCAGGATGGTATAGGGAGAACTACCCTAAAGGTCTCTGTAGTCTTAAATCTAGAAGGAAGGCAAGACAGCCTGTGCCCTGCAGTGTGGCACAGTAATGTAGCCTCAGGGTTAGACCAGCCTGGCCTGGACAATCCCTCCTTGACAGCCCCCCCTTCCATTTCCTCACTTTGACCTTTGAAACAGAGATAATCTACTACCCCAGACACACAGGACTAAGGGAAGGTTTAGAATGACATTATCTGGCCACAGTAAACTGTTGGTTTATTCTATTTTTTATCTTGAAACAGGCTCTTGTGGACATAGGTTAGCTTTGAATTTATTATGTAGCTTAAATTTCTGATGCTCCCACCTCTAGCTCCCAAATGCTGGCGTTACCGTCATGTTCCACCTTGCCTGGTTTATGCAGTGCCGGGGATCTAACCCAAGACTTTGTGCATAGTAGTTAGGCACTCTACCTTTACAACCAAATCCCAGTTTCACAGTTACCATTTTTCTTTCTGTATCTGGTACCCTGGCTCTGGAGCATGCCTATTTCTATAGGACTCAGCTGTTCATCAGAGAAGCCAGCAGCTCCCCTGGCTTCACACCCAGTACACAATAATCAGAGTAACTGCCCACAGAGGCAGTTGGCTGAGGGACTTCTGCAGGATGGTGGCGGGGCATGGCTGGATCCTAACTGAACAGCTCTGAGCCTCCCACACTGATTCAGCCACTCTGGGGTGGCTGTGGGTCTACTAGAACAAAGGGGATTTCAGGGGGGTTTCTCCAGATTCCCACCCTCTACCCCCTGGCTTAACTCAGTACAGCTGGTAACTCAGAGAATCCTAGACCCTTTGTGCCAAGGGTGCCTGGCCTCACCTACAGGCAGGAGGAGAGGCCATCTGGTGAAGGGAGAGCTCGGTCAGGACCTTGCTGAGCCATTTGAGGCTTCCCCTGGCAGTGATAGGGGCTTCTGGGAGCAATTAGCAAAACCACACTTGCAGGCCTCATGGCCCCTGATCTGGTCTGCCAACTCACATCATCAGAGCCTCTTGTCAGCTGCAAGTTACAAGCACTGCTGGCCTATCCTCTGTGGCTGGAACTAGAGCTACCAAGCAGGGCGGTACAGCCTCCAGAACCCCTGCATGTTTTTGGCAAGGACTCTTTTTCGGTGGTGTAGATGTCCCAACATGCCCATCTCAAGTCTCATAAATGTAAAACGGGTTACACTTCATGCATTCAATTTCCACTTTCCCCAAAACTAAAAAGAAAAAAGAAACAAAACCATTCTCCTTCCAAGAACAGGCACTGAGGCAAGCACAGGAAAGGATTAATTTATTCTTTAAGCAAATGGCTCTTGAGTACGAGTCAGGGCGTAGACAAAGAGACACAAACAAGGCTTCTCTGCGCTGGAAAGCTTAGGACCTCCTGAGGGAGATGGATGTGTGTGAACTGATTTAATATGAGCTGAGGAAGAATGATGAACCACCTGGTGGGGGAGGGGCTAAGGAAGCTCTGTGGGAAAAGGAGTAACCGAACAGCCTCCTCTTCAAGAAAGAATGGGGTGAGGGGCCTTGGCAGAGCATGGGAGGGCACACAGAGGTGTGGAGGTGGGCATCTTTGAGCAGCAGCCATGCCACAGATCAGACTTGAAGTGACTTTTTTTTTTTTTTTTTTTGAGAAAGGGTTGTGTATAGGTTGGCAGGCCTTGAAATTGTTATGTAGTATAAAAACATTAAAATCATATTTATTGTGTATGCATGTGCAGACGTGAGTACTCCACATCCCACGTTTCTATGGGGGTCAGAGGATAATTTGTGACAGTCAGCTCTCTCTTTCCACGATGTGGGTCCCAGGATGGAAATTCGTGTCCTCAGCCTTGGCCAAAAGCATCTTTACTCGCCAAGCCATCTCATTGGCTCTGATCTTGAACTTCTGATCCTCCTACCTCCAATTCCTGAGCCCTGGGACCACAGGTATATGTTGTTATAGTACTGGGAACCAGATCCAGGGCTTTGTACATGCGAGGCAGGCGCTCTTCCAAATGAGCTGCATGCCCCAGCCCAGGATCATCTATTCTTATCCCAATCCCAGCAGAGGTCCTGGAACATATTTAGTTCTGACAAATGTTGAAAGAGGAATGCGTAGAAAGAGGACCGAGTCTGGCAAAGGAATCAAGTCTTGGTCTTGCACCTACCAGAAGCCGCTGTGAGGCATCCTTGGCCATGTCTATACATATTCCTTCCAGGACCATTTGTTGAAAAGACCATTCTAACTTACTGAGTGATCTTGTCCCCTTTGTTACAATAAATTTGGCCATGGAGTACTGCAGGTGATGATGATATGGCCAGACTTGAGCTGTGGAAATATTGATATGGTGCAGGAGAGGGGAAGGTCTGAAGAAGAGGCTAAAGGGACAGAGGAAAGGGGACAGGGATCTGATCTCAAGAGGAAATCAGTCCCCAGATTATCTCTGGTCTATCATGCGGTGGCCATGTTCTCATCCAAGGCAAGAAGGTTAGCTGGAATCCAATCCGTAGAGCCCAAGGACTGGGAATGAGGAGTTCAGAGAGCAGAAGCCAAGATTGCTGGGCTCCCGAAGGCCCACGCTGGTATAATAAAACCCACTCCAGTCATCGTCACTTGCAAAGTAAGTTTTCAGGCAATGAGAGGGTTGTAAAGGCAGAGCAGTGCCAATTACAGCAGCATTATCCAGGATTATGAAGCTCCTGAGAGGCAGCTAGAGCTTCCAGGCATGTTGTGCCTGGGAATTTTGAGGGGACATCTGGGATCTCAGTGTCCAAGCTTCCAGGTATAGGCTGCTAAACAAATGTAACTCTAGGACCTGCACTGACCTGCCTCTACTTCACCAAGAATGTAGACCACCAGCAGGTAGAAGTACCCTCTCTCTCTGTCTCTGTCTCTCTCTCCCTCCCTCTCTCTTACACACACACACACACACACACACATGAGTCAGTGCAGAGAGAGGGGAGAGAATTTGGATACAACCATCCCTGCAGAGACTTTGACTTTCCGTGGGCTTCCCCAACATAGGGTCCCTAGACAGCTCCTTCTATTCCATCCCTACCTATGGCATCAGTCCAGACCAATGGAGACATGCTCACATTTGGAGCCAATCCAGAGTTGCCCTATCTCCTCTGGGCTTGCATGTTTCTTAGTTTCTCTCAACAATAGTTTCTGCTTTGCTAAACCAGGGAGATCAGCCTCTCTCCCCATCCCAATTTGCAGGTCTGTTTTCAGAATTTAAAATGAGAAGATGTTGCAGATAGAAAGTCCAAAGACAGAAACCAGTACACTCTCCGTGCCTGACAATGTCTACTGAAACAGGAACCTTCAGGCTGGGAGCTCTGGGAATCCCTTTCACCCTTTCCCTCAGAGCAGGTGTAGTCCAGGTGGGGGGTTGGAGACTGTCCCCTGTGATACCCTACACAGAGGTTGTAAACAGCTGAAGAGGCCATTGATAGGGACCTGATTAAGTTAGGAGCATCCATCCTGTGTCCTCTCTGCTGTAATTAGAGTCTGGCAGCATCCACACACTGTCTTGGGCAGATCCCCACGTGGGGCTTTGTGAGCAAAGCCAATGCAAACAAGAGCTACAGACTGACTGCACAGGCTCTTCAGAAACCTCCCACAAACACCCCAGACTTCATCAGTCCAAATGTACAGATGCCATAAAAGCAGCAGGAGTAGGAAAGCCCTCCCAGTAGCCCGGTGGTAATCTCTAGGGAGAGGATTCAGATGGAGGCAGGAAGGTGGCAGGTGCCTCAGAGCAAACTTCACCTTGTCAGAGTGCAAATGTTTTACCACACTCTGTGTCACCTACTTGTGTGCACAGTGAGCATTCCATGCCAAGTGCAGAAGCGAACCAGCGCTCAATCAAGAAGACTCAGGGGCTGGAATTATAACCACAGTTCACAGAGAAGTCAGCAGAGGTTCACAGAGCCTCATGTCAATGCCTCCAGGGCTGGGGTGCAGATTCAGGGATGAGGCCCCCTCCGGTGGGCAAATGACATCCCTGGGCATTTAGGAGGGACAGATTGACGCCTCTCAGCTTGGCTGGGCTGAAGCAATTGCCCACCTCTCCTGGAAGAGCTGTCTGCCAAGAAAACTATTGAACTACATAAAAATCCATCCCTGAAGTCCCAGAGGCATCCTTAGGCTGGAACATGGCCTTTAAATTAGATGAAGGGGAAAAAAGGCAGGTTCTGCCTGTAACTCGATTTCAGGTTAGTGAGAGCTAGTGGCCAAAGAACCGAAGCTGCCCCGCCCCCCACAGCAGCCACCCACTAGAGTCCTGTGATACTGACTGTGAGGGACACTCTAGCCCTACTAAGAATCATTGATAACAAGCATACGTTCCCATGGAAACTGCTGCACAGAATCCTCCAAAATTTTTTTCCGGGGAAGGGGGCAGCTTCCTGTACCTAGTTCCTGGGTTTGGTTTTTAGAGGTGATTTTCTTTGGTAAAGATGAGGGCGAACCGGAGCCAACTGAGGGAGCAGGCAGGGGCTGTCAGCTTCCAGCCATTTGCTACTCTTGGGAGAGGTTGAAGGTATGGAGCCTGAGGGTGTCAGAGCCCTTTTGAGTCCTGAGGCCGTAAGACTCAGAAGAAGCTAATAGGTGGCAAGACCTCAGAGGGACAGCAGCCTAGACCAGAAAAGAGGGTGGAAATTTCTCCATGTAGGGACAAAGACTAGATACACCAAAGAGACAGTCACATCAGCCTTCCTTGCCAGTCCAAGGCTCCCCTTCACCTTCCCCGTTTGGCCAGCCTCTCTTGAGTACTCTCCCAGCTGGGCCCCTTCCAAAGGATGTTGCTAAACTAGGAAGCACCCCCCCCCCCCGCATCCCTCCTCTTATCCCCAGTCTGACTCCTGAGAGGGATGCTGCTCCTCCTCTTCCTCCTCCTCCTCCTCCTCCTCCTCCTCCTCCTTCTTCTTCTTCTCTTATTTTTTTAAATTTTATTTTACATCATGACTGCAGTTTCCCCTCCCTCCTCTCCTCCCAGTCCCTCCTCCACACCCCTCCTCCCTCATCCATGCCTCCTCTGTTTCTCTTCAGAGAAGGGCAGGCCTTGATATCAACCAGCCATGGCATATCAAGTTGCAGTAAGATTAGGCACCTCCTCTTCTATTAAGGCTGGACAAGGCAACCCAGTAGGGGGAAAGGGTCCCAAAGGCAGGCAACAGAGTAGGAGACAGCCCCTGTTCCCATTGTTAGAACTCCCACTAAGCTGCTACACAACTGTAAAGCTTCTATTTTCCTAAGGAAACCTCCCTCTCTCTCTCTCTCTCTCTCTCTCCCTCCCTCCCTCCCTCCCTCTCTCTCTCTTTCTCTCTGCTCCTCTCATTGCTCTAGCAGTTTGAATCTCAAAGAAACACACACTCACCACCACTGACCCCTCAGCAGGGCCCCCCCCCCTCCCCGCCAGCCTTTACTACAATACCCTGAGTAGTCTGGATTGTGGCTGGAAACTCAAGCTAAAGCAAGCAGGCAGTGACGCTTAATCAAGTCTGAGTTGCTGCTAGGAAGTGGAGCTGGGTCCTAAGGGAGGTCTTGTGGCCACTCAGCAGCCTGCCTCTCCTCTCCCTTCCCATTCAGAGCCTCTCACCGAGGGGTTCACATCGGGGGTCCCTTCTCCTTCATCACTGCCATCTGTACCCTTCATCCTTGCATCAGCTCCCCTCTGCAGGTTCTCAGGCTCAGGGAGGGGACTGGGTGCTCAGTCTTCTCTGTTGACCACTGGGAACCCTAAAATGTTCTCCCCCACCTAATATGGAAACCCCTTTTATATCCCACCCTTCACCCCAAACTGTCTTCTCTTCCTCCCCCGCCTTCTTTCTTCCTCCTCTTTTCCTTCCCAGTCTCTCTTCTTGATCACCAGAGCCCTGGGTAACCTCTGACCTCCCCACTGCACATCTTTGCCCTTACCACTCAGTCACCTCTCTGGCAAGGTCTGTGTTCCCAGGAGGGGCAATGGGGCAGTCTTCCTGGAGCTCTTGGGCCACAACAAGGAGCTGAGATTTTTATTCCAAGTAAAGCAGGAACCAGGGAAAGCTTTTTCATGGGAAAGGAACAAGACAAAGTATGTTTTATCAGGTTCCTTCAACTGCTTTGCAGGGAAGAGGCAATGAGAACGGAGTGACTTCTGGGAGACCTGGGTGCTGGTTCCTGAGCCAGGGCACAATATAAAGTCCCATCAGGCTTCCCCCACTCCCTTGAAAAGGGTTTTTTTAAAAAAAAAAAAAAACCCTGAGTCCCAGTCAGAGAGTCCAGAGACTGGATGTAACGCTCAGGAGTAGGAAGGTAATGGCAAGTTCTTGCTGGCTAAGGTTTTCACCCCAACGCTGAGCTTCATCTCAGACCACTGGGTCCAGGAGCCTGGAGGCAGCTCTGTACCAGGCAGTTCCCCTTCCTCACAGACCAGGAATTCATCAAGCTAGCCTCAAGGAGCATGGGCCTTCACTCAGTCCGGCAGCCTCTGAGGTGCTTTGCTTGTTGGATGTTCAAGACTAGAGCCCAGAACTAGGCTTGTAAATTACAAGCCATCCACTGGGCCCAGAAAAGCCTGGCGCCACTGTCCAAGGACACAGAAGCTTCTGGACATCATCTTCTGAAGCATCTGTGCCTTCCTCTTTACCCTCTACTGCTTGAGGAGTACTAGTTCAACACTGCTTGGGCCAGGGTAGGTGTGTCTGCTCATGGACACCTCCATATTCCCTGGGTGCGTGTGGATTTTGGAATGAGAACACCTCAGGAATGTTTGGAGCAGCCTGGAAAGTAGGGGAGGTAGATTGGCCTCTCTGTTCCACAGCTAAACTGAGAACTCTGGGAAAGCTGAAGGAAAGACAGGCTAAGAGAAGGGGAGTAGGGTAGGAGAGGGGCCTACACCCCAGAAACTTAATCCTTCAGTTCCTATCTTCCAAGGAGACAGCTTCCCTATTGTAGGGGTGCCTGGAGGGTGAATGAGGGGTCCCTTGAATGAGTTCCTGGAGGGCCAGAAAGGCTGAGAGGCATTGGGGAGCTTTGGTCCACCCTGGTTTGAGTTTCTCCAGCACAGAGACTCACCCACTTACCCAGGGGTGGCCCAGCAGCAAGCCACACAGCTGAACCACTGAGGAAAGAGGTAGCGGCATGGTGACAGCTAGGCTGCTCTGCATCTTCGGGGGGGGGGGGGGGGGCAAGCTGGGCCCAAAGCAAATAAATAAAGACAGAGGAAAAGGGCATGAAGCCGCAGGGAGTGGGGTCAGAGTAGGCCACAAGGAGGAACTGGATCAAAGGGTAGAATAAGGAACAGAGGCCTGGAGAGCCTAGGGTGGCAGGCAGGGTGAGGTGTGTGCCCACACAGGCTGATGGGAAACTAGCTCAGGGTTCCAGGGTTCTCGTTGGGGAGGGGCACTCTTGTTTAGTCACCCTCTACCTCTACCAGAGACAAGCTAGATCCTCAGTTCTCACCAGCATGTATGGAACCTCCCTGCTCCCGATCCTGGCTCATCGCCGATTGCCGTATCTGCAGCTTCCATACCTGGCCCTGGGCCCAACTTGCATTGATGCAGTTCTTTGATGCCTGTTCTTCCTCTCTCTTTAGCCAACCCATTTTCCAGTCTACCCAGCATGTGCCCACCCTGTACAATCCTCTGTGCTAACTGAGGAGCTGGAGTGACTCAGTGGCCAGGCAGAGCCCTCACAGGGGTCTTACTATGTTCTCCCAGGGCAAGTCTTCTGTGGACCAAAATATAGGCCGATGCCTAGACAGCCACATACACAGCAGGGGTGGCAGTAAGGGGTGAAGAGGAAAGAGATGGTGTCCAAGAGAGCCCTGTGGGACTGAGGACGGCTTTGCCCATTGGGCCAGGGAAGGAATGGCTTTCCTGATGGAGGGAACAGCCTGGGTAAAAGCCCAGAGACATTAAGGGTTCAGGCTGGGATGCGTAATGTGAGAGGTCAACCACACCAGGCCAAGGTGGGGAGACACCTGACTGTGCAGGTGAGGTGATGGCCTGTCCTGAAGGCCCTACTCCTGGCCCAAAGCAGGTCCTTAGACAAGAGCTGTAGCTCGGGGGTCCTAAGCCAAGACAAAGCGCGGAGCCTGTAGAACTTCACCTAGAGATTTTCATAGACGAGGTTAAATTCGTTGTCATCCTCAAATCTATTCAGTTTCTCCTAGGAGAGGAAGAGATGGAGAGAGGGAGGGGGAAAAGGAGAGAGAGGAAAATATTAGTCAGGAAAAGAACAAATTTGAACCCATGTTTGTTTGTTGGGTTGAACCCACTGTGTAGCCCAGGCTGGCCTTGAACTTATCACACTCTGTTTCCGAGTGCTGGGGGGAGGGAGGTGATAGGCATGAGCCAGCATGCCTGGCTCTGAATTTGTACTGATTTAGTTTTGGTCGAGGGGCAGGCAGAGAGCTTCCTGAGAGTCACTTTGACAAGAAACATGACCTTTGGCCCCAAGCCCACCTCTTCTCCTGCCATGCTTCTCCATACCTGCCCTCCACCCTCCAGTTACACCAGGCTCCCCCTAGTCGGCTTCCCTAGTCTCTCCCCCATGAGCTTCCTTTGGTCGGGAATGTGAGCTCTTTTACCCAGCTACTCAGTGCCTGGAGACCAGAATTCACCTTGCAGGGTACATCTCAAGATCTCAAGAGGACCAGGGGTAGTGGGGGTGGGAGCGGGGTGACACTGGGAAGAAAGGAGGGAGGGGAAACTGCAGCCAGACATATAAACAAACAAACAAACAAATAAGACCAGGGAGCCCTTCTTCCCACCCTAGTCTGGATTTTCCACAGGACCGTCTCTCTAGGCTACCAATATCTCTGCAGAGTAGGCTCCCAGAAGGCAGGGTACCTCGCTTTCCTGTCTAGCACCCTGGAACCTAATCCTGAATAGACAGCGACTGAGATTGATATTACATCTCCAGTGGTCCAGGATGGGAGTGCTTTCAGTTAGGGCCTATTTCAGGGTCTCAAGACCTAGAAATTCAACAAACACTTGCGGCCTGGGCTGAGAATGGCAGAGCACAAGCTTTTATACTCCTCGAGGCTTCTCCAGTACTCTCAGAGACCACCCACCTTGCAGACCTCCCACACCAGCTTGACCACACTGCTGCTCTGGAGAGTTCGAAGCTCCAGTGCTCATGTTACTCCTGAATTCTGGCAAAGCTGGTAGTTCAGGTCAATATTACTCACCCACTTTACAGATGAGCAAACTGAGGTTTAAGCAAGAAAGTGTAACTAAGGAATGAACCCAGGGCCCTATTATAATATAATGACAGTCTTATACAAGCCAGCCAGAGCTGGCACTCGGGCACATCTGGAAGCCTTATGCTCTCACTGGATTGGCCAGTGTAAGCAAGTGCACCAGTATTGAGTATAATTGTCATACTGTGTGAGTGCACACTTGGTCCTAGGTAACCCTCTCAGCACACTGATATGTCCTCACAGCAAGTCTGAGGGGTGAGGATTACTCTGGCTCAGACACAGAGTGTTAATAAGTATTTCCTTTGTGGCTGCACAGCTGCTGCAGAATCAACCGAGTTCAAAGCTCCCAGTCCTCCTGGCCTAGAGCAGCTTCTGGGGAGGGGACATTCAACTTTAGGTGGCCCAATTCTCTGGTCTATTAAGTTCACATGGCATACATAGGTCAGAAGGAAAGACAGAAGGAGTCAGGCTCCAGGGTCCCCAGCCCTGGGGCATACCTTGGTGGCTGGTCTTTGGCTGGAGACAGGGCTGCCAGTCTCTCCCTCGATGCAAGCATAGACCTCTGTCTCTCGACGCTGTAGGGACTGCAGGAAATAGGGCACTGGGGTCAGTGGCAGGTACAGAGAAGGGCAGACCCCAGGTTCCTGGAGCAACCCTTCCTGCCTGTTGTTACTGCTGTGGAAGCCCAGGGGAGTACAGACCCCACCTCCAACGCTGTCCCCATGCTGTGAACAGTCACACCATTAAAACTCAGTCATAAGTCACCTAAGTCCCTGTCCTAATTGTACAGGACTAGTTCTGTCTGTACCCCGTCACTTCACCTCAAGGACCACTAGCAAAGCCCAGCGCTGGACTCTGTCCAGACTGGTACCAGGCTTGTGAAAGGACATGCTCTTTCCAACCAGCCCTGCTCATCCTTAGGTCCTTCAGGCCCTAGTAGGTGGGAGCCCTCTGCACGACACTCAGGTCCCCTGCTCACTCCAGCCCTCACTCCCTGGTTCAGACTCTCCCTGTGAGGAATCCATCCACCTTCTAGGTCTTCTCTTACTCACCACCCATCCTGGGCTCACAGACATCTGAGGCACCCAATAGGGGCTCTTATTCCTCATCCATCAATCCTATGCCTCGCTGGAGGAATCCAGAGTCCAACTCCAGAGCCCAGTGCATGCTTCTGTCTCCCTAGTCATTTCCCTTTAGCTCCTCAACCACCCACTATGGCTAGCTAAGGTCCACTCAGTTTCTAAATATTCACCCTTGGAAATGCATGTTCCCACTCTCTCCTCTGACTACACAGCCCTGCAAATCCATGACCAGAGAGAGAAGTTCCCCGGGGGCTCGCTGTTGTAGGTCACACCCGATGTAAGTCCATAGTCTCCAATCTTGAGAACCTCTTGGGGATAGGGACCATGCCTGGTTTGTCTGTGAGCTCCTGACTCTATAGCTGGATTTGGCTCACCAAGAGAGCAATGAAAATTGGCAAGGGAACACCTTTCTAGGTGTGGGGAGCCAGTTCACTTTAGAGTCTTTAGAGGCCAAACCACAGAGTCCAAGATGGTGAGAACCAGGCTTTGAAGACAGACAAAACCAGGTTCAATTCTTGGCTCTGATATCTGTAGCTATAGGAAGCTTCTTTGTTTCTCTGTGCCTCAGTTTCCCCATGTACAAAATGAAAACTATCACATCTGTCTTGCAGACCCAACACGTGAATAAACATAAGGTTGCACATAAAGAGCCTTGTACAAAGTTAGGCAAATAGTAGGTGCTTAATATGCAGTTACTTGATGATCACCAGGGAAGGCAAAACATTCCCCTTCTCTGTGACCCCAGCTGGGGTGTATCTGGGCTCTAGAACAGAGCTTGCAACGGCCCAAACAAGAGGCAGAAGCATTCCCTTCCCCGGTGTACTTGTCAGATGGATGCAGGCTTGTTGCCAAGGAGGCGGTTTCCCTGGCAACAGTCAAGCAGGGGTTGGTAAGGCAGGCTGGAGAGACAGGTGGTGCTCAGAGGCAGGAGGGGTGGGGGCGTAGGAGGGGAGAAGGGAAGAAAGCACCCAGAGGTAGCCACGCATGAAAAGCCCTGTAATAAACCATTTGGCACTTGGGAGACCCTAACTTCAAGGGCATCAGGCATGGGTGGTGTGGATGTCCTGAGGACTGTTCATAGTGTCTCTGAGCCAGATACAGGGTGGAGCCTGCTTGAGGATTTTCCAATCTGCCTCATTTCCTAGGGAAGGAAACTTCCAAGGCCTGGTCTGACATGTGTGGGTCTCTGTGCCTGTCAGGAGCTCTGGCTTCCTCCCAGCACACAGGATGGGACATGTTGTCTAGTCACACTGTGACCCCTTGAGCCCTTCTCAGACCCTACAAAGCTGGGGGTCGCAAGTGGTTCTCTCTCTCTCTCTCTCTGTGTCTCTCTCATGTCTCCACTCTTATGGGTTGCCCAACCAGATGCAAGCCCAGAGAAGCCAGGGATGATCAGAGCACCCTGTTCCGGGTGTCTGTGCTCCAAAAGGCAAGAGTGGCCATCACTTAGCTGCTGCAGAGTGGAGACTTTGCAGGTCCTGACCTGCTGGCTATATTTGCATTCAGGGTATGACCTGCTGTGCAGGCTGTGAAATGCAGGGTAGGGCCTTGTCAGCAGGACACTTCTGAACCTCTGATCTAGCTCTGTCTTCCTAGCCTTCCTCAGCAATGGGAGCAGGGATCATGGGAGAAGCTGCCTGCCTCAACTCTGCGCTGCTGGGCTGGCTACACTGGATTAGACTGGGCTCGGCTGGGCTTGGCTCTCCCTGGTCACTTGTCTGTCTCAGGTCCTATAGACAGATCTTTTGCCTCCTGTTGCCCAGTGGGCAGTTACAAATGCTCACTAGCCTAGAGGGAGTGTCAAAGTTAGCCTCCAGGTTGGCTTAGGGCAGTGTAAAACCAGCTATCTGAGCCTAGACCACATCTTCCAAGAGTACTGGGCGCTGAGGTCACAGGCTAGCTCTGAGGTCACAGTTTAGAAAGGAACAGTATTTAGTGGAGAAAGAGCATTGCAGTTCTGGGTTGGGGACCTGGTACATTTGAAGTCTCCAACCCACTTCTAGGGAGGGTTTTCCAGTACCACACCTAAGTGTTAGAAAAGTCACTTCCGAGGTGCTGGAGAGATGGCTCAGCAGCTAAGAGCACTGGTAGCTCTTCCAAAGGACCTGGGTTCAATTCCCAGCAACCACATGGTGGCTCACAACTGTCTACAATTTCAGTTCCAGGGCATCTAACACCTTCACATAGACACACATGCAGACAAAACACCAATGCACATACAAATAAATCTTAAGGAAAAAGAAAAGTCACATCAGCAAGGACAACAGTGAGGCACTGAGGGGACACTGGGCCAGGCAGAGCTCACAGGAGATCTCTAAATGCTGCTGATACCCCACATTGGCTATGGGCATTCACTGTGTCCTGTATCAGGTCTCATAACCAAGGATACTCTGGAAAGTCAGAGCAGACTTCGGGGTACTGGGCTTGTGCAGGACTAGGTGGGGGCTGGAGAGGGACTGTAACCATCTAGGAAAAGAAGCCAGACATGAAGACATTGGAGAGACATGAGATGGGCCAGAGGAGGCTGTCTTTTTTTTTTTTTTTTTTTTTTTTTTTTTTGGTTTTTCAAGACAGGGTTTCTCTGTGTGGCCCTGGCTGTCCTGGAACTCACTCTGTAGACCAGGCTGGCCTCAAACTCAGAAATCCACCTGCCTCTGCCTCCCGAGTGCTGGGATTAAAGGCGTGCGCCACCACAGCCCCGCGAGGCTGTCATCTATACACTATATACTGTGCTACACTGGGAAGGGCTGTCTGAGGAGAAAGCCTGGTATAGGAAGGGCCTCTTGGATAGGTGGACAATGACAGCTTAGAGACTGTAAACAGAGCTGTTGATCTTGACCCTAGGTGGGACAAGAACTTATAAAGGGTGTAGTAGTCTCAGGAAGTGCTGCTCCATGTGTGGAGCAAACACCTTTAACCCTAGAACTTGGGAGGCAGAGGTAGAGGCAGGACCAGCCTGGTCTACATATTGAAGTCCAGGCCAGCTAAGTGAGACCTTGTCTCAAAAAAAAAAAAAAAAAAAAAAGAAAGAAAGAAAGAAAAGAAAAGAAAAGAAAAAAGAAGACAAAGAAAGAAGAAAAGGAAAAAGGAAAGGAAGGAAAGAAAGAACTGCTTTTCCACCTCCACTTGCAGGAACAGGAAGGGATTGGGACTTGAGCTACCTCATCCTGTTCAGAGACTTGGACACTCCTGACAGCCCTACTACGTAGCTGCTTAGGGTACTTCCGTGGTGTTCTCCTTCCTCTTCCTTCACAGGTCCTGCAGCCAGTGTGTGACGACTCCCAGGAGTCCAGCTCCTTTCCTCATCTTAGGTTTCTCTAGTCAGACGGCTGCTCATTAGTCCCCAAGTCACCAAGGTGCTAAGCAGAGAGAGGGTGATTTGTCAATGGTTTAATGCACTGGCTCCGGTTGCTGCCAGGCAGAAGACAGGCAAGGATGAACACAGGCACCCGAAGAGAGGGCAACAGCAGGGCCTCCAACAAGAGACAAGAGAGGCTGAAACAGGGAAAACTAAATATGCCCAAAGCAAGGCGGGCCAGTGGGTCAGATTAGGTGATGTGTTGGCTAGTCTATATGAACTTGACACAAGCCGAAAGGAGGGAACTTCAATTGAGAAAAATGCTCCATAAAATCCAGCTGTAAGGCATTTTCTTAATTAGTGATTGTTGGGGGAGGGCCCAGCCCGTTGTGATGCCATCCCTGAGCTGGTGGACCTGGGTTCTATAAGAAAGCAGGCTGAGCAAACCACGTGAAGTAAGCTAGTAAGCAGCAGCATCCCTCTATGGCCTCTGCTTCAGCTCCCGTCTCCAGGTTCCTGCCCCCTTTGAGTTTCTGCTCTGACTTCCTCCAGTGAAGGACTAAGACTGTGGAAGGATTCTTTCCCTGCTTGTGTTTTATCATAGCAAATTAGACAGGTGATGACAGAAAGAACATCTTCAAGTGTCTGGCCTGAGTGACAGAGGGGACAGCCAGCATCTCCCGGGGTGGGGGTGTAAGGAGGAGGCACTCAGTGTCTGAAGAGTTGGAGTTTGATTGAGTAGTGTGCATGAGACCTCCTAGTGGAGCTGGGTTCAAGGCTCACTGATGTCTGAGATGAAAGCTGAGGCTGATCCAGACACAGGTGGTGTTCAGAACCCTTCCCATTGAGATCACTGGGGTTAGATAGTGTAGATAAGATAGTGTAGATAAGAAAGAGGACCAGGGTCGCAGGGTGGAGCTCCAGTGTCTATACCAACATTTGGAGATTAGGGTTTCATAGTTCCTGAAGAGGAATCAGTGAGTCAGGACCGAAGAGGTGTGGTAGTGAGTAAGGGGAAGATCAAGAGAGAATGGAATGTTCTAGAATCATAGAGGAGGGAGCACTCAGTGCTATCAGAAGCTGCTCATCAAGGGACCCAGAACTGCCTGCTGGATATAACCACTGACTGAGGATGGAAGCTCTGGTGAAGGGTGACAGGCAGACTAGCCAGTCACAAAGAAGAGGGGAAGACAGGAGGGCGGGCAGCACGGCAGTAGGTAAAGAAAACACTTGCCAAGCATGTGTGCAGACCTGAGTTCGAACCTCCAGAACCCATGTAAAAGCAGGCTCAGCTAGTGCATAGTCTGTAAGTCCAGCCCCCGCTCCAGTGAGATGAGAGGCAGAGACGGAGACAGGAGAATCCCTGGAAGCTTCCAGGAGCTCACAGGCTGTTAGCCTTGGAGGATGCAGTAACGAACTCAAGGAGTCCCTGCCTCAACTAAGGTAGAAATTGAACACAGTGCTTCAGGCTGTCCTCTGACCTCTAACCTCTGACCTCCACACACATGCTATGACGTATTTCAACCCACATTTGTATATACAGATGGTCTGTGCAGGTGCACACAATAATGTAAAATAGCCGGGCAGTGGTGGTGCACGCCTTTAATCCCAGCACTTGGGAGACAGAGGCAGGCAGATTTTTGAGTTCAAGGCCAGCCTGGTCTACAGAGTGAGTTCCAGGACAGCCAGGGCTACACAGAGAAACCCTGTCTCAAAAAACCAAAAAAAAAAAAAGCAAAATAATAAAAAATAGAAGAGGCATCAAGAAAAGGCACCCTGGGGCGTTCTGTCATCTGTAGAGACGGGAGGGCAGCTGAAGGAAACACAGTTCAAGATGAGGAATTTAAGGCGGAAGGTATCACAGTGTGCTGGGAGCTGTAAATGCAGCGCTGTGTCTAACTATCACAGGACCAGGACTTAGTAGGCTTAAGTGATAGACTCAGCAAGTCCCAGACCACTGTGAGTTAACACGGTGGGGCCCTGTCTAAAACCAGACAAACACAAGGCTTTGCTGCTGATCTATTCTAAATACTCCTAGTACTTCAGGTTTCTAAACACAAACTTGGAGTGGCACAGCTTCTCGGACGTTATAATGTGTGAGACCTTTTGCATTTGAAAGAAAACAAAGCGGACACAGTTAAGAGGAGAAATACATAAACCCACAATCTTGCTGGCAGATAACTCACTTTTAACAACTGATAAGATAGACAAAGAAAATCAATAGGGATCAATAAGGGTACGGAATATTTTAGCAACATGATCAGCAAACTGGTTCTCATGGACATGTATAGAACCCTCGCTTGCCAGGAATAAAGTGTGGATGCTTCCCAAGTGCGCACGGAGTTTCAGGATAAACAATCAGCAAGTCTCAGCAGAGTAGAAAAGTCAGAATATATAATAATATACACACAAATAATAGATAAGGGACATTTTAAAATAATAAGCATCAACAATAAATTGATTCCCAGTGAGACAGCTGAAGAGAGAAAGTATAGGACCCTGTCACCGAGCCTGAGGAGCTCAGTCAGACCCCAAAGCCCACAGAGTAGGAGAGACCCAACTTCCATAAGTTTTCCCCTGCCCTCCCCAAATGCACGATGTGGCATGTACACACCGTCCCTGTACTGGCTGGTTTTGTGTCATCCTGACACAAGCTGGAGTTATCACAGAGAAAGGAGTTTCAGTTGAGAACATGCCTCCATGAGATCCAGCTGAAAGGCATTTTCTCAATTAGTGATCAAGGGGGGGTGGGCCCCTTGTGGGTGGTGCCATCTGTGGGCTGGTAGTCTTGGGTTCTATAAGAAAGCAGGCTGAGCAAGCCAGGAGAAGCAAGCAAGCCAATAAGGAACATCCCTCCATGGCCTCTGCATCAGCTCCTGATCCCTGACCTGCTTGAGTTCCAGTTCTGACTTCCTTTGGTGATGAACAGCAATTGGAATAAACCCTTTCCTTCCCAACTTGCTTCTTGGTCATGATGTTTGTGCAGGAATAGAAACCCTGACTAAGACACTCCCCAATACAAAAATAAATATATTTTTAAAAGAGTTCTTTATTTTTATGTGCCTTGGTATTTTGCCTGCATGTATCTCTGTATGAGGGTGCCAGATCCTCTGTAACAGGAGTTGCAGACCGTTGCGGTGAGTTGCCATGCAGGTGTTGCGAATTAAACCCAGGTCTTATGGAAGAGCAGCCAGTGCTCTTAACTGCCATCATTCCGGGCCCCAAACAAATACTTTTTTAATTAAGCAAATTATCAAAAAACAAAACAAAAAGAACACTAGTGAGACAACTAAAAATTCTCTGTGGAGTCAGAGGAGAGGCCTGTGTCTGTAATCCCAGCACTCGGGAGGCAGAGGGAGCAGCATCTCTGTGAGTTCAAGGCCAGCCTGGTCTACAGAGTGAGTTCCAGCACAACCAGAGCTACACAGAGAAACCCTGTCTCTAAAGAACAAAGAAAACAAAAAAGAATTCTCTTGGAAAGTTTACACTGAAAGACAAAGAAAGTGCAACATATTAGCATCTTTTAAGGGAATGGTTAAGTGTACTGGCAATTTTAGCACTTAGGAGGCAGAGGCATGAAGACCATGAGTTCAAGGCTGGCCTGGGCTACATAGCTAGCTTCAAAATATGAAAAATGTCTTATGCGGACTGGGGATAGTGGGGTAGAGCTCAGAGGTAGAAAGCAAGTATGTAAAGGGGCCTGGGTTTGACTGCCAGAGGTACAAACACATATCTCATGGGATGCAGCTAGAGCCACTTAGAGGGAAGGTATGAAGGAAGGAAGGAAGGAAGGAAGGAGGCAAGGAAGGAAGGAGGGAAGGAAGGAGGGAAGGAAGGAAGGAGGCAAGGAAGGAAGGAGGGAAGGAAGGAGGGAAGGAAGGAGGGAAGGAGGGAAGGAAGGAAGGAGGGAAGGAAGGAAGGAGGGAAAGATGGAAAAGATGAAGGGTAGGGCTGGTAAGATAAAGGCACTTGCGGCCAAGTCTAAAGACCTAAGTTCAATCCCAAGGTCCTACACTGTGGAAAGAGAGGACGAATTCCTGCAAATTGTCCTGTGACTTACACACACACACACACACACACACACATAGTCACACAGACACACACGCACACCCACGCACATAGGCACACAGACACACACAGACACACACGCTAAACAAATTAATGAAAATTTAAAGAAACCATAAAGAACAGGAAAGTATGTAAAGCAAATGAGAGGAAGAACAAGCAGAAAGCTCCCCTGGAGAGGGCAGGGATGACCCCCTCCCACCCTCATCACCCTGGAGGCCTCAGGCCATGCCTGAGGGATCAATAAGGTGGGAGAGTTGGAAGGGGGAGGTGAAACTTCCGCTGCTCATCTGATGGACATGGTGGGGCTCATAGGAAGGTCAACGGAATTCACAGAGAAACCATCAGAGTTAGGGAATTCTGCCGGCCACTCTAAGCAATACCAATGTGTATCTTTCTACATACCAGGAATAGACTATTAAAAAATGAAGGCAGCATCTGCCCCTTAAATCCTAATAAAAAGGACTGACATCCTATCAATTACCAGAACATAGTAGGCACACTACAGATGGCTCCTAATATTACCATTACTTTTGCTAATGACTTTTTTTTTACCCAAGTCCAGTTCACTACTGGAAGATTCACCCACACCCACCCCTTTTTTTCCAAGACAGGGTTTCTCTGTATAGCCCTGGATATTCCCGAACTTGCTCTGTTGACCAGGCTGGCCTTGAACTCACAGAGATCTATCTGCCTCTGCCTCCTGAATGCTGGGATTATATGTGTGTACCACCAATTCCATCCACAATGGTGGATTCCTACCTCTAAGGCTTAGTGAAGTTTTGTGATCTGTCTCTTTGCACACCTCCTTTCTGGTCCTAAAGCCCTAAAGCCAGCTGCCCTGTGACTCTGGATGAAATTGGATCTCTTTGCAACACTAAGGAACAGTCCAAATCCCAGAAGATGTTACACACAGACCAGAAAGATGACCTAGGCAAAAGTGAGTCTTCTCCATTTAAAAAATAAAAATCTGCTAGAAGGACATCAGTCAAGTGGGGAAATGCCCAGGAGGTGTCTTAGCATGGGAAAAAAAAAATCTGGTCTGGAGAGATGGCTCAGTTCTTAAGAGCACTGGCTACTCTTCCAGAGGACCTGGGTTTGATTCCCAGCACCCACATAGCACTCTGTAACTTCAGTTCTACAGAACCTGGTATCCTCTTCCTTGGACACCAGGCACACCACAGAGCACAGACATAGATGTAGGCAAAACACTCAAGTATATATTAAAAATCAAACACATCTTTTTTTTTTAATTGTGCAATTCTAAAGTTTTTGAAGTACAGTTGAACAGCAATGTAATTCCAGCACTCTGGAGGTGGAGACAAGAGGGTTAGGAGTTCAAGGTCAGCCTGGGAAACAGGCGTCAAAACAAAACCTCAAAATAAAAGCAAAGTAAGGGCTGAGGCTAGGGCTGGAGAGATGGCTCAGCGGTTAAGAGCACTGACTGCTCTTCCAGAGGTCCTGAGTCCAATTCCCAGCAACTACATGGTGGCTCACAACCATCTGTAATGGGATCCGATGCCCTCTTCTGGGATGTCTGATAACAGTGACAGTGTATGCATATATATTTTTTATATACATATATATATATACATACATATATATATATATATAAAAAATCTTAAAAAAAAAAAGAACTGAGACTACTGCTCAGTGGTAGAACTGAGTTTACTGCTCAGTGGTAGAACTGAGACTACTGCTCAGTGGTAGGACTGAGACTACTGCTCAGTGGTAGGAATTTCCTTCTTGCCTAGTGTGTACAAGACCTTGGATTTTTATTCCCAGAAGAAAGAGAAATGGAGAGGGGAGGGAAGGAAAGAGGGGGAGAAGGGAGGGGGAAGGAGAGATTGATTGAAAGAGAGAGATTGATTTCTGCGTGTGGCAGCTAACACCGTCATCTCTCAGAGCGATGAGTTGCTGGGAAGAGAGAGAGAATGTGGGGGAGTCTGGGGTGGCATAAGCTGTGTGACAGCTGTTGGGAAGTCCCTGGGGAGGAGAAACTGAGGGCCCTTTGAGCCATCAGGGAAATGTTTCTTGGCCTCATTGCCACCCACCCCACCTCGGTGAACATAGCCTAATTCTGATCATGCTCTGGGTGGGGTTTTGTGGCCAGGTCTCACGTGTATGTCAAGATTCTGGGGACAAGGATGACTGGCACCTTCAAACTATGTACTTAGCTACCCAGCAGGACAGACCTGGAGCCAGGAGCCTGGTGGCTATGGCTGACAGTTGGGGCAAATCCTTTACTTTCTGTACACTGAAGGTACACTACTCACAGACTGTAAGCAACACAGTGCACAGGGAGAGTCCCTTGTCCAGGTGGCCAGGCAGGCACAGCCTCTACAGGCCCTTCCTCTGTAACTGTGCGAACTGTGGAATGGGGGAGGGGAACGCACGTGACACACACGGCAAGTGACACTTGCAGTCCTGTGTGGAGTGCTGCTGAGACTGGAGGGGTAAATGAGGAAGGGAGTGGGTGGACTAGCAAAAACCCAAGGGTGGAAAACCCAAGGGTGTGGCACGGCAGCTGGCCCTTTCCTCTTTTCGTGACTTTTGCTGTTTCTGCTTCAATGTCGCTTCTGCAATAGAAATAGGAAGAGGTTTGCATGCTGGGTTGGGGGATAATCTGGTTAGATAAGGAAGTTTCTTCATCCTTGCCAGCATTTGCTCCGCTGCCTCGAATTCCTGAAGGGGCCTGCACATCAACTCTCCTTTCACCTTTGTAGCAATATCTAATTTGGTTGGGCATTGGTGGTGCACCCCTTTAATCCCAGCACTGGGGAGGCAGAGGCAGGTGGATCTCTGAGTTCGAGGTCAGCCTGGTCTTCAAAGTGAGTTCTGGGACAAGCAGACACAGAGAAATGCAGTCTGGGGGGAAAAAAGCAACAACAACAAAACACACGTACACACACAGAGAGAGAGAGAGACAGACAGACAGACAGAGAGAGAGAGAGAAAGAGAGAGAGAGGAGAGAGACAGAGAGAGATACGGAGAGACAAAGAGACAGAGACAGACAGACAGAGACAGAGAGACACAAAGACACAGAAACACAGAGAGACAGAGAGAGACACAGAGACACAGAAAGAGAGACAGAGAAACAGAGATCTAATCTGTAGAATTACTGTGTCCATTTTGCAGATTAGGAACTTGAGGCACAGAAATAACCCACAGCTAGTCAAGCCCTAGGTCAAGTCTGAGAGAGGTAGAAAGGCCCTGGGACTCACCGTGTAGATGGATTCTGCTGGAGGCTTTGTGGTTCCCATTGTGAATTTGGGACCAGAGCATGTCTTAGCATTGCACTTGCTCAGAACTGATATCTGTTTCTGTGAGAAGAAAGGAGCCAAGGCTGTCAAGGCTGAGGAGAAATAGCTCTCTCTCTCCCTCCCCTTACAGACCCCACCAAGCGGGAAGCATTGTCAATTGTCATGGGGCCACACAAAAATTAATCACTCAACATTTGCCACCCACCCTCTCCAGGGAGAGGTGCCTGGAGCTAAAGGAAAAGCAAAGACGCACATGAGCCATTGTCACAGGCAGAGTACCTGACTCTGGGGAGACAGGGCTTAGACCTGGAAGCCAAATGGTGGGTAGCCCTCAAGTGGATGATGCCAGCCAGCCCCTCACTGACTGCGCATCCTGAAGGAAGATTTTTTCCCTCTAGCTTCAGTGTCTTCAGCAATAGCTCCCCTTGTCAAGACGATTGCAAAGATTTAAGGAGGGGACGAAGGGGAGGCACTTGATGGCATTCTGAAACCCTCAGTCAACTACCCCATATTTGCTGAACACCTTCTGTTAGACAGCGTGAAAAAGTGAACACATTCCTGCCCTCCTGAACTCAAGTCTGCAGGAGAGGCGGGCAATATGTAGCAGCTTTACCACAGCAGAGCTTCCTGCACTCAGGGACTCAGGAAAGAGATAGGAGTCGGGAAATATGAGGACCAGCGTGTGTTCAGCATGAACTGAGGAGAAGGCTCCAAGCAGAAGCACTGAGGAACTTAGGGAGAGGTCAGCATGAGGCTAAACGCCCTTATAGGCAGGATGACAGGCAAGGCGGTGTGGACCACAGGAAGCATAGAGGGCTCTAGGTAGGATGCCTGAACCAAGCCAGTTTTGGAAAACTCCCCAAGGCTGAAGCAATTGGCAAGTGGAATTGGAGAGCGCTGGATCACCCCGCTGGAAAAGCACATGGCTGGGGTGACAGTCAGAGGGAGGAGGTCTGGACGCCCCCTCATTGCAAGTACCACATTGCCAACAGTGGAGCAACAACGGTCTCATCTCAGGGCAGGAGCTAATTAAAAAGCCTGGCCACCTGCCAATCCCCAGCCCATTTACTCCCGGATTAGCGCTCAAGAGCTACTTAACTCACAGGCAGAAGCCAGCGCCACCCCCAGTCTCAGCACTGTACATCTCTGAGCATGGAGCCAGGCAGAGGGACATACCTTGTTGCTCCTGCTCCCTGTCAAATCTGCAAACGAACTCCCAGGTTACCTCTGCTCTGCACATGAACCCCAAGAGGGCAGGGACCACACAGCCCATAATTGACAGGGGTGGGATTTGAACCTATGTCTGCGTTCACTAAGATGTCAAACCCAACCCAGTGCTACCTAGGGTGTTGTCTTCTGTTTTGTGATAATTTGTAGGTCTCATACAGACAGGGACTGCTATCTCTGTGTGGTTTATAATCCAGGAAGAACCCTGTTCTTGTCACCTGCCACTTAAGGGACATGGGAGTGGGTATGGATTTACCATTTAACAGAGAAGGAAACTGAGGCCTGTAAAGCTAAGAGGCTCTCTGTGGAGGAAACACTGGTTTGGTGCCTCCTTGCATTGTCTGTTCCTGAAGACACTGTCACAGTCAGACCTCTAGGACCCTCAGGGCACATTGTATCTCCTTCTAGTCAAGATGGCTAGGGTCCTGACCTCTCCCCTTCTGAGTCTGCTTGTCCAGATGCCACCAAAGCTGAAGGACAGGTCACAGACAGTAGCTATTTGGAGGCTACCTGGATAAGCATTTTGGAGCCAAAGCAGAAAAACATGGGTCTTGGTGTGAGACACCTGTGGGCAGCAGTGCCAGTCTTCCTCCATGCTGGGCCTGGATGGCACTGGAGATCTTATGGCCTGCTGTGGTTGCTCCTGAGAGCTCAGGGAGGTGAGCTACACTGTTGGCCTCAGATAAAAGCTCAAAGCCACAGGGGGCTGCAGATTGTCAGGGGTGTGCAGAGGAGGGGGAGGAGAGTGGAGGAGGGAGAGAAAGGGAGCAGTGGGGGGAAGGGATCTGGGCAAGGACAAGGCCACAGAATACCAAATGACACAGGTGTCTTTACTGGTAGGGGACTGGAGAACAGTGGGAGCCACCGGAGATGGAAATGGCCAGATTTGCTCTCGTCCACCTCCATATGCAGGTGCAAGGTGGACAGGCACTTGTGAGCAGTGGGGAGGAGGTCAACGCTCTTCCAGCCCTGTCCAGCCAGCCAGCCAGCCAGCCAGCCAGGAGTCATAGGCCGAGGTGGGACTCCTAAAAGGGCAGAGGAGGAGCACCACTGAAGACTTGGTTGGGTTATGTCTTGATGAGGGGGTTAGGGATGCTCTCTGTCCCTTGGAGCCAGCTCTGTCGACCTTAGGACCCTGACCCAAGCAGCCAAAATTAGCCCTTTTAGTTGTGATTATCAGCTGAGTAAACTAGGGCAGTTTCTCCCATAGGACCTAGCTCTCTGTTACCCTTGTTGCCTCTCCCCAGTAGGATGCAGTGAAAGTCAGCAGGTCTGGGCTGAGACCTAGCTCTCTGTACACTGCCAGCAGCGGGCCAAGAAGCCTGTTAAACCTCAGTTTCCCCCTCTCTGAAATGGAAACCATGATGTCACCTTGGCCTCCTTGTGCCCTAGCCAGCTCCTATTTGTCTTTCAGGAGTCAACATGTGCATATCCCATAATAATTCTTTCCACTAGCACCTACTGTGCACCAGGCACCAGAGACAATGAATGAGTCCCTGTCCTGTGGGGCTGCACTCAGGTGGGGAGACAACAGAAATGTAGAAGCCAGGGGTTGTAGAGTAGAGTGGGGGAGGCAAGCAAGGACCCTGAGGAGGGTCATGGGGCCCAGGCCAGGGTGGGGAAGAAGAAGCCAGACCCTGGATAGGCTGAGGGATTGGACATGGGAATGAGTGGACAAGCCAAGCACAGCTCTAGGGCTTAACCCGGAGCCCACAGGTCCTGGGAGGCAGGAGGCTTACAGGCCTGAAGAATGGGTTTTCTGGACACACGAGGTGGAGGTGCCATTGGCCCCATACATCGTTTGTCACCATGCTCACTATACAGGGCCAGAGCTCAGGAAGGGGCCTGGTAGCTCATCAATACATGAAAACATAAGCCCCAGGGCAGATCAGTCACCCACGTGCACAGAAGGGCTCTGAGAAAGGTGCTGAGGATCTGCCAGGACCACCACCACGACTGCACCCTGCAGATGGACTCAGCCCACCTGCTTCCATGACAGAAGACAAGGTGATTGTCACCCTCTCAGGAGAGTAGCTGTCCTGATGCTCTAAGTAACTGAGGTCTACCCTAGCATCCCCCACTCCCACCTCTTCTGTCCACAGCCAGGATGCTGGGAACTGTCTCTGCTTGAGCTCTTCATGGGAGGGATCTCAGGGAGGCAGGGAGGCAGAGAGGAACTGATTACCCTGTCCAATCTTGCAGAGCTGGTAAGGGGCAGACTTAGAATACAAGCCTAACCCCGAGAAAAATTGTGCTCTCAAGCCCCTTCCCAGTCCCCACTCACCTCCAAGCAGGCTATTTTGAGATTTTAGTCTTTCTGTTTCCTCTGTGTTCCTCCTAACCTTTAATGTAATGCCTGGTGCATAGTAGGTACTCAGCTAAGGTCTACTTAAGTTAATCCACATAGTTACTAAAAACCATGAAAGGACCCTGCAAATTATACTCCCTTCAGCAGATATTTACTGAGTACCTACTATGTGCAGGATCCTACAGCACAGGCTAAGAGATAGTGAGAATGAGGGGTATCCCGGTGGGAGTCAGCTCTCTCAGGGAGCCACCTTGAACAGAAAACAGCCAGGCAAAGAGCTGGAGCAAACTGTCCTCATAAGCCCTCCAGCCTTTGTTCTGTCATGTGCTTTCTGTATGACCATGGGTAGATCACAACCTCTCTGAGCCTCACTCTGTGGGGCTGTGAGATGGGAGGAAATGCCTTCACAGAGCTATGGAAGGGAACACAGGAGATATGTGTGGGTGGGCTGGGCACACAGCATCTTCTAGTCTCTTTCATTGTACATTGCTGGGTATCTGGGTAGGGCTCTGTCTGGGAACAGCACGAGAGCCTGTGTCTTCTGCCACCTTTTTTGGTTTTTGGTTTTTCAAGACAGGGTTTCTCTGGCTGTCCTGAAAATCACTCTGTAGACCAGGCTAGCCTCAAACTCAGAGATCCCTGGATTGAAGGTGTACACTACTACCACCCAGCTTCTCCCAGATTCTTAGAAGAATGTGCAACCTAAAAGAGTCTAAAGAATTTCTTTCAATAGGGTCAAAGTGAGCCTGTGGGCTGACGGAGTATCCTCCCCAGAGTCTAGGATGTGACAGGGGCAGCCTCTGGTCCCAGAAGCCTCCCCAGTTCCATAGTACGGGGGGCAGCAAGACTCAACGTGTTGCGTGTCCATGTAATCCTCACCTTCTTCCAAAGCAGCAGTGCTGTACCCAGCATACCCAGGACACTCATCAGACTGGTAAAGCTAAGCAGCAGAGCCTGCTGGACCTTGAATGAAGGCGGCTGGAATCCTGTGTCTGGGAAGGAGGACAGCAGGGAGCAAAGGGTGAGTTTCCCAGGAGAAGTGGATGCCGACCTGATCCACCAGCCCCTAGCTCCAAAGCCTCAGTTTACCTTCTACCCATTTCTAACTCTCTACAACTCCAGACCTTGTCAAGGGCCTTCTGAGACCCTTCAGGGCTTTGACTTTGCTCCTGTATGTTGACAGTCATGGTTCTCAAAGGACAAGGGCTGGATTACTTGCTTCTTTAATGAGCTGGCACCACTGAGGGTTGCCTAGGGGACCCTCACTCCTGTGAGTCATATCTTCTTTGGGGGTTTCCTCCCTTGTATCTGAAGTAATGGCTATAGGACTGTATGCTGTGCAGGTTGAGGGAGACAGGCTGACACTGGCTTACCAGGAAAGTCACACCAGGGATAGACAAGGGGCAAACATCCCCTCCACCTGAGCTCTCCCTCCAGCTTCCTTCCCTGACTCCTTCTGGCTGGCAGAAATGCACAACGAATGACCCACTTGGGAGCCCAGATTAGTTACTTAGAAAGTGCCTTCCATCACCAGGCTGCAACCCTCAGTCTATCCTGACCAACATTGCTAAAATCTTTAATGGTCATGAAGATCGGGCCCAAGTTCACATCTAGGCAAGCACTAAGACAGGAGTTCAAACCTGGGTCTGAGGGATTCTGAAGTCTCCAGCCCCTTCCAGTGAGACTCACAGAGGAGGGTAGAGGAAAAAACCAAGCTTTGACCACCATGGCTTGCTCTTAACTTTGGGGGTCTCACATCACTGAGAATCATAACTAGAAATCATTTCTAGAATGATGCAAAGCAAATGCTCTTTCAGGCAAGAACACCCACAAGTCCATGTGTGCGCATGCCTAACTCCTGCACTGCTAACAGATCTGGGACCAACAGTCTGAGTGACCTCTTGCAAGTCATTTGTCCAAGGCAGCTAGAGGAAGATCCACATACTGGGCCCTTCTCTTCCAACGCAAAGGCAGGTGCCTGGTACACCTGAAGGATGGGGTTTTCTTGGAGGTGCTTCTGTTCTGTTTGTAAAGGGGGAAGACAAGGCAGAGAAACTGCTGGTGGTGACTTTGCATCTCCATCTGCCTGGAAGGATCTGAGAGGAGGCCTTACCTCTGACCAGAATGAAGACACCATCGCTCTGAATAATGACCTGTCCTTTGACTATGCAGTAGTAAGTGCCCGTGGCCGATGCATTTGGCAGGCTGAGTTTAACCATGCAGTCCATGGTCTGGTTCCCCACACCAGGACTGTGTGAGCAGTCAATCGGCTTCTCCAAGCTTTTCTTGCCGTAGATATCCACATGAAAGAAGCTAACGGTGAAAATGAAGACCTCGGGTCCTAGGAAGTCCTGGATTCTGCAGCTAAAGGGCACATTCATGTTTGCCAGGGAGACCCTGATAGGAGGGCCGGAATGGGTCACTGATATCCCTCCTGTGGGGGGAACAACAGGGAAAAGTGACAGCTTGCCGAAAGTTTCCTCACCCCATGTGTGCCTCCTGCATATTTTACTGCACAGCATGATTCTCAAAGAGACTCCATTTCCCCAACACATGGCAGCCAGGCAAGAGCCTTGGTGGAAGAAGACTGAGAGTCAGGAAGGTCAACCACTGAGTCAGATTCTTTGGCAGGTAGGGAGTAAAGCAGAGCACCCAAGGCTGGGGGGACCTCAGAGCCTGTACTCCTAACCCCTCTCCTTCCTATAGGACAAAGGCAGCCCCATTTGTTAAACACATAGACCTAAGGAGCCAAAAACTAGTAAAGAAGTAAGAAAAGGGAGAAAGCAGAAAACTCAAGCACTTCCTGGCAAGGGACAGAGGGGGCAGGTCTTCCCACACAGGGGGGCCTGGCCAGTGGGCAGAGACAGGCCATTCTGGGAATCAGGGCTCCGAGAACTTTGTCAAGTCTCCATTCCACAGGGAGCTGTCCTTCAACACTACAGACCGGCTAATATGTAGCCACTTTGTGATCAACACCCACCACAAGGCCAGTTCTACTGAAGCCATCCCTGATACCCCATACTCATCCAAAGACAGTCTAAACACCCCCAAACACAGCAGGCTGGCCTGGCTGGGCCTCCCGCAGGCTTCTGGGATGCTGTTCAGATTTGGAGCAGGGTCAGCAGCCATCGACCCTGACTTTGGCAGCACGGGGCTCTCAGCTTCAATATTCCATGCCTCCCGGGCCCTTCCTCTCCAGCAGCTAAACGGCAGACAGTTTTAAAATTGAGGTCGGCAGCAAGCAGCCAAGAACACGCGGGCAGGCTTGTTAATCGGGAGAAGATTGTGCGTTTTGAGACACTTAGAGAGTCTCAAGATTTATTTTGCAAAGGAAACTGAGCTGTGAGCCTCCTGCCTGTGGTGTGGACTGGCGTGAAGCCAGGAGGGTCTTGTCTGGCTTCTTCAGCTTTCCTCTGGGGGAAGGGCCTTCAGGGGAGGCTGCGCCTCCTGAGAGACTCCAGGGTAGGGGTGGAGGGAATTTTCCAGTGAATCCTTACAGCTTTGAACAGGCTGATATTTTGAATTTGCATTGAACCTGTAAGAGACACTCCACCCCCTAAAGAGCTGGGGGCACTGATAGTATACACAGCATATAATACCAGCATAGCCAGAGTCTAGCTTTGTCATTAAGATGCCTTGATTCAGGGCAGAGGTGGTCTGAGTGGCTGGTGTGGTGGTTTGTATATGCTTGGCTCAGGGAGGGGCACCATTAGGAGGTGTGGCCTTGTTGGAGGAAGTGTGTCATTGTGGGGTTAGCAAGGAGATCTTCCTCCTAACAAGTGGAAGTCAGTCTTCTCCTGTCTGCCTTTGGATGAAGATGTAGAACTCTTAGCTCCTCAGCCCCACATCTGCCTGGATGCTTCCATGCTCCCGCCTTGATGATAATGGACTGAACCTCTGAACCTGTTATATAGCCCCAGTTAAATGTTGTCCCTTATTAGAGTTGCCTTGGTCATGGTGTCTGTTCACAGCAGGAAAACCCAAACAAAGACAGCTGGGTAGAGGAGGTGGGGGCAGGTGCTGTGGCATGCTCTCCCAGGGTTTTCCGGACGAACCGGAAAGTGTATGGAGCCAGAGGATAGAACGAACTCCAAATGATTGAGAGCCATGCCCACCCTGCCAGCCGCTCATCTATCACACAGCCTCTTCCGACCTTCCCCAGCTGCTCTACCACCTTCCCCCTGTACCTACACACACCCTCTCCGAGGCTTTTCTGTGACCCCCCCCACGGTACCCCTTACCTGGGGAGTTCTCTATCCAGGGCCCCTTAACCTGTGCCCCCTTCCCATGGCCTCTATTTCTTCCTATGGCCAATTCCTAAGATCCTAGACTTGGTTCCTCAGGGGCTCCCAGCATCTGATCCTCCTAATGGGCTCTCAACATGCCCCTGTTAGGCTGCCAGGGTAAATGGAGCCTGTCTGGTTTCCCCAGGGTTTCCAAAGTGAAAGATGGAGGTTGTGATCTAACCAAGAGACCTGGAAAGTGATCAAGCCTCCTCCCTTGGGACCTTTTGGTTCTCCAGAGTTGAGGCCTCCCTCAGACTAGGGGAGGTAGGCACACTGCCAACATGATGAAGCCACCTTCTTATTTTTCCTGGCTAGAAGATATCCATCCAGTTGTCTTTAAAACTACCCCCACTCAAGGCACCCTTCTAGAAAGTGATGGAATCTTCCAGTATAATTAACTCAATCTTTACAATTCTGGAAACATCTACAAAAATAGATGTCTAATGTTCTATAGCCTTGCGGAACTTACTATTTTAAGGGTAAAGGGTAGGATCATGAAAATTCAGGGCCTGGCTCTGGCCAGCCATAGAACACAGAGACTTTGGAAGGAGAACTCTGGGCCCTGATGAAAGTGCTATGTTATGTTCGGGGGGGGGGGGGGAGACACAGCTACGTCCATGTCATATAAGCGATGACAACTGTCTGGAGACAGCCAAGAGTCAGGGGGAATCTCAGTGCACTGCAGTCGGGGCATCTGGCCTGAGGATAGAGTCTCTCACTGTCTCTCCTTTGCTGGGGTGTCAGCACCTCACAGCCTGGACCACCTAGCTACCTGTGGGTGACCGGCCCCCTGCTTCACTCCATTTGTCTGCCAGTGGGAAGTGGCCCATTTAAGATCCAGAGCTGAAGATGAGCTTAGAGAAATTCTAAGTCCATGGAACCTTCTTCTCCAGCACTTGCTGTGCCCCAAACATACACACAGACTCAGAAGAGGTTCGTCAGCATCCTGTGTGGTGAGAAAGGCCTCGATGGGAGCCAAGAAGCCTGGGGTGGGAGGAGAGGGAGTAATAAAGCTCTCTGTGTAGGTTGGGAGATGCCTGGGAGATGCCTGGGAGCTGAAGATGCCTGTGACTTGGAAGTGGATATCCAGACATGGAAGGAAACGAACATGGATAGACAGTCTAACCAGGTACAACACAGGCATACTAGCGTGAGGTAAGTATAGTAACCCCACTCCACAGACAAACAAAACAAAACAAAGACAAGACAGAAAGCTAGGCTGGAAAGATAGCTCAGTGTGGAGCTGGAAAGATAGCTCAGCAGGTAAGAGCACTGGCTGCTTTTCTAGAGGACCCAGGTTCAAGTCCCAGCACCCACAGGGCAGTTTGCATCCTTCTGAAACTCTAGTTCCAGGGGATCCAGTGCCCTCTTCTAGTCTCTACAGGCATTGTATGCAAGTGGTACACAGACCCATTCAGGCAGACACTTGTAAATGTAAATTAAAAAAATAAATAAAATCTCAAAAAGAGGAAAAAGCAGTAGTGCACTTGCATGCCTTTAATCCTCTACAGAGCAAGTTCCAGGACAGCCAGGGCTACACAGAGAAACCCTGTCTCAAAAAACCTGCAAGGAAGGAAGGAAGTAAGTTAGTTAGTTCAGTGGGGAAGATGGTTGCCACCAAGCCTGACGGCCCAAGTTTGATTCTTGAGATCCACATGGTAGAAAAATAGAACAGACTTCCTCAAGTTATCCTCTGACAACCAAACACATACCAGAGAACACACACGCTCACACGCGTACACGCGTGCACACACGCACACACACATGCTCATGCTAAATAGCATGTTAAATGAAAGGAAAAAGGGATCATATGAGCTCAAAGCTACAGGAGTCATGAACAGTGGAGCCATGCTCTGCTGAGGTAGAAGGGCAGGTGCCATCTGCACAGGAAGCGGGTGGGCAGTGTTTGTGGAGCAGCAGGCACCATAGCCATCAGCCACTGAGGGCAGTCTGATCCTGGCAGCCATCACATTTGCACAGTCTAGTCACGGACAAGTGGCCACATGCCCTTTGGCTTGAGTCTCATGGATCTTTGAACTCTGGCAGCGTGTCACTCATGGGACAATGTGGCCAGGACAGGGAGCTGGCTGGGTGTTCTCTGCAGTTCTCTTCATGCAGCTGTCTTTGGAGATAAGTACCCCAGGAGCAGGACTGAGTGGACCTGGGATTCTAAGAAGCCGAGAAGGGAGAGAGCCAGGAAGCTCGTTTGACTGGCTTGGTTTGGCTTCTTTGTTTGCTTGTTTGAGTTTTTTTGTTTTTTTCTTGGGTTGTTTTTTGGTTGGTTGGTTGGTTTGGTTTTGGTTTTTTAAAACAGGATTTCTCTGTATAGCCCTGGCTGTCCTGGAACTCACTCTGTAGATCAGGCTGACCTTGAACTTAGAGAGTTCAAGGGATTAAAATTGTGCACCACCACCGCCTGACCTGAGTGGACCCTCCTGTCATTACAATTCCCAGAGCACAGTGACCCTGACCTTACATGATTTTCCTCTCTCTATTTGACTCAGGGTGACCATGTGGAAGGACAGGAGGTGTGTCTGGGTGGGAGAAAGATGAGGAAATCCAGCCCCACTCTCTACAGACTCCAAGCTTCGTGGGAACAACCTTGGCAGTTGTCAAGGTCGGCATGGCTGTTACGGGGTTGGACATTTGAAGAAACAGGAATCATTGGTGGTTTCAAGTGACCAAAGACTGTGACTTCCTCAGAGTGATCAGAGCTGCTGAGGGTCCAAAGGGTCCTAATACAAGCCAGAGTGGCTTTTCTGATCATGTTCAAAGTTCCACGGGTCTTCTAAGCAGACTGAATTGAGACAAACTAGGCACAGGGAGACAGTCCCAAGAACCTTGTGTGTTACTGTGTAAGGGAAGCAACTCAATGCCTTCGCTTTGGTGAGCTCAGGAAGGCTGTGGGCACAGGGCTGGGCAGGGTTCCGTGAGGTAAGAAGGGAGGGAGTTAGCTTTCTACCTTGCAGCTGCCAGGGGCACCTCTTTTTGAGGTGAGAATGGGGAAGCAGGAAGAACCAAAGGCCAGGTAAGGATGTCTCTGGATGGGAGCCTTGGGGCCTGTGTGAAGGCAGAGGCAGAGGAAACTGCAAATCAAGATGGTGGCTTAAACAGGAAGAGGGAAGCAGGAAGAACTGGAGGTCAGGTGTGTGTATGGATGTATGCAGTGTGTGTGTGATATAGGTCTCTGAATGAGAGCTCTGAGCATGTGTGAAGGCAGAGGCAGGGGAAACAGAAAATCAAGTTGGGTGGGGTAGGATATCCCTCTACTCTAGTAGAGGGACAGCTCTGGATAGAACCCTGTGAGCCTGTGTCAAAGTTGATGGGAAGATACAGGGCATAGAAGGGAAGGGGAACCCCAGAGAGTGAGACCTCAGGGGGAGGGAGAGTGGGCCAGAGACAGGAAAAACCTAGACCCGTGGTTCTCCACCTGTGGGTTGTGACCCTTTGGTGGTCAAATGACCCTTTTACAAGGGTCGCCTGGTGATGTGTTTATAAAAAATGATAAGATATATGTTCTATGGGTGTAGGGGAGGAAGGTGTGGGGGAAGGGTGGGCCTCAGCAGGCCCTAGCCCAGTCATCCCTTCCCCCAGAGGGACCAGGCTCACAAGACGGTGTAGTATAGAATAGAGTTTATTCAGGCCATGGGGAGGGGAGCTAAGGGGGTAGTAGAGGCAGAGAAAGGCAGAGAGAGGGAGAGAGTAGAGAAGTAGAGGGGTGGAGGCTGGCCATGACCACCTGGGGGGGGGGAGGGAATGGGGAAGGTAAGAGAAGAGAGAGGCAAGAGAGAGGAGGGGCAAGCAGCTCCTTTTATAGTGGACCAGGCCCACCTGACTGTTGCCAGGCAACTGTGGGGAGGTGCATACCTGGCTGTTGCCAGGTAACTGTGGGGTGGAGTTTAGACAGAATGCTAACACCTGGGACCACTGGAAAACACAGATATTTACATTATAATCCATAACAGTAGCAAAATTACAGTTATGAAGTAGCAATGAAAATAATTTTATGGTTGGGGTCACCACAACACGAGGAACTGTGTTAAACAGTCACAGCCTTGGGAAGGTTGAGAGCCACTGGTTGGCTTTGTCTCGTTTGGTCTCTATGTCCAAGCAGGAAGCACAGGCCGCTGCTAAGCCCACCCACAACCTGCTTCCCAGAGCAATTCAAAGAAATCTCCGATCTCTGCAGCAGCTCCAAGCGCTACAAAGAAATGAAGAGCCACAGATGGGGGTGGGGATGCCTGGGACCTAGAAGCAACAGGCCCAGACTTGGATCCTGGCTCTACCACTTAAAAGCTACGCAGCTTTGAGCAGGTAACTTTGCTTCTCTGGACTTCAGTAGCTCTTCTCCAGCAGGGCAACAGGGCAACACCAACCTCACAGGGCTATGAAGGGACCAAATACTCCCCGCAGACAGAGCAAGGAAAGAAGGGGACCTGTCCCCACCCAGTTTCCTCTATTACCTCAGGTCCTTCTTTGACTGAACACTGGGGTAGGTGTCACCTTGGAGTGTCAACTGGTGGCCTGGCATCCAGCTGGGTGTGTGGTTTGTGTGAGGGGCATGCTGGAAGGGTAGTCTCACCACAGCTGTCTCTGCTCCTCCTCATTCATGGCTCCGTTCAGTCTTCTGGTTGGGAAGGACTTAGCTTATCATCCCCTGTTAGCATTTTGTCTAGGCTCCGCTCCACAGTTACCTGGCAACAGCCAGGTGCGCCTGACTCACTATAAAAGGGGCTGCTCTCGCCCCTCCTCTCTCTCTTGCCTTCTTGCTCTTGCTCTGTTCCCCTTTCTCCTGCTCCCCCTTCCCATTCCCTTCCCCCCTCTCTCCATGTGCTCATGGTCGGCCTCTACTCCTCCTCTCTCTCTCTCTCTCTCTCTCTGCCTTTCTCTGCCTCTACTACCTTCTCAACTCCCCTCCCCATGCCCTGAATAAACTCTATTCTATACTATACTGTCCTGTGACTGGCACCTCAGGGGGAAGGGATGCCTCAGCATGGGCCTGCAGAGGCACCCCCTTCCCCCACACCTGACTCTACATATCCACCAAACATTCTCTCTCTCTCTCTCTCTCTCTCTCTCTCCACAACAAACACCCCTAATACCTGAGTTCTTCCCTTTCAGGTTCTTCTGACTCTGTGACCACTTTATCTGATGTCAGGACAGGGATGCCCTTCCTTCTGGCTCTCCCAGAGACTCACAGACTCATTCTAGCCCTGATCCTTGATCCTTTCTGATCAAGAAGGACCTCCCCTCTGGAGAAGGCTCAGGAAGGTGTCTGAAATCAATTCACAGGGTCAAGACAAGCAATTTATAAAGGACAGAAAGTGGAGGGTACATTCACACGGAGTCGGGCTGCTGCATGTGACCTGGTTTCAGTCATTCTCAACTGGGTTCAGACAGAGTCACCCTAAAACATGCAGCTTCTGATTTGGGGTTACTGTGGCCTACAGTCCCTGCTTTTGGAGTAACCCTCTTCACATCCAGGCACCCTTTCTGAGCTATGTTTCCAGGTACTGGCTTCCCAATAAAGGGTGATTGATAACAGAAGCTGCTGTCCCTTGGGCACAATCACCTTTCACAGGCAAAGTCACAAAGTCTCAAGAAACAAGATGAGGTTTGCCCAAGAAGCAGGACTATGAAGTAAAGATGATACTGAACTCTACTGTACCCACCCCTTCCAATCACTATTCCGCTAGTTTCTAAAATATCTGAGCAAACAAAACTCAAATGAAAGAAACATTCTCGGGTGGTGGTGCACACATTTAATCCCAGCTCTTGGGAGGCAGGGGCAGGTGGATTGTGAGTTCAAAGCCTACCTGGTCTACAAAGCCAGTTCCAGGACAGCCAGGGATCAGTTACACAGAGAAACCCTGTCTTGAAGAAAAAAAGAGAGACAGAGACTATCTTTCAAAGGGACGTGAAAGATTAGAGGTCACTTCCCTAAAGGTGGTTTATCAAATAGACAGAGTGGGCAACACGGAGGAGCTGAAGGAAAAGCACTGACCGGGATCCTGTAAGCATTAGAGGAGCTGCTACTGTCAGCCCAGCTCAAGGAGACCTGCAGCTCCACAGGAAGTGAACCCAAGAACCTCTACAGTCATGTAACAAGGTTCACCAAGAGTCCTCCTTTAAGGAGGAGGTGGATGAAATAACTTTGCAAAATGCCTACTGGAGGTGCAGAGGGTAAGAGCTTAAAGCTTCACCTCAGGGTCTCACCCCAGCTCTGCTCCAGCTGCCCGACCTCGGTAGTGAGCTCTCCGGAATCCACCAGCCCCTTCGGAGCGTTGGCTGGCTCCCAGCTCTGTTTGCAACTCAATCCCTCCCACAGCACCGAGCCAGAGTAGTAAGGGCCCAGGCTTGCTGATCAAAGGGATCCGCCCTGACTCAGGTCGATTTTAAAGGAAAACACTTTGATTTCAGGCTCCAAAGGAAAGCAGTTCCCACGGTCTTTATACTAGGCCTGGGGGTCACCCTCCGATCCATTTTGGCAGCTCCTAGAGCTACGACTCTTTAAAGGGTCCTCAGGAAGAGGCAGACTGCTGGCTGCTGGCTTGTCCCTGAGTCCCAGCTGTGTGCCAGAGTGTGAATCTCAGGGCACCTCAGGGCAGCTGGCAAGCTACTCATGACAGGCAAGCAGTCACCAAGTGGCTGGTGCAGGAATCTGAAGGCGACCTTTGTACGGTGAATGTCTTATGGAGTTTTTAGTGCTAATGTTCTCCACATGGCACACTCAGGATGGGCTGTCATGTCGTTCAACACCTCTGAATCACAGCTGTGCGCAGATGTGTCTTGGCTTCAGGCCCTTCCCACAGCTTGACTTCATCTCATTCTCACGGCTCTAGACCCCAGACCCCAGAACGCAGGAGAGCCACATGGAGACACAAACCAAATGAGCGCTTTGTCCAAGGTTTGGCTTGGGTTAAGTTCACAAGTGTTCGCTGGAGCTTTGAGCCCCTTTACTGGCCAGCTGGTGAGGGAGACTTGGGTCAGCTGGGGATTCAGGGTCTCCCTTTCCACACATCCGTACCTCAAAAGGGTATTAGGATGGATAGAGATGGTGACAGAGCTGTCCTTGAACGGGGATGTGTGGAATGGTGTGAGGACCCCAAAGGGTCCTAGGAAGGAGGCTGAAAGACAGAGAGCTGGAAAACAAAACAATAGAGAGGAAGGGGGGGGGGGAGAAACCCAGAGGACAGGCCACCACCTACCCTGAGAGGGGACAAGAGCTTTCTGGGAAGAGATCCTTGGACTGGGTCATTGTTTTCTGAATTAGAATTCTTCAGTCCCTCCCTACCTCCTCCCTCCATAAAAGTGAAACCAGCTCACTGGCTCACTGTAGACATTCTGGAAACCACAGGGAAGGATGAAGAAGAAAGGCGGACTTGTCTGCAGTTCGCCACCCTGACAGAGCAGCTGTGAACATTGTGATGTCTTTCTTTCCCATCTCTTTACCAGGCTGAACTTTGAAGGAAGAAAGGAGTGGGAGGCAGCCAGGTGGGGGAGGGGCAGGCAGGAAAGTTTCAAGCCCAAGTAAGCTCTTGGGTTAAGCTTCTAGAAGTTTCTCCACAGGGCACTGTGTCGGGGCACCGAAGAGAAGGTGGTGAGAGAAAAGGTTTGAGGCGGCTGGGATGAGCAGGGTATCAGGGTCTGCAAGAGGCTAGCGGAGGCAGGGGCGGGGGTGGGGTGGCTATAAAACAGGCATAGCCTCTGGGAGCTTTTACATTACAAGAGAAATGTCTTTGCATTTTAGAAAGAAGACAGGAGAATACCGCAGAGTTTCAACCAGTAGACCTGGGCCACTTAAAACCTCCCCAACATTAGCAAGTCATCTGACTTCTTCCCTTCAGTCTTCTTTTAAATACAAGCTCGAGGTTGGAGATACAGCTCAGTTGGCAGAGTGTCTGCCTTGAATGCATGAAGCCCGGGGTTCAATCCCCAGCTTGGCATAAACCAGGTGTGGTAGAGCATAGCTATAGTCACAGAACTTGGGTAGTAAAGGCAGAAGGGTCAGGAGTTCAAAGTCGGACAGCCTGAGCTCCACCAGACCTGTCCTTAACAAGTAACTGCACAGACTCTCCCCTCCTGACTCCTCAGTCTCCAGTCACCCCATATCCTGCACTCTTAGCTGCTGCCCACCACTCCCTCAGCCTGGGGCCTCCTCTTCTCTTTCCCTCAACAGAGCTTTGCCTGCCACCTCTGTTAGGAGAACCACAAAGACAATGGTGGCTGTTCTGTGATTCTCACTGGTTTTGGTCTTGACTCCTGACCTGCAAACCCTCTCTCTGGCTTCCCTTCCTCCTGGGCTCCCCACCTGCTCTGCTGTCTTTGATATCCATAGCCACCTCCCAGGATCCTCTTAAGATCCTTGCTTGGCATAACTTCCCCTGCCCTAGATGGGCTCAGCTGGGTCTTGAAAAGTCAAGGGATGGTTCTTTCTGAATCCCGCCCCCCCCCCCCCCCCGCAAGGACCAACTGGAGGCTGGGAGAAGAGCCACTGTCCTTTGGTACCCAGGCATGAGAAGGTCTAAGAAAGGTACTTGGTTAGTTAAAGGCCATACACACTTTGAATGTAGGCCTTTGCCCACCCTGACTTGGTGAGACTCAATTTACATAATGGAGGCCACCCCGACCTGGGCTCCATGGCCCGCTTCCCCTGGCTCAGCAGCAGTAGACAGGCTATGATTTGCCCTTCCTTTCCCTACCAGAGTACATGCCATCCTCAGGCAAGATAGGAGCAGCTGTCCAACCAGGTTATCCACTTCCAAGCACCCTGTAAGACCACAGCACCTAGAACAAAGCCGCCAAGTACAGCCACCCATCAAATGGACCCAGTGAACCAGGATCACCCAAGGTCCAGCCAAGAGTCCTTACAGGATGCTAGGTCAAAGCCATCCTATCTTGGACCTGCAGCCCTCATCTGGGACAGGCTCTGTGCTGATACAGTCTCAGAGAGAAGACTAGGCCTGACCCAGCCTCTGCTCTGACGTGGGTGTGTACAGACTGACCCTCTGTCACCTGGAGGTCTGGGAAGACCCTAGTGAGACCTCAGACCATGAGGTTTCCAAACCCCAGGCACAGAGGAAAGGGTGTCAAGGGGGAAATGCTGGGCCCATAGAACTCCAGTAGGTAGGGTATACAGTGATCCCACCCTGGGAAGTACGCACCAAGCTATACCATTCACTGTGCATGTCTGAGGTCTCACACTGACACTGAGAGGGTCAGTGGTACCAGATATGACCTCCTGTCATTGTTAGCAAGAGGTTTGCATGGGAAAATGCTGAATACCTCAGCAGGATGGGAAGGGAGGTAGAGAGTGGTCAGGTAACTTGGCCAAGGTCGCTAAGAACTCAAATCCAGGCTGGCTGGGCCCTCTGCCAACTTCAAGTCTTTCCTGGCCCCCTCAAGCTCCCCTGGACTTTCCCCTCCCCTTTTCTGGCTTCAACTGCCACTCCAGTGCCCGATGGCTATAACCCTATCACAATAAGCCTGGTCTAGGGCCACCAGGAGCAGGGAAAGGGCAGGTCCCATGCTCACTTCCGTGTTTCTCTAACATCTGTTAATTCTCACTCATAAGACACAAGAGACTTTATGCCAGAGAGGAGCCTCCAGTTCAGAGAGAATAGGGGCTCATTCAGCCCGATGTCTAACTAGGATGAACAGTTAGACCCCCCATCTTCCTCCCATCTATCTGAGACTACATCTAGGGGCTACCCGGGACTGATAAACTTAATTTAGCTGCTGTTGTTACCCTTTTCTGAGGATCCCCCAAGGTGCCGAGCACTGTGCTGGGAGCCACGGACGTAAAATCAGAAGACTGCATGTAGTTGCTATTCTCTGGACACTCAACTTTCAGCCACATGGGATGACAGAAGTAGCTTCAGCAGGAACACATGCCCTGGAGCCCAATACACAGGGGCATGCACAGAGACACACAGAGGCACAGATACACACACCTGGAGACCATGTTCATACTCACAGTCCCAAAACAGGATGCCCCTGAAACACCTAGCATGACTATAGAAATTGCATTGTGTTCACTTAGTGGGATATTCTATGGCAGGTGTGCACACAACATTGCAGGCTTGTGGGACATATCGGTTCTGTCCCAGCTACACTCTGTAATCATAGATAGTCTATGAGGAAGAAGCACTTCTGTGTCACAGTAAAACTCAGTTATGGGCATGGGGATTTGAACTTGGTGTGCAATCTTCATGTCACAAAATATTTTTCTTTTGAATTCCACCCCAAACATTCAAAAAATACGAAAAACCACTCAACTTTCAGGCCATAGTGAGGAGGCAGAGGGCTAGGCTTAGCCTTGGGGCCATAGCCTGATGCCCTTGCTCGGTAGCAGTGGAAACAAATGTCACCTACCTCTTGGCCGCTGGATAGACCTTAAAAGGCATAATGTTAGCTGGGCAGTGGTGGCGCACACCTTTAATCCCAGCACTTGGGAGCAGAGGCAGGTGGATTTCTGAGTTTGAGGCCAGCCTGGTCTACAGAGTGAGTTCCAGGATAGCTAGGGCTATACAGAGAAACCCCGTCTCAAAAAAAAAAACAAAAAAAAACCAAACCGAAAAAAACAAAAAAAACCCCAACCAAACCAAAAAAAGGCATAATGTTGAATCAAAGAGACACATCACAGAAGACTATATACGCAGCACCCCCCACATCCACACACATTTAGAAGAAAGCAATACCTCTAAGGAGGAAAACAGTGTCCCTAAAAGAATGTTCTGGAATGTTCTGGAATATTCTCTCCCTTGCTTTAGTCAGGCAGCACGAGTTTTTGGAAGTATTTATCATTCATCACTGTACTTACCATTAACAATGAAGAAGGCAGCAGGGAGGGGACCTATGGGGACAGTGTCTGAACCTCCACTTGACAGGCATTATAATCTGCTAGAAGTAGTCTCACATCTCACTGCTGGGGAGACTCTCCTCTCCAGTCAAACAGAACCTCTTGCTGTTTCTTCCCCCAGCTTTCGTCCAGCCTTTATCCATGCTGTGCCTGTGTGCAGCCTCACCTGCTCTGTCCTCCTCTGGGTCCAGCCCCCAGCCCATGGCCTCTCCAGCAGGCAGCCTCCCCTGCAACACACACCCCCACACTCCCTGAGCCCACCTCAGCACTGTACTGCCTCTCTGCCTCTCTGCAGGCCTCTGCCTCCCAAGCTCTTTATTGGGATTAAACGAAGATGAAAGGCAGAGCCCAGTGGTGACAGAGGCTGGAGGGGCAGGAAGGGAGGCAGGAAGCCTTGACTTGCAGAAGGCAGAGCAACTATTCATGTTGGGGAACAAAGGGAGTGGTGACATCTGAGGCCAGAGAGCACAGGCAGATGCTCGAATGAGCTCCATCTGGGTCCTGTTCCCTGGGACAAGTCTCATGATTTCTACCCAACTGAGACAGTGAGCCTGGGGCTTGTACACCTCTGTTCTCGAAGGGTCTAGAGATCTGTGGTCTGGGAGGCTCTGCCAGCTACTTCCTCTTCCACGGGTATTTGAGAGAGAAATCAGTAAAGCTCAGAGCTTGAAAACAGTCGAAAGAGAAAAGAGACTGACATTAGTCAAAGACACTGAGGCCCAGAAAGGGTAAGCAGGTTACCTCAGTCAAAAGACATGGCAGTCCCAGCATCTAAAACATTCAGGCAGGAGGACAGGTAGAGAGTTTCAGGCCATCCAGGGCTATACAATGACTTCTGGCCAGCCTAGGCTATACAACCAAGTTCAAGCTACACAGTGAATTCTTAAAGAAAGCAAGAGAGAGGGAGAAAAAGAGAGACAGAGAGAAACAGAGACAGAGAGACAGAGTGACAGACAGAGATCACATGTATAAGAGATCTCTTTAAGCCTGTGACAGGGGGCGTGTAGGGGAAGCTGTGATAGACAAGGGGCAGGAGCAAGAAAGGAGGCTGTGTTCCTGTAATGGGCTCCAGAAGGCAGGGAGCAGGCTTTCCCCTCCTGTGTAAGAGCAGGAAGAACGTCTCTGTGGTGGAGGGTTTGTTGCAATACAAGGAAAAAAAAATCTGCTTTGTAGCTCATTCTCTTTCAAAACAGCTTCCCCGAAGCTGCAGTAGCTTGGCCAGAAAGCCTCCTGTACTTCAGAGCCTTAGTGTTTGGAAGGAAGAACCACACAGAGAAAAGACTGGACTTAAGGGACTTTAAGTTCAAATGACAAAGTGGGAATTCTTTTTGTTTATCGAGGGATGATGGTCATTGAGGCATAATCTCATTCTGTGGCTCCAGCTAATCTGAAACTAATAGCAATCCTCCTGCCTCAGCCTTCCAAGTCCTGGGATTACAGGCACCAACTACAATATCTCACATAAGTGGAAGTTCAAACACTGTCAGCAACAGGTATATTCTACCTTCGGGCTGTCTTTTCATAGGTCTGAGGTGAGCAGGCAATGAGGGATGAGCAACATTACAGGCCACAGGGTGGGGAGAGGGAGGGTATCCCAAACTGCTCTAGAGGCCGAGTGTTGGCTCCTACCTCCTCAGAGTAAAGTTTCCTGGGAAGAATGTTCTTTGCAAAGAAAAGTAATGGGACCACTGGGCAGGGGAGGCTGAGGCTGAAGCTGACCCTGTCCTGCAGCCTGACCAACACTCTGACTTCGGGCATGTTGACAGACCTCCCTGGGTTTGTCTCCCTGTCAGTGAAATGATGCTGAGGACATTAAAGGTTCACTACACGCTAATTCCTGATGATCAGATATAAATGAAAAGAGGAATATGATACAATCCGGGTAGAGAGAACTCCCAGTCACCTCATCAAAGTCAAAGAGGCACGGAGGAGGAGCCTTGGTGGGCAAAGTGCTCACAGCGCAAATGTAAGGGCCATAGTTCGAATCCCTGGAACTCACATATAGCAGAGTAGCATGTGTCTCTAATCTTATTGTTCCTGCCGCAAGACTGGAAGCAGAGACAGAATCCAATCCTCAGAAGCTTGCAGGCCGGCCAGCCTGGCATCTGCAGCAGTGACAGACAGACAGATGACAAACAAACAAACACTATCTCAAACAGGTAGAAGGCAAAGATGTTCACCTGAGGCTGGCTTCTGGCTTCCATGAACTTACCATGGGTGTGTGTGCGTGCGCGCGCGGGAGGACACGTGCGCGCACAGACACACACACACTCATGCACAAAATAAATTAAAAAGTCAAACAGAGAACAGTTAGTATTCAGCCTCTACAGTGGAGTGGCCATGGGTCAACCATGAGCCAGCTGCTAGCCAGGCCAGGGAAAGGATACGCAGTACCTGACAGACATATTACCCAGCAGCACCAGGGAGTGCTGCTAGCTATCTTGAGAGGGACACCCTTGGAGGCACACTGGCCTGAGTAAATTGGCCCCTATCCCACGGCCTGCTTTGAATCCAGACCTCTCAGCTTCCAAGGGAGCCTAGAACCAGGATAGGGCAGCAGTGTTGGCCCTGGGAAGATTTGCTGGTCATAAAATCCTTGGCCTCTGGCTGTATTTTAGAAAGTGGGAAGTGTGACCCTCTCCAGTGGCCCCAGGGTGCCATGCTCTGGCTGCCTTTCTCTCCATGCTGACCAACCACCAACAGTAGTACCCAGGGCAGCTCCATCACCTGGCAGATTCAACATGATGCCTCTACCACAGCAGCCTTGTAAGGGCTGTCTCTTCCGTTGACTCCACACCTGACTCACAACACAACATCCCCCCTCCTTATTTAAGGACCAGGGTACCTAAGCTATGCTGTCAGGAAAGCTGTTAACACTGCAGTGAAGACATGGCGCTGTCCCTCACCCCTTCAAACGCCACCTTGACGAGGCATTAGCTAAATATCTTCTCAGTCCCCAAAGGCTTCCCACATGAAGTCTACAATGTTCAAACGCAACCAGCAAATCCCCAGAGACAGGTCGTGGGAATTAGCTGCTCCCGCTGGATGAAAGTCACTCTGATGTATGCGAACAAGAGGACGTGAGAAGGAGACAGACTTGCCTGCTAGCCTCAAGGTCCAGGACACCAGCAGCAAACGGAGGAAGCACCAGGCTGGGAAACGGCTGGGTGGGTGCAGGCATCCCACCTGGGCCCCACACCACAGAAGCCAGCTTTCCATGGGACACGGTGGGATCAAAGCAAGTCTCTCCTTTCTCTTTAGTTCACTGGAGACTAAGGCGCCTGCTAGCAGCTACAGTTCCCTTTTGTGTCCCTATAAGTCCCTCCTCTGGACACCCTTCTGCCCCCTCAAGGCTGTTCCTCTCAGAAACCCTGACTTCCCTCTGAAATAGTGGAAGCAGCCATGAAGGGAGGTGGGGGGGGGGTGTTCAATAGATAAGCAGCCCGAGACTCGAATTTGACCAAGCCACACAGTAGGAAAGGAGCCTGGGGCCTGGGGTGGGAACCTCGGCTTTTCCGGGGTCTGGCCTCCTCAGTCCCTTGCAATAGAGGACCCTGTCCTGGAAGCTGGGGTGGCCATGCTCCTTAGGTCTAAAACCCTAAAAATGACCACAATCCCACCTGCTCAGATATCTCTGCAATGTCCCTCCCATCCCTTGATAAGGTGTCCAGAAAGGTAGAGGGAGGTGGGAGTGGGCGGAGCCTAGGGAAGGGGAAGAAGGAGGCAGAGGAGTGGCAGACTCCAAGGCTGAAGGGCCTAAGCCACTTGTCCCAGCCTCCCGAGGGAATTTAATGCATCTTTGAGTGACAGCACCGGTTCTTTGGAGAAACTCCTCTTGATCCACTTTTACTGACACTCCTCTTCCTGAAGGCTTCCCTAACCCGAGTTCACCCCAGCCCCCAAGAGGAGACAGGCCCTGACTGCGTGCTTCCTTATCAGCTCTGCTCTCGAAGCCCCCCTGTCTCTAGAAGCTTCAGTACAGAGACAGTGATGGCCTACTGTGGGGGCCAACCTTTCGCAGACTCTAGGGAGAACTCTTAAGGTCCCGGAGCCCAGTGTTTCTTTTGTGACTTGTATGGTAGGGGCAGAGTGGACAGGGGGAGAAAACCAGCAGGAAAGAAGCTGAGGGCCAGACCTGCTGAGTCTTGACTTCTCATTAGAGCCACAAATCCAAGAGAGCCCTGAATAGCCCCACCACACCAATGAGATACTTCAGCATGAAGAGGTGAAGCAATTTGCCCATGATACCAGCAGGTCTGTGGGGCACAAACTAGGACAGATAGATTTTTACCTGAATTTTCTTTGCCACTTCTGCCACCATGGTGGAGGCTGGGCTTATGGCTAAGGAACCCCCAGCCCCCATGTCAACATGAGGCTTCTGTCAGTACCTTGCCTGAAACTCTTATGCTTGGCCTCTGCATAGTAACAGTGAAAGCTGCAGGGTTTGGGAGCAAGAACCCTGAGGCTGGAGTGCAGAGGCAAGCAGCCAAAGGCCACCCACCCGCTGAGGAAGACGTATGAACAGGAGAAGATGCAGTATAAAGGGGCAGGCTGGGACCCAGGCGGTATTGGCTGTTGATCCATCAAGGTGATACATGATCACAAGTGTCACAGCGAAGCATGGATAATCTGCTTCATGCCGCTCCCCAGCTCCTGAGGGGAGCAGATTGTCTAAGCACTTCGGTGCCATGGTGATAGACGTCATGTTAATGCCTCGGTGCACAGAGGGAGCATTTTAAAGTCATCAGTCTGTGCCTCTGTGAGTCTCCTCATGACTTGGCACTAGGAAATGCCTGAGTGCCAAGCTGCATAAAACACAGAGCCCGGCTTCCCCAACACTGATGCTGTCCCCATGCCTGCCCAGGTGCCAGCTCGCTGCTCCTGCCCACTTGTGCTTGGTACTGGGGGCAGTACCAAGCTGCAGGCAGTGGGGCCTCATGGGACCTTGCTGAGCACCTAGCAAACCACGCACTGTCCTGTCTCCCGCAGGTCTGTGGCTCTACAAGACTTCATGCCTGGTACAGGAAGTCGCTCAGAGGCCAAGTGCTGCCTGGACTCTGGGTGGGTCTGATAAGGCCTAGTCCGCCCCCAAAGCTATGGAACACAGCAAAAGAGGGGGGCTGAGGTGCTGGATCACTATGGGAAGAGGCAGGGACAGGCCTGGGAAGAGGAGCCCCTCTGACCCAGGTGACAACACAAAGGAAATTTAACCAAGGCACATTCAGAAACCTAAGGGTCACCATGACCCTTTCAGATCCTGTCACCCAGTGTTTCGAGCTGTAGACCAGCAGGGCTCTGTTCCATGTGTTGTTTTTTCCAGTCCTGTGTCCCAGGCAGGAGCTGTGATTCATAGCAAGGCTCAGAAAGTGGGAGAACAAGGACTGGGAAGAACAGAGACTTCACAGCACTGGGTTATGCCTCTGAGCCAGGCTTTGTAGATGAGGTTACTGGGGACAGCACTCCTCAGCCATGGTTTGTTTCGCTGGCATCTGCTTACCCCCCATCTACCATTTACATCTCGCTGCCCACAGCAATGGTCTTCCAAACAGATGCAGAAGGGTAAAAGCTCACCTTGAGGAGCCATGTACAACGGTAGTCCAGGTCAACTCAGTATGACTGTATGGTCCAGCCTAGCCGTTGGGGTCAAACACTCTTCTTCTCCCATTTAATGTGCATGGCAATCCTATGCAGCTGGTATCTGAAATTACTTCCATTTTATAGGTGCAGAAACTGAGGCACAGGGAAGACAAAGTGATTTCTAACCAGTGCTCCAGAGCAGTGGCTCTCAGCCTTCCTCATGCTCAGGTTCTTTGCTACAGTTTCTCTAATCATGGCCACCCCCAACCAAAGTTATTTTCGTGGCCACTTTGTAACTGTAATTTTGCTACTGTTATGAATCCCAATGTAACTTTCTGTTTTTTTCTGAAGGTCTTAGGTGACCCCTGTGAAAGGTCATTCAACAGACCCAGCTCATAGGTTGAGAACCACTGCTCAGACTGAGTACCTGAGGGGTAGATAGCACACAGAGCAAAGGAGATGTCAGGGAAGGAGCGAGGCAAGGTGGGCTTGTAGGAAGGCTTTGTGAACAGCCCTGAGGAGGAAGTAGAGGGAAATCCTGTAAACACTCGGCCCCTTGCAGTTCCTGGGGGTGGGTGGTCCCTGTATACTTAGATTAAAACTTCCCTAACAAGACAAGTCTCCAGGCTCCATGCTAAATTTACTTCCATGAATGTTTCCTGTGTGCCAAGCATTAAAGAGAAGAAACCAAAGTCAGACTTTTGCCCTCAGGGTACCCCAGAAAGGGAGCTTGGACCCAGCCGATGCTGCCTGACCTGGGCTTGGAGGTTCCTCTCCCAGACACAGAAGTACTGGGACAAGAAGATCAGAGCCCTGACCCAGCTTCATGTCACCTCGTCCTCCCCAAGACTCTAGCTCCCAGAGAGACCTATCAGCAAGGAGACCCCAGCTGAGAGAGGCCCCTCTGTTTTGACCTGGTGGTTTAAACAAGAGTGATCCATTCTATTGCTCGTAGGGACATTTCTGTCTAGGGTGTCAGAGGTACACCCTTCTGTCCTTCCTGTACCCCACATGTCCAACAGTGACAATGGAAGGTTCCCATCCTGGGAACACTGGGCTCACATTTGGGAAGGATGCTCTCCAGTCCTGTGTAGCCGATATGCAGGTCTCCCACTGAGCTTCACACCAGGCTGATGCATTTGATCCGATCCTCACCAAAACAAGGCAAGAGAACTGTTCAGGACTCCAGGATAAACACCGATACAATCATGAGCTGACCCTCAGTGGGCCGCCTCCTTACCTAGGAGGGAATGAACTCTGCCACTGGAGGCAGGCAAACCCATCTGGAGCCCATCACCCTACATGCTGATGGGAGGTTTCTGCCCTGGCAAGAAGCCCAGGCTGGCCCATCTCCAAATCTCACCTCAGTTCATGCTGCCCTATATCTTTGACTGTTCCTTCCATTTGAGACCTAGTTTTGAAGGTTTTTCATCTATGAGCTATTTCCATTCTCACAGAAACATTGTGTGGGAGGAGTTATCATTGCCCCTAATTTACAGATTAGGAAACTGAAATCAAGTCCCACAGCAAGGAAGCAGGCACATAGCAACTTGGGCTCCTGGCTCTTTGGCCCCTGTATGTTCCTACCTCCTGCAGTCCCCCTGGTTTTCCAATCAAAGCCGCTATCCTAACTCTCATATAATAAGAAAAATAGAACAAACAACTTATCTGGAGGTGATAACAGCCGGTCGAGGACCAGCACCTAGGGTTTTCTTGTTAGATACATAACCTCAGTGAAGGTAACAAGTCTAGAAATAATGAAAGACAAAGGTAGCTCCCTTTTCAACATTTCTTCCATGTAACAGCACGTACCCTGTGAGGCTCTTGGGATGGCTTTGTCACTGGAAGAAACAAGCACCACCCAGGAAGCTAATTGCTGGAGGTCCAAGGGAGCAGCTGTCAACCTACCAAATCTTCAGCCTTGGGATTTCTCTTCTGGTCATGATGGACAGCCCCGGGACTGTTCTGTGCCGATGGCGCCACCTGGCGGCTGGTATGGGAATGCCCTCAAAGGAGACTTCCCTTGTTTCTTGCCTCTTCTAAGGAACCTGGGCCACCCAGAGGCCAACACCTTGCCAAGTTAGACCCAGACATGAATGGCAGCAGGGTGGAGTAGTAGAATAGAGGTCAGGTCAGGCAGTACACAATGTGTCAGGAAGGCTGCAGAACCTAGAACAGGGCCCCAGCGCGCCTGAGGCGCTTCAGCCCTTCCTGAGGGCAGGCAGCCAACTCACTTCTTCCAGACAGCTGCTTCTACTGGAAGCACTTTCTAATCTCTTCTAGAGGAGCCTCCTTCCCAGCTGCTCACTGGCCGCCAGGCAAACTCCTCCCATCTTCCCCAGGCACAACCGGGGACTTTCCAGGGGCAGTCGCAGCCAATTAAGGAAACAATTAGCCTCCCCTGAGGCAAATTCATGCTTTGTCACCCACAGCACTCTGGTTCTGTGGGACTTGTGGGTACAGGACCTGTGTGTGTGTGTGTGCGCGCGCGCGCGCGCGCTCGCGCGCGTCCCACCTTGAAGCTGTTTGCTGAAGAAGAATTAAAGAGACAGAGGTGAAATCACTTGACAAAAATAAAAAATAAAATAAAGTCATAACAAAGCCAAGTGTCAGCTGGGTATCGGGCTGCACACCTGCGATGCTAACACTTGAGAGGTGGAGACAGGAGGATTAAGAGTTCAAGACCTGTGGTAGTGGTGGTGGAGGTGGAGGTGGTGGTACATGCCTTTAATCCCACAGGGGGAGGGGCAGGGGCAGGGGCAGGGGCAGGGGCAGGGGCAGGGGCAGGGGCAGGGGCAGGGGCAGGGGCAGGGGCAGGGGCAGAGGCAGAGGCAACTCCATGAGTTTGAGGCTAGCCTGATCCACAAATTGAATTCTAAGAAAGCCAGGGCTGTTACAGAGAAAAACATGTCTGGGAGAAAAATATTAAACGAAGAAAAAAAGAGTTCAGGACTGGCTTAGGCCACATGGGCCCATCTCTTCTGCAGGCAGCTGGTTCCTTGTATGATTCTCTATGTGGGGAAGGCATTGGAGGAATTGCTTATAACAAGAGTTCATCAAGAAGACTTGAAGGCTACAGCTCTGGGTGGGGTATGCTGTCTGGGATGAAGGACTGTAGGATGGGAGGGTGGCCGGAGAGTTTGTAGGACAAGAGGTGTGACAGGAAAGAGAGGCCACCCAGGAACTTTCCCCACTTGCCAGGGCAGCTGAAGGTTATTCCA
>JADRCH010000028.1:241513-256866 GCA_019843965.1 Rhynchomys soricoides
CCTAGGCTTGGTCCCTTCAGGGCCTGAAACCAAGGCAGGATAGAGGGGTTTTCAAGATGTAGAGCTAGGGGGCACCCCAACTTCTTGCTGCCAGAGCACTGCAGGGGTTCTATGACGTGAGGCGGGTGAATGATGAAGACAAGCGGCCCCTGCTCTTCATGGTGGACACACTAAGATACATCCTAAAGGAGGTAAGGTGCATGGCCTGGGAGGCTGGGCATGTGTCTGCTCTGAACCCTACTTCAATTCCTTTGCATCTTCTGGATTGGCACCACTCCAGATCCAAGGAGCGGCCAGTCCCCAGAAACCTGGGACATTTATCTAATCAAGAGTTCAGGAAAGACAGCGTTTGTTGGCAGAATTTTATTATCCTTCCCTAACCCCCAGCCAGGCTTAGTTCTGAGGTGCACCTCCCAGAAGCAGCCCTGCATTTGCCTCCATTGCTCCTCGGACCAGTACATTGATTGACAAGTGTTATGGATACAGGGTAGAGAGGGAGGACTGTGTGGGTCCTGGACCTTTATGATCTTCACCACTCAAGTGGAGCTTGATGCTATTACAAAGTGGAGGTGGGCTCTCCTATTTGGCAAGCTCCTGCAGTAGCCTGCCTTTCTCTGAGGGATTTATCTCCAACAGAACTGGCAGTGTCCCTGACTGTAGCTGCCCTGGCTTAATATATACAGTAGCTTCAGGTACCTCCATTCCCGTGACATCCTCCAACTCCCCAGGCTACTGTGAATAGATGAGGGCCAGTCAGAGGTTGCCATGGGAGTCTCCCGAGTGGGCACATCTCACCACCCACCCTTTCTCCAGCGGTTCCAGTTTGTGGAAGTCCCAGGCAATCACTACGTCCACATGAACAAGCCCCAGATTGTGGCTGAAGTCATCGGCTCCTTCCTACATGGCCTCCCGAGGACAACCTCTTCCAGGCTTTAGCTCTGGTCTGGGACCCTGTTCACACTTCCTAGCTTCCACTGGATCTTGAGTACTCTCATCCCACAAAATAGGCAGGCTTAAAGGTCAAGAGAGACAGCAGGAAATCCTTCAGCAGAGCTAGGGGCAGGGAAAAGAAGATTCTGCTCTTACCTGCCTGCCGTTGAGAAGGGGACTGGGGTGTCTGGTGAGCTTTGGTGAGCTGGTGGCACTAAGGAAGCAGGACTGGGGCCGGCCCTCTTGGCTCAGAGGCTTCTGGAGCCTGTCCTTGCCACCAGCTCTGTGGAAATAAACTCATCTCCCCTTCACTGTGTTCCAAGTGGCTGTTGCCAGCAGGGGCTTCTTGGAGGGCAAGCTCATCAGACGGTCAGCCAGGTTTCCCGGGAGTATCTTTACAGGCAGGAGAGGGCAGAGGCAGCTCTGTGAAGGCTAAATCCTCCTACAAGGCAGCCCTGCCTTTTACTTCCAGCCTGTGTGGGTGCGGAGATGGGACTGTGGGAAACAGCTACTTCTTGGCCTGGTCCCTGCTCGCCAGAACAGCTCAGTAGGGTCGGAATTTGCGCTGGGCGCGCATCAGTTCAATCCTCCGCTTGTCCTCCTCAAACTTCTTTCGCAGCTGTGCTAAGTCTGGGGTGAGGGGACACACAAGGTGGGTCACACAGCACAAGTATGCAGGAACTGCCACTATCCCACTAAAGGACTCCCTCTATGTCCCCCATTCCTGCTGCGCCCTGGGTCAAAGGTCGGATCTTGCAAGGAAACAGAACTGGACACTTAGAGCCGCTCTAGAGAAGCCCAGAGAACAAGCAGGCCCAGGGGCACCTTGGAGTGGCCTTGGAGTAGGGGGCTCCAGAATTCAGATTAACCAAGTGACTCAAGTCAGAGAGGTGGCATCTAGAGCTCTAAGAAGGGAGGGTGGACAGAGGCTGCTCAGGTGACATGCAGCTTGGTCTAGAACAGGGCAGGAGCCAGGGGTGTGTGGGAGAGACATTGAGGAAGGTATCAGTGCCAATAAAGGTTAGGGTCTGAAGGCAGCTGTTGAGTCCACCCCATGCTCAGGAGAGGATCAGACCAACAGGGAACATGTCCTAGGAGCAGGATGCTTATGGCAGCACCGAGACTGTACTCCCTATGGAACGCTCGAGCAGCCCCCACCAGTACCCCACACCTCAGGTCCCTCAGCACTCTGATGGCATCTGGCTGGGGGCTGACAGAGTTCTGCTCAGGCATTCTGGGGAGCATAAGGACAGGACACGGCCCACCCTGCTCGCCACCACGGGATGTGTGGGGTGCCCTCAAGTGTCTTACGCTCCATCTTGGTCTCTCGGTGCTGCCAAGCGTAGAAGTTGAGCAGTTCCTTGCGAGCACGCTTCCGTCTCTCCTTCTCAAGAACACGCAGGCTAGCTGCTTCCGTCCGAGGGAGCACAGGCCTGCGGCCCCGGCGAGTGACCTTCACCCAACCCTCCTCATCAGGGACTCCCTCCTCCTCCTTGGCCTTAGTCTCCTCCTGCGTGGAAGAGGCTGTTGATGGGCAGGGCTCTGCAGCAGGAGGATGCCCCTGACTGGCTAGAGGCCCACTGCCTCCTCCTCCCTTGGGGCACACAGTGTCTGCTGGCCAGAGCAGCTCCCATAGCAAGTGTTGGGAACAGACATATGGAGGACGCTTCCCTCACCTACAGACTATTATGAGTCCACAACACCCAGCCAGGTAGCTCAGGTTTCAGCAAGCAAAACCAGGAACCTGCCCTCTTCACATTAACGGGCAGGCCGCCACCACCATTCCCTCACAGGCTCCACACTACAATACAGAGCACCATCCCATGGCCACACAAGTGACACCCGGGAGCCCTGCTAAAGCCCCACCTCAGCTATCTTCTTGTCATAGGCCTCCATGAATGTGTCTACTTCGATCCTCAGGGCCTCGGGGTCCACCACGGAATCTTCATAGTCACTGATCCACTCTGAGGGAGAGGGGGACAGGGCATAATGTAGACTACACTGGCAAAGCATCATGTGCTGTTTAAGTCTGTTGAAAGAGGACCAGACCGTGCAGCTGATGACGTGAGCCCAGGTTTAGTTCCAAGTTTCAACATGCCAGGGATGTGCCCTTTCTGACTTCCCTGGACACCAGACACACACGTGGTACTCATACAAGCATTCAGGGGAAACGCTCTCTCACACAAGAAACTCTTTAAAATAAAAATAATTTAAAAAAGCAAGCAAACTCAGAGTGAGACCCCACACCCACACCCAAACCTCCTCCAAATCCCTCCTGTGCCGAACCAGCCTGGCTCCCTGGCTCTGTACCAGGGAGAGGGGAAAACAGCAAGTAGGCTAATGGCTTCCAGCAGATGGCACCACTATTTATGCCATGGTATGAAAGTCTGATCAACCAGGAGCTCCTACAGGCTGCCTCAACCTCCCCAGCATTCTGTTAGTCTTAGCCCTCACTTGATGCTGTTACCTTGGCCTGTTCTCAGCCAGGTTGCTCCAGCCACCTCTGCTGGGCGCTGTGAGCACCGACTTGATGTTCTGCTGTCTGCCTGCTGCTCGCTATCTGCCCTGTCCTTCACCTCTGCCGGCCAAATGCTTAACAAACACTCATTCAAAACCAAAACTGCAGCTATCACAGAACAGTCTCCAGGAAGTGATGGCTAAGGGTGGACATTCAGGTTCCACACAGATATGACCAGCAAGCTGGGACCCCCCTTGCAGAGGCCCCTAATTAATGTCCAGAGACTTAGGGCCCAGGTTCACATGCTAGGAAGATTCTAGTGGCAGCATGCTGGGCTAATGCCTCCTTGCCTGGTGCTGATGGCTCAGGCTATTTCTGAAGAGTCTCAGAAACAGCCCTGGCAGCCCAGGCCTTTAGGAAAAGGGAGATACTGCTTGTGGCATTCATAGATGCTGCCCCCAGAAAGTGTCTCTCACCAACCCAAGGCCTGGGGAAGAAGCACTGGACAGAGCCAGCAGTACTGACTGTAAATTCCATTCTTCACAGGATGGCTCTCTGTAGAAACCAGCAATGGGCCCTTCAGGTTCAAAGCAGCTGACACTCCACTTGGCTTCTGGAACACCACATAAGCTACCTGAAACCCCTGGAGGGAGAGAGATGGTGTAGAGCCTTCCCACTTGTGACACAAGGGCCCTACACCTGCCCGGAACCAGGGGATGTGGTACTAGGCAGTTCATCTATCATCCCAGAGTTCGAGGGACAGCCATGCTCCAGGCTAGTCAACTGCTGCTGGGACGCCTGTTCTAGCTCTTTCCCTGGGAGAGACTCCTGAGGACTAGGGAAAAGCAGGCTCATCCCAGGCTAGGGCGGGTCATAAACAGACAAGGCACAGAGTCAGGGTCAGACTCCTTTGTAGGTCAAGTACACATGGGGCACCTGGGGAGAGGGGACAGAGACAGGGCTCCTAGAGCCAGGGCACTTGTCCTGAGGAGGAACCTGCTGAAGTGGGAAATGGGCTCTGGGAGACTGCAGGACAGAGAGGGAAAGAGGAAGTCAAAGAATGTGGCATGACTGAGAGAATCAGAAGCCATCACTCTAATAACCTCTTAAAGCACACACTACAGAGACTCCTACAGGGAGTGGTCTGTCTCTGCTGCTGAGCCCAGCAGGCCCCAGCCCCTGCCCTTACTCCAGTGGAACCTGGTGTTACTGGGCAGCCTACCGGCACTGACTTGGGATGAAAATACTGTGACTTTGACTCCTTGGGGCTCTCGGCAAGGTCAGGCTTCTCCTGCAGCTCTACCGTCTGGATGGTGCCACAGGAGGAGAGGCATCGTGACAGGCTCTCCTACCAGGGTCGGAGGGAAGCAGAAAGTGAACACCCACAGGCTCCTTAGGGCCTCCTGACACCCATACCAACCCAAAGGACTCAGAGCCCAAACCTACGATACCCAGGGGGCCTAGGTACCCTAAGAGTGACCAGCTCCCACGAGAGCACAGAGGCAGGTGTCCCGAAGGACTCTCATATGGCAGAATTAAGCCTCACCACCCAAGTCTGTGTCAGTCACTGCAGTGTCACTCAGGAAGAGCAGGAGGGCATCTGCTGTGTAATCAGGTCTGTGCTGATGATGCAGATGTGCTCAGCCTTTGACAGGCACCAAGTGGACATACTAAACTTAGTCTGTATCCAAAATGGGCCTTGAACTACTTCTTTTTTTTTGGCACCAGGCAACATACCATCAATTTTTAAAAAAGATTTATGTATACGAGTGCTCTATCTGCAGGTACACCTGTATACCGGAAGAGGGCATCGGATCCCATTACAGATGTTGTGTGATCCTCCTGCCCCCAAATCTGATGTCCAAGGTCCTGGGGACTGAACCCAGGGCGTCATGATGTTAGGCCAGTACTCTGCCACACAACTGCCTACATCCTAGCTCTAACATTTCTCAAAAACAAAAAATAATTCATCCTAGCAGGCACGGCGACACATAGCTGATATCCTAGCACTCATGGGATGTGTATGTCTATGTGTGTGGGGTAGATATCTATGAGTTCGAAGCCAGCCTGGACTACATAGTGATTTCCAGGATAGCCAGAGCTACTACATTAGGAGAACAAGAAATAATGAAGAAAAAAAAAAAAAAAGGGTGGGGTGGGGTGAATCATCTCAAAACTTGCAAATCATTTCTTCTATAATTTACATAATAATGTAAGTCTGAGACTGCAGAGAGCTGGCCTAGTATGGAAATGCCCGGGACTCTATCTCCAGTACAGCAAGTAAAAAAACCTTTTTTTTAACAGTTTTTGAGATTTTGTTTGTTTCTCTGTGTAGCCCTAACTGTCCTGGAACTCAATCTGTAGACCAGGCTGGCCTCAAATTCAGAGATTCACTTGCCTGTCCTTCTGAGTGCTGGGATTAAAGCCGTGTGATAGCACATGCATGTAATCCCAGAATTTGAGAGGTCAAGGCAGAAGGATAATGAGTTCAAGGCCAGCCTCACCTACATAGTGAATGGGAAGCCAGTTCATGCCACAAGAGACCCTGTCTGAAACAAAACTACAAATGTGATGCGTTCTGTGAAAAATAATTAAGCATGTCTTGATAGAACTACAGTAATTTTTGATTGACTTGTCTTTTAAAAAAAAAACAAAAAAAACAAAACTAGCAAACAAACAAGATGGCTGGAAGGATAATTAATTTCCAAGCCAGGTGTGACCACTCATAACTGTAATGAGTCAAGATGGGAAGGGTGCAGAAGTACAGCCAAGTCTGAGGCCAGCCTGAGCAATCTCGTGAGTTCCTGAACAGCCTAGGGAGAGTGAGACCCTGTCTAGATGGGAGTGGGGTGGGGTACCCATATTTTGATTCTGAAAGTTCCAGTCTTCCAACATCCTCCACTGAGGGTTTGTTGGCATTTCCGAAGGGCCCGTTCACAACCCAGTGGTCTCCCACCACTCTCACCTGTGTGCAGTATGGGGGCACATTGAGGATAAAAAGGGTCCGATTGGGAGGCCACGTGGACTGGGTGCCTTGGCGAACTCTGTGCTGTCTCATGTAGAGGTAATGAGAAGCCTGCTGCTTTTCTGAGAACTTGACTGGAACAGCTAACAGGGGAAACGAGTGCAGGAGAGTTAGGGTACCCTGAGAGGAAGTCAGTGCCTATGCCACCCAAGTCCCATCCTCTTTGTCCCTCTCTAGTTCCATCTGCCCGCCTGTTCGTCCATCCATCCACGGGAAGCTGGAGAGAAATGTACTCAGATAATCACGGTGAGCTAGCGGCCCGGCCGGGTTCGAGAGTTGCGTTATCCGCTGTCTAACATCCTCTGTCCCCCTAGCATGGGCTGCTCTGCTTGGCACACCAATTCTCTTCCCTCCACCCATTCTTCATTTGGGGCTAACGTTCCCCGACCCCTCATGCCGACCCAGCCCCACCTTCCCAGTTAGTCTACACCAGTGGGATTCGAATCTCGGGGCTGGGAGGGTTACAGCTGCGGCCTTCACTCAGGAAGCGCTTGTTGAAGAACGAGACTCGAGCAGATCAGCGGGTAACTGGCTTCTGAGGACGACGAAGCTGCACACTGGACGCTGGGGCGCTAGGGCGTTAGGGCTCCAAGCGCCGCCTGGAGAAAGCGCGTCCAAGCCCAAGGCCTCTCCTAGGAACGCCCGCGGAAACAGCACCCAGAGCCGGAGCGGCGGGGTCCTGCATCTCGACACCTGACGAGCTTCTGGGGCCTATGCCACCCGCAGGCCACCTCCCCGCAAAGTGGTCGGACCCTGGCCCTCAGCTGCTTACCTGAATACCCCGGTGGGCTTGGTACGTTCTCCTCGTGGTCGCCCGCTTTCTGTTTCCTCTTACGAGACACCATCTTGCTTACTGGGAGCGCAGAGACGGCTGGGAGTTGTAGTTCCGTCTTCCGGCGCGGCTGCGTTTCCATGACGACTTGGTCACGCGGGGCTCCGCCCTCTCAGTCCTAGGCCCGCCTCCCGGATCTTGCCCAGCCCCAAGATTTTACCTTCGTTGTCCAATTGGGAAGTAGAGCAATGGCTGGAAAGTTAGGAACACTGGCTGCTCTTCCAGAGGATACAGGTTCGCTTCCGATCACTCATAATTGTCTGTAACCCCCAGTTCCAGGGAGATATGACGCCCCCTTCCGGCCTGTGTGGGCACAGTATACTCGTGGTGCAGACACATAAACAAATTTTTAGAAAATAAATAGCATTCCGTTTGAATCGTGGTGCAACTGTGGGATTTTGAGCAGAGAGATACCATGAACAGTCAGTCTCTTTGAGAGATCAAGAGTCTGACCAGCCTGGGGTTGAGACTGTAAACAAAGAGCCATGCTGTCAAGCCTTTGGCCAACAAAGAGTACTTGCTGCTAAGCCTGACATCCTGAATTACATCCATGGAAGTAAAGAACTGTCTTTGGCAAGTTATAGTTTGACCTCCACACGCACTCATGGCATATGTCTCATGGCATGTGCTCTCTCCCACAAGAAAAAGTATGTGTGCGCTTTGAGACAGGATTTCACAATGTAGTCTGGACTGGCCTGAAGCTGGCTATGTAGACTAGGCCAGGTTCAGTTTCACACGAGATCTGTCTGCCTCTGTCTCTCCAGTGCTGGGATCAATGGTGGACACCACCACACATCACCATGTCTGGCAGGTTTTTAATTTTTTACAAATTGAAGGGAGCCCAAATAAACTTTTTCCAGCTGGGCATGGTAGAACATGGCTGTAATCCTGGCTGAAGCAGGATACCTGTGTGTTCATTAGGGTTACCATTGCTGTGATGAACCACGACTAAAAGCAACTTGAGGAGGAAAAGCTTTATTTCCAGTTTCATGTAACAGTTCATCAGAAGGAGCGAGGGCAGGAACTCAAGTAGGTCAGGAACCTGGAAGCATGAGTTGATGCAGAGGCCATGGAGGGGTGCTGCTTACAGACTTGCTCATTCCTTGTAGCTTGCTCAGCTTGCTTTCTTATAGAACCCAGGACCACCAGCCCAGGGATTGTTGGCATTCTGTCGAAACTCCACCCCACAGTTTCGGGGCAATAGCCAGATATGCTCCTCTCCACAGTTGCCTGGCAACAGCCAGGTGAGCCTGGCCCACTATAAGAGGCTGCTTGCCTCTCCTCTTTTTATCTCTGGCTCTTGCCTCTCCCTTGCATCTCTTATCCCTTACCTCGCTCCTTTCCCTTCCCCCCTCTCTCCACGTGGTCATGGCCGGCCTCTCCACTTCTCTACTCTCTACTCTTTTACTTCTCTCTCCCTCTCTCGGCCTCTACTACCCTCGTAACTCCCCTCCCCATGCCCTAAATAAACTCTATTCTATACTATACCGTCTTGTGTCTGGTCCCTCAGGGCGAAGGGATGCCTACCCTAGGGCCTGCTGAGGCACACCCTTCCCCCATACCTCCCTAAAATATATCTTATATTTTTATAAACACATCAGGGATGGCCCCACTCACAGTGGGCTGAGCCTTCCCTAATTAATCACTTATTAAGAGAGACTTTTTTCTCAGTTGTGGTTCCCTCCTTTCAGATAACTAGCTTGTGTCAAGTTGACATATAAAAATAGGTGCGAGGCCTGGTTTGTTCCAGTATAAACAGACCTAGGCATTTGTTCATAAAGAACAGGGAGCTGGTGTCTTGCTCTGGAGAACTTAAACTCACAGGAATACTTTACAGTTTATAGGTGATCTATGGCATCAGAGAGGTAGTTACTGTTTGTTGATGGGGATAGAATAGTTCTTGGAGAACAGCTTGAGAAGGCTTATGCTGCAGCCCAGTCATGTGCTCAAAGAGACTGTCACTGTGAGGTGTAGGTAAAGAGACACCTCAGCTCTGCACCCACAAGAGCACTCCCAGCTAGAAAAGAAAGTGAGTTCCTGTTCCCAGAAAGCAACTGCCTAGTAGTTCACCAGCTTCCATACAGAAGCTACTGCTTCTGTGCTGTGAGGAGCCAGGACCCTACCAAGCTGGCCAGACCCGGCAGCATCATTCAAGTGTTACTGATGTACATGACAAAGTCGGAGCAAGGCAAGGCTTATTCCATAACTGGTGATGGTGTAATCTGGGCTGAATTAGACTCTGAGATGGTAGAGATGCCAGAGGCATGGGTATTTGACAGAAAGATGCACTGGAGAAGTGGAACCAGCCAGGGAGTTGTTGCAAAAAGCAAAGCTGGAGGGGCAGATCTATTTATATTTAACTCTTGGAAACTTAAGTCTCCATCACTGCACACGGAGCCACGGGGTTTGGTGTTTGTACTGCAGGGTTTTGGTCTTACTTTTGGCCCAATCTCCCCCCAGTCCTTTCCCCCCATTTGGAATGGGAATGTTCATTCTGTGACATTGCATACTGGAAGTATATAATCTCTGATCTTAAGAGGATCAGTTAAGAATTTACTTTGACCTGGCAGTGGTGGCGCACACCTTTAATCCCAGCATTTGGGAGGCAGAGGCAGGTGGATTTCTGAGTTTGAGGCAAGCCTGGTCTACAGAGTGAGTTCCAGGACTATACAGAGAAACCTTGTCTTGAAAAACCAAAAAAAAAAAAAAAAAAAATCTTACTTTGAGGCTGGTGAGGTGATTCAGTGGGTAAAGACCATTGGCTGTTCTTCCAAAGGACCAGGGTTTGATTCCCAGCACCCACAAGGCAGCTCACAACTGTAACCCTAGTGCTCCAGGGGATCTGATGTTCTCTTCAGGCATCAAATATGCCCATGTGTACACACACACACACACACACACACAGGGGTGGAGGGATGGCTCAGTAGGTAAAGTTGTTTACCCTTAAGCCTGATAAACTGAGTTTCAATCATGGAACCAATGTGGTGGAAGGAGAGAATGGACTCCCTCAGGTTGGCCCCTGACCACCACACATAGATCATGAAATGTACACACACCCAATAAATTAAATAAAAACAATGAAAAAAGACATTACAGCTCAAAGTTAGGAATAACAAACATTTATTGAGAAATGGAAAGTAACAAGTCCCTCCATCCCACAATGTCTTTCTGTCCTGAACAAGACACAAAGAAGTAATGCAAGGGTGTTGGGGACATGAGGGTTGGCCACCTTCTTTTCTGTTTCCCAAGATGACATTCTGAAATGCAGGAGGAGCAAACATCCCACTCCCCAAAGTACCACATGGCCAGGAAGGTGAGGCTGACTCTTTCAAGTGTGCCTGGCTCAAGAAGAGCAGGGGAACCAGGAGGGGCCTCAGCCATCCTTACTCTACACAAAGCAAAAGGCATGCCAACTATTGCCAGTGGCAGAGAAGTTTGGCCCTAATGTCTAGGGGTATTCTCTTGGGCCAGGTAGGGGCAAACACAGAGGAATGTCTTCCGGTTTCTGAGAAGAATTAAGTTTGTGCCCATTTAGATGGGTTTAAGAGGAGGAGGCTTCTTTAGGAGTGGCCACCCCAGATGTCATTCCTGGATTCTTCTGCTAGGCAACCTTAGAGCTGAAGGACTGATTTTGACTCAGAACAGACCCTTCCAGCTGAGCAGATCTAACTCAGGAAATAAGAATTAGCTGAAGTTCTACTGGGCTAGCCTTGAACTGGTCACAGTGCCTCAGCTTCCTCTATTTCCTTGGCTTGTCCCTTTACAGTACATACTACTGATAATGTGTGCCCTTAGAATCCTGCTCCAGCTGTGACAGCTTAGCATCTTCTGTCCCCATTGTCAGGGGACTACTGACCAGCTCTGGAACGCTGCTACCTAACACTCAGCACCTGCCTAAGTCCCACAGTTCCACACTAACAATGTAGGAGCACACTGTCCAAAGTAACTCACCAGCTTGCTTCTTGGGTTGGCTCTATTCAGCCCACTCATCAATGTGGTTCATTTACACTAGCAGAGACAATGCCCTGGTGGTGGCTGTGCTTTGGGCAACCCTGATTGCTGTTCTGTAGATAACTGAAGCCAGAAAAGCAGAGCCAGCGCCAGCCAATGGCTCTGATTCAATCAATCTCCCCCAAGTCCTCTGTGCTGCAGCCTGGGGTAGAACTTGGAAAAAGGCTCAACCAACTTGGAGCTGGCACCTGCACCAAAACCAGGCTTTAATGTTGCCTTATCAGGAGAGAACCAAAATAGCTAATGGGCACAGGTCCTTTCCTCACTTGCATATGGAAGCTGAGAGAACTGAGCCAGGGCCTTTGGCTCAACACTAACAAGGGACCATGAGTTCTGGGATGCCTTGTACGCTGCCCAAAACAGCACAGGAAACCAAGAGCTGGCAACACAACTGTCCCACCTGCCCGTCACAGAGCACTGCACATTAGCAGTCAGGCCTGGAGATGATGGTGAGAACACAAAAAGCCAGTGACCTGATACAGCCCCCAGCTGACCTAATGCCCACCGAATGGCAGGAGGTCCCATTCATTCCGTTTTGTATGAAAACTTCAACAGAACAAGAAAACTCTCGAAAACAAAACATAAAAAAAAGCAGTCTTCCCAACACGCTCCTGCACCCTGTGTCCCCATTGGGCCAAAAGAAGGCCACCCAGGGAAACAGTACACCATTTCTAGGGAAGAAATCAGCTAGGGGCCGAGGGCAGGGGAGGCACACCGACAACACAGTCTACCTTGGTGATGAACCGGGGAAAGAGGAAACATACTACAGAAATGGAGCGCACAGAAGGACAAGGTGTGACACAACACAGAAAGGTGGGTCCCATCCAGTGAGGAAGCTCTCCCTGGTACCTTGTCCCTTGTTCGAGGGGCTTCAGTCCGATGGCCCATTGGTCTCAACTTTGCCTTGGGAAACAGAGCCACCCTCCTCTGCCCTGCTTCTGGCTGCCTCACACCCCTCCTCAAAGTTTGATTTTGAATTCTGTGGGTTGTGTGGTCACAGAGGCCCCCGAGGACTTGAAGAGTGCTCTGAGAATCGTGTCGGGGTCCACTTCAGCAGGAGGGTTGGAAGAGGCAGGATTGCCCCTCCGAGGCAGCTCACTCTCCTTTTTCACTGAAGGGCTGTCACTCAACCGCCTGTGAGAGCAGAGAACCCAATCACTGTCAGTTTCTCCGTGGGTGGTGCTGAGTCCCCCTGAGCATCTGTTGGGAGCTAGGCATGGAGCCCAATGTTCTCCACACCCCTCCACCTGACTTCATGTAATTGGAAAATGTTACTTTTCTTATTTACTGTTAAAAACAAAACAAAACCTAGCTACAGTCTGCTGAATGCTCAAGTTTCATACCTGGAAACACTGCATGTTCTACTGGGTGGTCAAACAAAGTCACATATTACACAAATTTTTCAAGTCTATCCTAAGTCAATCACATTAATTCTGGTTAGCTCAATGATCAAGTAATATATCAGCAGTCATAAAAACTTTAATATTTTTATTTCTTAAAAATTTAAATTATGTATATGTGTGTATCTGTGCATGTGTGTACAGATGCTCACAGATAGTTTTGAGCTGCCCAACATGGGTGCCGGAAGCAGTATGCACTCATTACTGAAATGTCTCTCCAGCCCCTTTCCAAAACATTTGTAAAGCACAACTTATTTCTGGGATGGTTTTTACAGATTTGTCCAATCACCATTTACTACCTAGGTTCAAATTCTGCCTTTGCGTGTCCAAGTCTATTCTAGGCCTGCCTGGCATGATTTCACTCACCTTGGTATGTCTCACTTCTCTTTGGGTATATTTCCTTTTTCTAGAAAAATTCTATTCTGCCAGACGCAACATTCTATACACCCCAGGCTCTAAAAAGTCCTTAACAGTGAGCCAGGCACATGCAACCAGGAGTTGTCCAGCATCACCTCAACACAGTCAATTCCAGGGAATTGCAGTTACTTTTTACCAAACAACACAGATGTGAAAGCTTGCTCTCCACTTCCCTCAGATCTGTGGGCACTGTCATATTAACCAATATGACACTGTAATCAAACTGGAGACAGTTTGAGGAAAACTGCTTGGTTCTAATTCAAGCATTCTGACTGACCACTGAGCATCAGAAAAGAGGTGACAGTGCAGAGTAAATCAGCAGGAACTCTGTCCCAGCCTATGCCCCTAGCACTTACAGCAGGATGGGTTGGTCTGATGTGATGATATTTCCATTCATGTGAAGGTTGCACTTCATAGGTTGCCCTGAAAACCAAAAATGAAAAGTCTCCATCAAGAGACCTGTTCCTCATCAGAGGACAAGGATCACCAACTCCATGACCAAAGGTTAAATTCAACCACTGAAGCCAGGCATGTGGCGCAGCTCAAAAGTCTAAATACTGAGATTCAGACAGAAGGATTCCTAGTTTACAGTCAGCCTGGGATACCTAGTGCAGAACATACAGAAGCTATCTAGCAGGTCAGGGTGTGCAGCTAACTGGTTATTTTCTGAACGTGCATTCTACAGTGCTGTGAAGTCTGACTTAACACCTTAGATCACACCGAGTCTTTCACCCATTAGACCCCTAATCTCTATCCTTGGGAAGGTTATTGAGGTGTCTCTTCCCCAACTCCATGCTTAAACTTTTCATCCTTTGTAAAACATGTGATCACTAAGTATGGCACACTGTGTGATGAGAATAGGCTTGCTTAGGAATCCTCACCTATGGTAAACCAATGTTACTGCTGCCTCTGAAAACCCCAAGTAAGTTCCTTTTCTGTAAAAGAATATAGCCTCGAGTATTTCATCACATCAACAGAAAGCACACTAACACATGTAGACACTAAGGAAACACAAGAGTGTGAGGGATCCTCAGTAAAGAGACTGGGAAGCAAACTGGGCAGAACTTAGCTTTACAATGCAGATGGTCACTATGGGGTGGGAAAGGAATTGCACAGTAAGAAGCCACTCAAACAAGTTTGTGAGGCCCACAGTAAACTGCGTAAGCTATGAACCTGTGTGAAAGAAAAGGCAGGTAATGTAAGGCTTCCCTTTGCCATAAAGGATCTGGTGCTATGACACTGCACTTCTGCTGTGAGATACAATGTGCAAAGGGAACAGAGCTACTCAGGAGAGCCTTTCTGCGCCCAAGCAAAGTCAGTGTTAACCTGAAACAGCTTCAGATAAAATATAATGTGCCCTGCAAACCCTGAGCAACCATGACTCAGCACACACTGAACCCATGACTCAGCACACACTGAACCCACTCAAGAAAGCAAAAATCTGCTTACTAGTCGTGCATGTGGGCATGTCATTGATCCCTGTAACAGTACAGCTGGACCAAGTCCACTCTGCTGATGCACGCACAGCCCACCATGCTGCACTCTGCATTATAGTGCCTTCAGGGTTTATCCCCCTCCCTCTCTCCAAACTGAAGGTTCCCAGCACCCCAAATCAAAGAGGTTAGCAGTGCTACTTTTCGAAGGAGCAGTGCTCACTCTAGGTCTCTGTCTTGTTTTGGTGAATCTGAACTGCCTGGAGCTGCCTCTGGGTTATGACATCTGTGATACAGTAAGAAGCATCAGAAGTGTGTGTTCTGGCCGCCCCACCAACCAGTCATACCTGTCTCTCTCTGTTATGCTTACTGCCCTGAAATACATAAAACACTAAAATCAGATCAACTGATAATGAGTCTAAGACAAGTTCTAATTTTATGGCCGAGGTTGTCCTGAAACTCTGAAGTCCAGGCTAGACTGTCTCAGACAGTGCTCAGGCATGAGTTCCATGATAGCTATGATGATCTAGAAATGGTCACATGATTTAGAGTTGCATGTCTAGTCAAGGCTGACAGTTAAAGGTTCAGAGCCAGAGCTGTAGCTCAGTGAGAGGGTGTTTGCCTCGAGTGTGTGAGGCCCTTGGTTTGATCCCTAGCACTGGGAAAAAAAGTACCACAAAAAGAAATAAAATTAAGTTGCCCTGATGGTGCATGCTTGTAATCTCAGCCCCTGGCTGGAGTACTGCTTTGAGTTTGATGCCAGGCTAAGCTATAGAGGGAGACCCTGTTATGTACCCATTAGAAAGAAAGAAAGAAAGAAAGAAAGAAAGAAAGAAAGAAAGAAAGA